>OY735209.1:46648145-47085645 GCA_963457665.1 Thysanoteuthis rhombus
AAAAAAAAAGCATTCTCAGAAGTCAACCCTGTGCTTAAAAATCCCAAAATATTAGCATATCTTAGAGAACTTCAACATAAGTTTGCTCGATATATTTTATATTCTTAACATGTAGTACAATACTTCTAAGTAGAGAAATTTTGAAAGTTTCAAACTAATATGAAATCACATACATAAATTCCATATTGAACTACAGTAGCTATCAAAAATAAGGAATGGTTCTCCCTTTTTATATGCAAATGTCTCTATGTGTCTGTGCATTTCTGAATGTGTTTGTTTGGGTGTTCAAGTGTGCCTGGCCGTACCGTTTTGTTAAAAGACTTGAAAATTGGCATCATTTCTCCACTAAACTTCTTCTAAAAAGGTGGGGTTTTTTTAAACAAAAACTTTCTGGGGCCTCATTTTGATGGGTTTATTCTTGGCATTTAGATTCTCCAGAATTTAGATGTTTGTAGACATTTTTCTCACTATATTTTCGATGGTTTCCAGTGGAAAACGTGAGTTGTTTCATAAATAGAATCTATTCTGACCATTTTTATTCTTCAATGGAATCAAAAGGAAGTTTTATAGAAACTTAAATCTGTTTTGGGTTGTAAACAATTTTGTGCCATTCAAGAAAAATGATAGTATAAATGCTTGTAAAAAGCCAAATCCATTTTTATGCATGATTTCAGAATACTTTTCTTCAAAATTCAAAAAATATTCCATAATAGAGTCAGACAATTTTACAGATCAGAGTAAACACATTCATGTCAAAATCTGTAAAGCTTTTTGATGCAAAAGGAAAAATAACAGATCTTATTTCATTAAATCCACCCTAAAAACTCTTCTCAGTCATTTTATTGAAAAAAATTACTTCTACAAACAATAAGAATTCCTATGGGATTGACCCTGCACCTTTTGGGGCTGATTTATTCTTATAGAGACATGAATACAAATTTATGTTGTCATTGATTCAAAACAAAATTGAGAGGGCAAACAAATTTCATGGATGTACATGATCTTTTTTGGTCCAGATTATAGAAATAAATGATTGAGATGAATTCAAAAACTCTTTTAGACATAAATGCACGAAAGATATTGAACTTGAACTTAAACACAAAGAAACACACAACATTACTAGTTCTGGATATCAAGATTGGAAAGGGAACATTTATAGGTAAACTATTCAATCAATGGTAAACACAACCATTCCATATAGTACATATGCTACCAAAAAGTAGTGACATACCATCATGTATATTTCATGGAGTATATCATCAGAATATTTAAGAATAGTGCAGCCAACCTTAGAAATTGAGAATTTTTCAAGAAATCGTGTGACCATTGCAATGGCTTCCCATCAGCTGCAATTTCAATTCCAGCAGCAGTCCATTTTTTCTTGGCCAAGTGACACATTCACAGGAGAGGTCAGTTCAAAAGGAGTTTTATAAAAAATATGCATTTATGATTTTATGCATACATATATTCATACATTTTTTAAATGCATATCTACATATAAGCATTTATGGAAGAATCAGTGAATATGTGCTTTATACATGAGAATACTTGAATAGTATTTGTAACTTCATGTGTGTGGCATTGTTAAGATGAAAAGATGTATGCTTCAAAAAATTTGATCAGACAAAAAGATGAAAATCATTTTTTTATTGTGTTTAATGGTTTAAACTTTTCTCCACATATTTGCCTATGCTTTAAAAAGCTTTGCTTACCATTTAAATCTCTTCCAAATATCAGCAATGTTTTAGTTCTAAATAATTTCATGTAGAAGAACATAATAATTTGCATATTAATTTTTAGGTTTATATTCATAAACAAGAGTTTGGGAATGGAAATTTGTTATATAGGATACTTATAAGCGCCATTTTGATTACCATTGACAATGTTTCCCCATTTGAAAATAGAAATTATAATCATGTATAAATGAAAAATAAAAAGGCAGCCAATTTGAGAATTTGAGCAGAAGTATAGGGGTTACTGATAAAACCATGTTTTTCTAGTTTTATCAATAGAAAACAAAATAATTGTGGAATTAGTCACAAAGAATTATTATCAAAAGAAGCAAGGAAAAATGATATTGTTTATAAGGAGGAGAAAATAATGAATTGTACAATTTGATGATTCCAGAATTAGTCTTTCATTCCATTATACTTGTCATTACTAGTTTGACCATCATTATTACTTTTTTCAGAAGTAACTGCAATAGGCTTCAAATAAGATATTTTCCCCGTGTTGTTATAGTCAGTCCCAAGCCTTATTCAGACTAGGCCATTTATTACTCACATTTATTCTAAAAACTTTACCCAAAATGAACACATCACCAGCTCTACAAACCGTGCTGGTTGGTATTTGTTGAGGATGATAGTTAACTTATAGCATTGCTGAATATCTATCTTTGAAGTCCGAGTTGATCATTTTTCGATGCCGAGTAATCTCCCTTGCATCAGGTAAACATTCAGACAAAGCTAATCCTGTCATAACAAACACTATTTTGCTCAGTTTTTTGACATGATATATAATTCTAAAACCAGGATACGAAGGCTGGTGTTTAGGATGGTATTAAATGCATTGTAGATGTTATTGGAAAGTGAAATTTTCACATATAGAGAAAAATGTTTGTATCATTTTGCAAGCTATATAGGCTTTGTAAGCTATGCTCATTTCATAGGAAAAGCAAATGTTGACTTTGTATTTACAGATATTTCTCTAAGTTCATTTATTGATTTACTGGTGATGTAATTGAGATTTATAGTTATCTTTACAAGAGTATTATCATTTTGACTTTTAGATTTGTTCACTGAGCAGTATCACCCAAATTACTCCTACAACTACTTTTAATGTTCAGCTTCTGTCTTTATCTTCAAATCTTTACCATATTTTCCCACTAGAACTCAACAAAGAATTCAGTATTTGTAGTATAGGGATCAATTTAATCATGCTCCCAGAATTTCCATTTATGTAAATGATTACAAGTGGTCAAACTGCAGAGTGAGTTGGGGCAAAGGACTTCTAACTTTTCTAATTCTCTATTTTCCCTGTTCATTATGTTTTGCATTTTTGATAAATTCTTTTCTCCTCTCTCCTTTAAAATATTTTTTCAAGAACATTGAAAATAAGATCTGTTATTTCTATGGTTCAAAATTATTTTTGTGTATTTCATTTAAATTACATTGATTCTTAAAATTTCAAATCCAACAATTAACTCAAAAAATGATATTTCAGGATCAAGACAATTTGATGTACATTAAGCAAGAGAAAAAAATCAAATTTTTTCCCTATTTCAGCATTCAAATTTTCCATTAATGATCATATGATAATTTGTAATGATAATCATAATCAAATGTGGAAAGAATTTTCAAAAGTGAAAATCCTAATATATAGTTTAAAGGCAAGTAATTTTTTTTATAGAAGCTTCTCCAAAATATCATCATTTAAATTTTATATCCATTTTTTAAACAAGTAAAGCATTTAACATGGCTTTGACATCTCAGAAAGTTAGTTCATTTCTGCACTTTTGAAAACATGCTGCATTATTACAGCTCAGATACTTATTGTATATTGAGGAAACAAAGAAGGAGTTCCAATGCTTTAGTTAAGAATGAAATACATGCAGATCTGATTAGTGACTCAATGTGAACCATCAAGTGACCAACATCTTTTGGCAGCAAGCCATGTTAGGAGTGATCAATTGGAAAATTGGAAAAAAAGGTGATGAAGGAGTAACATACTTTTCTTGCCTTTTGTCTCTAGAAATTCTGATTTTCAAAAAAACAAGCATGAACACTGTTAGACAAAGAAAGAGTAACTTCTTAGGATTTTGAAAAAAATACAGATTTTTCCCAGATATAATAAGGAGTAAATTTTTGAATTTCAATGTAGATCCATTAGTGCGGCTAGTACACGTTACATGCATATATACGTACATACATAGCCATCCAGAATCACTTGAAAACTGAAGAAACCTATGTTGACAGTTCTGGGGTTGATTGTTTCTAATACAATTAATATCATCTCTATTATTGTTCAGACTATCCTCATCTTGGTTGTTTTCAATACAACATTTTGGCCGTTGTGCTCTACGGCCTTCATCAGGTATCATCTCGTAGGTGTGGGGAAGTAACGAACCGAACCCTTTATTTAAATGATGGTGGTATATAGAGCGCACTCCCCTCTTAGCAGTAGTAGTATTTTTGAATCATTATTGTCTCACACTGGGATTGAACCTAGAACCATTACTTGCAGTAATAGAGATAATAATAACACCTCATTTCAAAAAATTTAGAGAAACAATTAAAATCAGTTCATAAGTTTTCAGAAGCTCCCAGGGTTTCAAAATTAAATTAGTTATTCGTGCAGAGAAAAAAAAAGGGCTGAGAAATACAGGAAAACCTTTCAAGATGAAAAGATTTATTCATCAAAAACCCACGATTAAAAGAGAAATTCCTGGTAGATTTGATCTCAATGAAATCTGGAGTTTAGTAAAAAGTATTTACTTGTCTCTCGGAACAGGGACAAAGAATTTTGCTTACGAAGGGACACGATTGAGTATTGTAACTTAAGAGTAGTGTCCCTTGTAAATATTCTTTTTGTAGAACAGCAAATGATATCATAGTTAAACCTTACATTTAACGTCTATGGTCGAACACTGCAGGAATGCTTTGCTTGTTTTGGAGGGTCTAAATTTTTAAATGGTGTCTATTTTTTAAGTTATCATCAATAATTGGTACTAAACAACAAAAACTTATCATTCTTTTCACGCACGTGGGAGTGTATAGCCTCCCCTCACTCCTACACATATACAATGCACCAACGTCAGTAACGATTTACGATTTCCAGGGAGATAACTCATATTGAAACAAACAGAAATTGAACTTCGCATACAACAAAACATACCCATACTTAGTTGTCATTCTTGATCACGTATAATATCTTGTCCATAATTAGAGGAATTTAAAAATCTTGTACCCGTAAAATACTTTTCATCGATTTTCCTATTTCTTTTGATTTGTTTGCAGGTTTGTAACATTGAATGAGCGATCGTATCATAAAGGCCTTTTACAGACACTAAAATATTTTTGCGTTTTTGTGCATTCGTCGCTCAGGGCACACCAATGATATAAATCACCATACACTACTGGTAGAATGATGGTTTGAAGTGATTGTGATAAAAACAAAATTGAGGTGAAGGTAAGAATTTGTCAAAATTAATAAGGTACAGAGTTATGAAACTACATTTAATAATACAAACAAATTATAAAATTATCAGGAATTCTTTATAAATTACATCACGTATTACTTGAGAACAAGGAACTGAACATATCTAAGTAATAAAAAGTTCAACTGTAAAGCGAAACAAGCAGTTTTATTTGTTCAACAACACCAAACATTAATTGAATACATAATTAAATTAAAGAATAGCATTAACTTTCATGTTTCAATACTTTGGCCAGAATTTTAGTCACACATGAAAGATGAAAAAAAAACAATTTTCATAAATGGAGAATAAAAAAGGACAAAGCTATAGGCTTTGAAAATTATCACAAGTAAATGTGCTTCACAAAGAAATCTATTGATGATTGTGCTTATACTTACAAAATTGAAATTATTAAAAAGATTCTGGATCCCTTAACATTGAATTCATAGACCCCTACCTAAAATGAATTCACATCATTCATTTCTCTGAGCCATTTATTTACGTATTTGATATGTCACATTCACTATACGAGGCTATAATGACCAAATTAATAGAAATAACCCATGAATGTCATTTCTTTTATAAATAGAATATCAGAGAGGAGTATCATTTTTCCAAGATATTTGTTCTTTATACTATTCCATATGTCAGTCCATAACTCATTTTTGGGATCTTGAGAATTTCTTTTTGCTACATTAGACAAAATATTTTTGTAGCTTCAAAACATTTCCAGCAGATTCATAGCATACTGAGATTATCAAAGGTTTCATAATAATGATGGTGAACTATGTATGGCAATAAAACCCATTTAAACTGAGATTTTTAATTTTCAGTCTGTTCAGAGCAAAATTTAGAAGCTGAACTTGTAAGGACCACTCAAAGTTAGTTGAAAAAAAATTGTACAAAATAAGCTCCTTGAATTTACCTCAAAATTGTTGCAGAAAGAAATTCAAAAATTAAATGGTACATTGATGTATTAATGATCATCACAGGTCCTTTCAATAGACAAAATTTGTTTTCACTGGAGCCTCTCTGATAAACATAAAAGGGAAGCCTTCTCAAGTAATCAGTCAGTCATAACCTTTGCTGCCTGCAGGCATTGGTTGTCTGACTCACATCATTTACACATGCATTTACTGGCATGTCAGGCAATCTCACAATGAAGCAAGTAAGTGGACATATGTACCTTGCATATGTACACACAAATTCAGCAGATACAGACGGAAACATATGTGTCTGTATAGGATGTAAAGTCTTTTTGTGTTGGATCCAAACAGCGATGGATCTCTAGTTTTCGCATGTAGTCTCCTTTGTTGAATCCAAACAGCAATGGATTGTTGAGAGACAAGAGGATTTGGTCCTTGTTGTGGTTTGACTTTAGCACGTGTGCAGCCCGGTAGCTGAGGAAGGGAAAGGATGCTGTACAAAGAGAATGGAATGCGTGCCAAGTATGAAGTTGGATGTGCATTGATGAAACAAAGTGGAATGAAGATATACACATTTTTTTGGCCAGGGAAAAGACGTACGTTTAATACAAGAATAAGGATGAGGGACGAGTAAAGATAACATTAATACGATCAATCATGAGAAGTAATGTTAGGAGAATAGGGAGAAGAAGAGAAGGCAAAAGGTAGGAGCTTTCTTGTCTTGATAGTGCTGGCTTTGGAGTTGTAGCGGTGTTGTCTGAACGTGTGGATTCTGTATGGTTGGATAGCTCCCAGATACGTGGAAACCGGGTTCAGTATGCGAGCCTTACTGCCAAGTGAGTTAACTTGGGGGCTATTCTCAGACGCTGTTAGCCTCTCGACGAACAGACTATGAAAGACATAGAACATGGAGTTTTATCCATGCGTGTTTCTCAAAGTGCGGATGGTGGTTAAGATTGGATTGACCTGTGGGTTGGTGAAATGATAACGATCATAGGGAGATGGTAAGAGTGGAAGAGTCGGCTGCAAAGGCCAGGGCCAGAGGCATGACCAGCTAGGAAAACTAGTACCAATGAGCATTGAACCGGGGAGAATGAAAGAGAGAGAATGTCCGGCCACAGAGGCTGGGGCTAAAAGCGTAACCAGCTAAGGATGCTGGAGCTAATGAGCACTGGACCATTTGTGTCCTGGGGTTTTATAGGGGTCATCAGAGGAAGTGAAGTTTTGGATATCTAGCTAAAAGAAGAGTTTCGTACTAAATTCCTAACTAAAAGTATAGGGGGTACTACATCTGTATTCATTGATGATTCAAAAAAGATATCTTCAATTCACACTATACATCGAAGTGCTGTAAGTACATTCAATCACTGGAATCCATTAAGTTTTCAACACCTTTTAAAATACATTGCAACTACTACACACACACATACAACCTTATATAATCCTAACATATCTGACGGATACATTCTTATATGAACTTTTGACTGAACATAAGATTGAATTCATCTTGGACTCTTTTGAACAAAGAGATCATCTTATATCTGCAGATAAAGAAGATGTTACTATGGTTGTTACTTGAATACAAGGTATATTATTATCAATGTTCACCTCCTTGTCAAATGATTCATTGAAGTTTGAATAAATTTATTCGTTGGAAGTGGCCCATATGGGCATCCTACAAACTAAGGAGTTAAAAACTGGTTCAAAGTATTACACTATAGTATACTCTTCTCAGAGTAAAGCAGTGAACAATGAATTGCTGCTCACGATTCATTTTCATTTCCATTTACTAAATTCAACAGGAAATATATAATAACTGAGAAGATTGATATCATAATCAGGCTGAGAAATGGATAGATTCTTGCCAAGATCCCTAAACAGACAAAATAAAGAATCAATATCCTATAACAATCCATGACACTTTTTGAAAAGTATTTACTCACAAATATTCTGAAAGAACATTCATATTGCTTTGTGAACAAATATATCGATACTTTAAAGTGTATTTCAAAATTTATCGAAGTCAAAGTTGTAACCTTTCTCTTCATAAAAATTATTTGGGAAAGAAAGTTGCCCATCTCGGTTCAAGGGACATAAATCTGAGATTGCAAATTATTCAATTGGGAGGGATTATTTCCCTTGCAAAAATAGAAAATAGTGAAAAAATTCTGGTCTATATAAGAACCACGCGGATGGGGGTGACATTGGAAGAGAAACCGCAGATAAGTTGGACACCAAGGATAAGGGAAGACCGCTTGAAGGGAAACCGCGGATAAAGGGAAGCAATGAGAGAAAAAACTCCGATTAGTGGGGCCATTAGAAGAGGAACTATAATTTATAAAAATTATATCCAAAAGAACAATTTTAGTTTACAATCTCATACTTGCGAATGCTGATGACGAAATTTTAAATCTATCATGAGAATCGATTTAAAAAAAAGAATAAATGACGTCAGTTAACAGAGGACAGACAAGGTGACTTATAGAGATGTTGGACAAATCTAAAAACATAAAGGGTTTTACATTTATGTTAAATATGAAATCAGAATGCATGAGTGGAGCTGGAGATTTGGAGGCCTGGGGGCAGGGGTTTGGCTTTTTCAGGGGTCCCATCCAACATTTAGTGAGATTTGTTATTGATTGATTTTAGTAAATTTGCAGTTGGTGAACTTCTATTCTGAAGCTTTTGGAGTGGGGGAGGGTGGGGATGATTACAAGTCGAACCCCCCCCCCCCCCCCGCCCCAGCCATGGTCTGGTTTGTAGAAATTTTTTCTGAACCGTTAATTATTTGGTCATCAATGTCAATGTAAAACCACAAGCAATATTTTGATCAATCACATGAATATTTTATATAATCTTAGTTGCTACAACACTTCTTAGTCCATTTCTTTTCAACAAGCATTTGCTATTATGATGGGCTTTGAAAAAGAATTTGTTTAGCAAAGTTCATTCAATCACAACACAGAAAATATAGTTGTTAATTAGATTCATTTGTCAAATATGGTTACCAAGTTCTTGAAATCAAACTTATATTCACTTTGGCAAATCTACTTACAGAAGTAGATTTTGATATATATATGCATGTTTATTTACAACATGCAGATTTCATCCTTAATTTTTAATCAATGAAGGAAACTTTATGTACTAATACAAAAGAAGTCCAAATAAATGAGATTTATTCAAAGTATATTTTATAGCATTATATACAGTAATTAAAGTATGGGGTTCCTATCAAACATGTTTTGCTTGAATCTCATTTAATGAAGAATTTTAAACTGGACTCAATGAAATCACTCAGGTAAAGCTTATCTTTGTAAGATGTAACCTGCTTAGCAACTAGTTTGTAGAGAAGAGTTAACGATTTGAGAATATTATGAATTGAAACTAAACCAGGAATTCTTCTGAAATGTTTTTGCTATTGGCAATCACTCCGGTTTGCTTGCTAAGGATTGGCTGACTGATGATCCCATAACAACTCTCATACCAAATAACTAGTCAAATCAGATTCTTGTGTTGTTTATGCATTTTTTTGTTAAAGAATATTTACATCGTGTCAGAGATATACATTTTTTAAATTTCAAGTTGACTGTTGAGGAAATAGTTGGTTTATCATCATTATGATTATGAGTTTTTATCTCATTTAGTAATGGTCGAATAATGAATTTCAACAAAAAGGTACTTGGTATGGACTCAGCCTTTTCACATAACTGTTTACGACTGGTGAGGGTCAAGTCAATAACTTGTAGTACACTTATGAGCCCACCCCTTTTGGAATCCCTATGAAATAATGATAATGATCAAATTATTGTTTCACTGCTGTTCCTCATCTTAACACAATACATTTACTATTCAATAGTTTTAGAGTTATATTATTTGTCTTACTTAAATTTTAAGAAATTGACCCAAAACTACTTGCTCTATAAACCAGCCATTCGAAAAGAAAATGAGTTGATTTTAAAAAGATATGTTAACAGAGAATTATACACTCATCTGCTCATGATTCCAACAATAATATATCTCTAAAATTCTATCATTTTATAATTGAAATTTTCAGCACAAAGGAAACTTTAAAATAATATTATGCCTAATATCTTTATCATTTAGGATATACTGTTAAGGATTTAAACAACTAAATATATTACTTTCCTCAACATCATCACTCTGTGTTTTACCTCCCCTGAATTCCAAGTTCATATGAAGATTATATAAACCCATGAAACATAAATTAAATGAGAATCATGCTCCAAAATCAATATTATGATTGCTACTAACCTGTTCTCATGAAAATTAGCCTCAAGGTGAGCAAATCTTTGTTTCTTAACATTAGAATCAATCCTCTTTCGTCTTTCAATCATGTAGATTTTGTTCTCATTCCTTCAAAAGTCTTTGCATATCAAATATTACAGTTGTTTTCCCACTGATGTGAAGCAAAATAGGAAATGATAGGTGTCACTTCTGTTAGAGAAATGCTTTAATATCTTCTGTCAATTGAATGAGAAGATATCAAGTGTCAAATCACACACATGTTACAGACAGGTCAGATGACCTTTCTGATAAAGAGATCTTTACCACTCTAAGTATGAAATTTTTATGAAGTTAAAGTCAAAAGTTATATTCATCTCGCACTAAGTTTAGAACTCATCAAACATGATAATAAATACACCTTGTTAAACATAACCTGGAGATATCACAAAACAGCACAATATATCAGGGGAAAAACAGATGTTTGTGATATCTTAGAAGCCACTTGCACACTTTAATGAGTTTGGGCAGGCTATGTTGCAAGGATATCAGGCAACCCCTGGACATCCCAACACCACAACAAGAATCTTAGGAGACCATATTGCCGCCAGCAAAACATGAAATGGTGTGATGATCTGGACAAGTTCGGAATGTTTTGACAAGTTGATGCTTAAAAGTGAGAAACATTCACCTTTTTGTGATAAAACATTTGCTTCCATTTCTAATTGATCAAATCATTCAGCAACGTCCAATAAGCCATGAAGGAAGGAATATGTGACGTATTAAGAAAGATAGGTCAAGCAAATGCCAATTACTTAGTAGCATAAAATATCACAAAAGACTATCTCCCGGGAAAGATGTGCAGACAACTTTCTATGTTGCATAAACATCTATTATGTCAGCTGGCCTTTTACTTGATTCTTCAAAGCAGACGCCTTTTGAGAGTCCATATTGATAGGTGACTGCTTTAGCACATGTGCATTATATATATATATATATATATATATATATATATATATATATATATATATTACATATGATTTGTACAAGTGAAATACCATATAAAGGTTTAAATATGTAGGGGTCTGAGTAACCCTGAAGTTCCCAATATTAGATATACATGAAGGAGGATAGAGTGTGGATGTGAGGTTGTTATTAGTGGGAGGATTATGATTTAGAGATCTGTATTGTTTGGGTTGTTAAGTTTAGTATTTAATCCATTAGGGGAGAGAGATCTAAGTTTGTTGATCCACACATCTTCATGTCTTTCAAGAATTTTTGTTATCTCTGTAGGAGAATTTTTTCTATTTTTTCAATGATTATGAATCTAGCATTAATAATAGACACTTCCTCCTAATGAAAGCCTGCACCATTTTCATGGGCAAACTCAAAGAAACCTTCATGTACCTGAAGATAGACAAAGATTGCATCTTCTACGTTAGATATATAGATGACATTTTATTTATATACACAGGAAATGAAGTTGAAATAGAGAATTTCTTTACACATGTAAACTCTACACACGATTCGATTAAAATTAATGATGTTAAATTGATCGACTCCATAGCTTTCTTAGACAACCCCATGTACAAAGATAGTAATAGGAACCTCTGAACCACCCTCTACACTAAACTCACAGACACTTACAATTACTTTTGCACCAAATCAGCTCATCCCAAACACCTGAAAAAAAACTTTTTTTTTTTTCACAAGCACTTAGAATTAGAAGAATTGAACTCAACAGACACATCAATAACTTACAACAACATTTCACTAAACGAAGATATTCACTAGAGGGCACAAATAACCAAATAAAAAAGGCGACTACAATATCCAGAAAAGAAAACCCTAACACTCTCTAACAAACACACTCCCACACATTATCAACAAGAGATGGAATATCCTCACACTTAAAACAGATCTCAAAGAAATATTCATAGAACCATATGTCACTGCCTCTCGCAGACTCCAAAGCATCAAAAATATGATAAGCAACCCAGCAACCCTATGATAAACAACAAATTCTCACATAATAACATCCCTAAAACCACTAGATTCTGTGAATCCTGCAGTAAAAGAAATAGTCTATGCTGCAACCACTGTAAGTTCACCAACACCTTCACTAGCTCTACTTTCTACACATACCATAGCTCTAAGGGTTGTAGCAGAAATACTATATTCCTCCAAGAGTGCAATAGATGCAAATTACAATACATTGACAAGTCCAAGTACCAATTCAACATTAGACTTAATAATGATAGACTCAGAATTGAATTACGAAATCATCTCAATCCACTTCCTGTATAACTACACTTCTTCATCCACGGACATGATTTAGCCATAGATGCTAGATTCACAATCATTCGAAAAGTAGAAAAAAAAAACTCCCACAGACTTAACAGAAATTCTAGAAAGACATGAAGATATGAGGATCAACAAACTTAGATCTCTCTCCTCTAATAGATTAAACACTAAACTTAACAACCCAAACCACACAGATCTCTAATATCATAATCCTCCCACTAATAACAACCTCACATCCACACTCTATCCTCCTTCATGTATATCTAATATTGGGAACTTCACAGTCACACAGACCCCTACATATTTAAACCTTTATATGGTTATCTATTTCGACAAATCAGAGCCAACAAACCTTCAATGACCTGTAAGGATAATACATATGAAGTTCCTTGACCTCATCATCCCACCATACTATCCCCAACCTACCAATATAATTCAATACTAAACCACTACCCTCAACCCTGACATCCTATGACCTCTCAAAGACTCACTACCACTGCTACTATTACATCTTGCCACAGACAAGCACTGACTGAATCACAGAGAGAATCAAGTCCCAAACATCAAGATGATCCTAAAAGATTGGATTTCAATTTTTGATTCCAAACCAAAGCATCTGAGAGTAAATCTATTTTCTACTGTAAACTTTTAACCACTGAAAGTACACACACACACACACACACACTCACACACACACACACACACACACACACACACGTGCCTGAAGATGGGAACATCAGCACACCAAAAATTCATTTAGGGATTAACTAATTGATAAACAAAGTCTTTGTACACTCTTACTCCTGGGTCTATCTCACTTCCTATTGTTCACATAATATATATTATATATACATTACATATAAATATCATATATATGTATAGAGATATGTATTATATGTATATCACACAGTATAAATCAGGAATACAATATCCAATTAATGATGGGTTTATTTCACAGAGAGCTTGATTAATTTGTCTTTGAATATTCAGTTGGTTTAGAGCAGAGCTTGAAATATAGTTAATATTTCTGCCCTGTTTGGGTTTCTTCAGGCAAATGATTTGGTATATTTTGGATTCCTATTTGGTACATCTTTTATGGAATGTATTATTAGTAAGTGGTTGTAACTATCTGTTCTGGTGTTTGTTCTCTGTGTGAGTGTTTTATTCTCACTTAAATTTCTATAATGTATTTCCCCATGCTAGGATCCCTTTTACGTGACCTTGGTGGGTTATTTAATTATATTGGGTTTGGTCTTCTTCCTTATGTCTAAGGTGATTATGTTGATTTGATAGTTCTTTGAGGTGGGTATGTTAATCAAATATCTATGTTAGTTATTTTTAGTGAATCTATGTGCGGGTTATTGAATTATGTTTGTTACTAAAAAATTTGTGCAGTGCCGGCATTTTAACGCAATTTCATTTTTTCCATTTGATAATTCTATTTTTTGTTTTTTGTTCTATTGGCAGAACTAAGGATTTCAAATTTCTCATTTAAGCATGGGTGGCATGAAGCTTCAATATTTCTGCATATGTGCGTTTGTTTTAATATTTTCCATTTACAGTTGGTTTAAAATTGTTATCACTTAGTCTCAAAAAATATGTTGACAGTGATGTACATTTTTATATATAATCATTAGTAAAAGATATATGGTTGGCTAATCTAAGTTAAAAGGGTTTTTTGATATTTCTATATAATATTTCACTTCTCTTGGTTTCTCTTGGGTTGATATTATGGCTTGGTATACAATATTCAATATGAGACATTTGTTTTGCAAAGAGCTTCTGTCTTTGTTTCTATGGTTGCAGTCTAGTTTATTTATGCTTCCTTTGTTAATATTAATTCTAATTACTCTCTTGTTATGTTCTGTAATCAGTGTATTAAAATTTTTCGTAAAACTAAAGCTGACTTTCAGTTTGTTTTTGTTCAATAATTCAGTCATTTCTAACCTTATTGAATATAATTTCATTTAAGGAATTATATATTAGTCTAATTTCTATATAGTTGGGGATCTTTTCATTGATTTTGTTCAGTTGGTTAGAACTAATATCAATGTATTTAATCACAAGATTTTCTTTTCTGTATGGTTCATGGTTGTCATAATTTAAATTAAAAGTTACATCTAAAAAATGTCAAATTTTAACATTAGCCTCGATTTCAATTTTAAAGCTTATTTTTTTCATTTCTTTTATGATATATTTTTTAATATTATTGCATTTTTGCATGTTGCTATTTTTTGCAATTAGTTGGCTATTGTCTCGGTATAGTCCAATATTTTTGGAATCTAGTTTTTTGTAGAGGTTATATAAAACATACAAACTGATTAGATTCAGTATCTCAGCTGAATCAAGGCTGCCCATAGAAACATCAATAATGCAGACGTTGTTTTTTTCTGTCTATTGTTCTTGTTGATGGAATAGTACTGTTCGTCTACAATGATTATTACAATGATTATTTCTATGTCTCTGTTGTTGTTATTGGTGTAAGTTATGGCAAATTCTATGATTTTCTCAAAGACACCTTTGCATAATGATGGGTAGAAGTCCATGATACCAAATTGTACAAAGGCACAAGTATTTTGATGTTGCTAAACCAGCATTGTTGGTATTTATCCATTGGTTTAGTGGTAATTGTGCTTTGATGTTACTCTTTATATTTTCTAATATTTTATTACTAATTCTTCCAATCTATGATTCAGTGGGGTTGATAAGTCTAGTTTTGGATTTATTTATTATTCATCATGAGTATGTATGCATTTTTTTTGTACTTTTCCTACCCTATTACTGATGTTTGATTTATCTGTGATGTTTCCCCCTGCCTGTTTATAATGGCTTTGTGGTTATCTTTTGGGTGTTTGATTTTTTTTAGTTTTGTGTGATATTGTTGATTAGGAGTTCATTTCATAGGTATTATTAATGTAACATATCATGTTAATATATATTATCTCCTTTCATGAATATGTCATTCAATTGTTGATATGTTTTTATTTCTTTTTCAAAAATTTTCTGATATGGTGCTTTACCTCTGTCCAGCCACAATGCAGAACACTGTTGTACAGAATCCATTTTTCAATACATCACAATGCCATCAAAGGAAGTGCGGAGTAGACTTTGTAACAGTGAATTTTTTAATCATTGTTTAGCATATGCAACAGTAATTTGTCAAGCTTTTCTGCTTTTCCAAGTTGAGTTGTCATCGTTTAGTTCTTGTGCCTCTGTTTTGCATGGGTGGGCCTTAATAGGTTGTCATCAAACACAGAAGGACATTCATGACCCTCCTTAGCTTCAAGACCCTTGTCTCCATTTTGAAATTTTTGGAACCAATGTTGAGCTGTGTACGTTTGTTGACATTGGTTGATATTGCAAGTAGATTCTGCTGTTTTACATCCCATTTGAACTCTTACTGCAAAATTGCTTGAATTTGTTTTTGTTTCATCTTAATGAATTGTAAAAAGAAAATGTTCACCTACAGCTTATTCAATTTAGTTGTTTTCTTTAGTTAATAATATTCCTTTTACCAGTGAAAGCATCAGAACATATTCATGAATTTTCCCCCTTTCGATCAGCCCACCATAACCTTTGGCAAAGTGTCAATTATGAAAAAAACTGTTTCGGCTTTGGATGGGGATGAGGATGGGTGTTCTATAATGCTGGACCGGGCCATCACTTTCTTTTTGTTGTATGACCATTTGCAATCATTTTTCAAAAACACAAAACTTTATCTGGGCAGAATCACAAATGACAAATCCCTTCCTCCAACCAAAAAAAGATTTTGGTCCACAAATCAAATCCTATTGCCAAAATTCAAGTGCAAAATAATGAAATATTTTCATTGTTTTTATTATTTCATGAATTTTTCTTTCGTTATGCTCATAAATTGTTAAAGATCAACACAGATTCCTTTTTTCTCTTTTACAAAATTTTTAAAAAAAATTCAATGTGTATTTTTCAAAACTTCAATTGTCATTTTTATTCAACATCTTTTGGTCATAAAACTGAGAGTGAAATTAACTCTGTCAAAATATAATGAACTAAAAATAACAGATGCTAAATTTTGAATTTTAGTTGCAGTACTCACTCAGCAGATGAATACTGAACTGAATTTCTATTTGTATTTCATGATTCTTGATTCTTTTTCCACTTTAGATTCCTTTCATTCATTTGTTTAAAGTGGACAGAGCCAAACAAAAATGAAGGTCAAAACTGATTTTGCAAGCCATTTTTGTACAACACCATGTAAACCTACCTTTTCTCCCTTAATGTTAAATATAGCTCTACCGATAAAGTAAGAGCTTGCCTCTGTCTGTCATGGCCCAAAATATCAGTATTGTTTTTGTAATTGGAAGGAGTATGAGTAGAAAAGGTATTTAGCAATGAAATATATACTAACCTAAACCCATACTGATATGCATACATTTGTTTGTATATATATCAGTAGAAAGAGGATATTGCAACCAAATGGTCTCTCTCAGTTTATCGTCGTTTTGTATAAATATGCTGACACACAGCATCAATGAATCCCAAAGATTGGAAAACTACACATCTTTGATAATTCCAAGATAACTGTACTGATTGAAACTGATCAGAGTTCATTTTCATTTTCTCTAGTCAAAAGCATTTTCTTGTTGAATTTCATGAAATTTGTAGAGAACCTTCAAAATTTGACTCATTAAACAAATATGAATGAGAGATAAGAAAGATGATTGACATACCTAAAGAATTAATAATTTATAGGAAAAGTGTTCTAAAATATCAACTAGCCAATTTTATCATTAAAAAAATACAAAATTAAACAAAAGACAACTAAGCTCAACACTCATAAAACTGAGTTTTTGAGAAATGGAGTTATATTTGGTAGTCTTTAGAGCATAAACATCTGACCTGATGAATCACTTTTAGTTTCATCTCCTTTTTCTATCACACAAAGATAGCTGACAGTCTAGTCCACATTCCTCCCAGAAATGTTACAAATGAGATGGTTGATCTTTGACTAAGGAAAATAAATGGCAGACACGTAGAAGATAAATTACTATCCAAAGAAATAGGAAAAGGATGAAGCATAAGAAGGGAATATTTGCTTGATAAACCATGAAGAAACCATAACAAAACCAAATAAATTCCACTAATGGGATTTATTCTTCAAGTATCTCATTTGAGATTTAGCAAAGCGGATTATTTGCAGGATGAAACCAATTCTTTGATTGTATTCGTCCTCCCACAGATACATACATAATCTTATTGTTTTACATTATAGTTTATTCTTCACATTCTTAAATATTTTGCCCTTATGCCATTATTACGAGAGGATGTGTATCAGCTGAATCTTAATCTACATCTCTTCTAGGCAACTAGAAGCTAAAATAATATCAAAGCAAAGCAATTGCACTGATTCATGATCCAGCTCTTGCCAGCCACTTTGCTCCACTGCTATGCAATTACTCATCTTATTCCTTTTCTATTGATACCATTATTTCTTTTGTTTTGAAAATTTTTAATCTGTGTTTCTCCTGGACAACTGCATTTTCAAGTTGATCTATGATCCACATCTTAACAACCAGATTCAACTGGTATACAACTTAAGCCAACTTGAAGTAAGACAATCCACAGGCTACAGAGTTACCTCTCTAGGGAGTTCTGACCACTCTTCAATGCATGGATTCTATAGTTTCTGATAATAACAAGAAATGTATAAAATGATTTGAATAAAACACAGAGAATATAGAGTCTGTGTTAGAGTAAATAATTGCAGCTAGAAATATTTCACTGTCAGGTGTAAATGCAGACTAATTCTCTGCCTCCTTTTACTCCACCATGTGACTTGTATATTTTGAGCTATTCAATTTCTATCTATACTTAGATATTTATTTCAATCACTTCAAATCTCTTAAGTCAAAAACTTTTCAATAAATTTCAAATGAGAAACTCTTAGGAACAAGTGAATTCTTTCCTTCCTGGCACTGAAGCAATTAAAAAGTGTTGCCGTGCAAGTCGGAGTCTATATAGAACTTTAAACATTTTAATAACAATAGGGATTATTTTGACTAACACAAAACATTTCCAACCAGTCAACAGAGAAGTCTTGATAATAGCAGTTTTCTTGATTTCTTAACTCTTAATCAGATATAAGTATTACAAATAGATCTTAGTTGTAGGAATTCATCCTCTCTCATCATCATCAGTCTCTTATTGTCCATGGTTGGACATAGACCTTCCCCAGGATTCAGTACATTTCTCTCTCATGGGCCGTGTGGTGTCAACATTTTCTGAACTTGCCTATTTTGTCTCTCTATCTTGTATTCTGCCGGCCTTGGTTGCACATATGATCTTTGGAGATCAATGTTGTGAGCCATGATGTCCATCAGTTGTCTGCCATTCTTGCAACATGACGAACCCATTGCCATTTAAGTTTTCTAATGAATTGTATTATGTCATGTTCTCCAGTTTTCTCCCTAAGACATTGTGCTGTCTTGTGATCTCACCATGTGAGGTTGAGCATGATTTTTTCATGCACTCATTGCATACTTGTCAGTTTGGATGCATTGGTTGTTTACTCTTTTTTTAGACCATTGAGCTTGCTCTGCTGAAAGTTTGCCATCCTTGAGTGAATCTTCATTTGATTTCTTCTTCTTTTCAGGATTTCATGGGGATTAGCTGACCTATGTAGATGTAGTGATCTGCTTTCTCCAGTTTTGCGTTTACAATTTCAATCATTGTGTGTTTATTTCTTCTGTGATTGTTGCATATGACCTTTGTTTTGCTGACGTTTATGTGCAAGCTGACTTTCTTGCTTTCTTCATTCAGCATTAGTTGGGGGTCGTGGAGTTTCTCTTCAAAAAGGACGATGTCATCTTCAAATCTGAGGTTGCTCATATATTTGCTGTCTATTCTAATTCCTTTGTTTTCTGTAGGTTTTGGAAGATCATTTCAAGTCAGGGTTTCAGGAAATACTTATTTTGTAGAATGATACAATGATAGTAATTAAACTTCTTCAATTTTTTTAATTAAAGCCTTCAACTTGAAGTGAACATTACAGAGTATTATCATATCATGCAGCAAACCTTAAAAAGAAAAATGAATTATTTCTTTTTTATTTCTTATCATCTAATAAGAGTTGCAATGAAACATAGGACTAATTTTTTCTTTTATTTTAATAATAAAAATTCAAAGTCATTTTCTTCATTTTGAATATATTTTCATGACTTTTCTGCCAACTTGTTTGTATCATTGTGACTTGGACATCTACAACTTTGAGAAGAATCATCCATATTATGAACCTTATTTGAACAACTGAACTCCTTCCTTGTGTTATTATAATGTTTCAGCTAGTCTATTCAACATCCTTCTTCAGGTATATAATTTGTAAGGAAAGTAAGGTATCTTTTTTAAAGATGATTCAAAATTATACCATAAAATAGTAGCTAATACACCAACTGAATCAGTTTATTAAAACAGTACAAAATACACAGATAATATCATTCATTATCTCCCACATAACTTGGATGATTTTAATTTATAAATAGAGTAGTTCACTAAATCCATTTCTGGTTGCTAGAAGTAACTGATTTTTGGAATTTTAACCACCATTTTCTGGTGCTGCCACCTGTTTTAAAAAAAGAGACTCCTCTCATTTCTAATGAATTATGCACTTGAAGAAGGTCGAAAAAATATTCTCTCTTCTGTTCCAAAATTTTTTGTACTCAAATAAAATCTCACCTCAATTTTCAATCTTATTTGGGAACATTTCGGTGTCATCATTAGTTAATGAATTTATATAATAAAAATCACATCATTGGCTCCTATTGGCTAAAATCGAAAAAGTTAGGTGATGGGGAAATGTTATTGTCCATATCTCATGATCCAAAGTTTCAAATTTGCTTCTTTGACAGTGTTATGAAGAATGGAATTTTGTATGAATATATTATCAACATCTCTCTGATATTTTTGAAAAAGTTGGATTAGAGCTGTTAAGAATCTTGCCACTGTATGGTGAGTATGTTTTGGATGCTAATTTAGAATGAATCCCATATTCCTGTATTTTTGAGTGTATATATAATGTTGTGATGTATACCAATTAATTGTCTTTATATCATGGCATAATGATTTCAGACACCTGTTGGAGGCTCATCTGGACTGATGTGGAATACATACATATTTTCTTCACAGTAACAACAACAGACAGGATGCAGGGGTCAGAAAGTTGGTAAAGGGGTGCCACTTCAATGTTGCTTTTGTCATATTTTTAGACCTTGAATCCCGTATTAGGATGTTTTGTGAGCTTATCAAGTCCTCGCGAAGATTTTCCTAGATATTTTAGAAATTCACCATATTAGAAAATGATTAAAAAGAATTTGTGACATAGCACCAGAAGGTTACTTTTCAATAACTCCAGATACACAAGTTGCAGACGAACGTATAGCATCCTGTCGGCGAATTGTCAGCAAGAGACAACAAATGGACAAAAGATGCAAAATACACGCATATATATTTGCATACATGCATGTATGCGTATTATGTGCATAAATATATATGTGTATTGTATGTGAGCGTTAATGTATATGGTATGTGTTTGTGAGTGATATGCGAGCAGAAGTGCATCTATGCGGAAAAGTGACGAGTGTATTGGTATGAATGTATGTATGTGTTTGTGGCCTGCATGTTTATGATTTCACCATTTGCATCCATTGTCGTTGAACTTGTGTGATACAGTCGTTCTCCATCAGCATTGACAAAAGTCAGAAAAAGGGACGAAAAACAACAATTATACAGCCAACAATGACAGCTGAAAAAGGTAAAATTTCTCGAATTGAGGTAAGCATTGAAGAAACTATTTTATTGTCATAATATATTCCAACATCTGTGACTAACAATAAGTCCAGATTAATTAATTGCATTTAACAACTCAGTTAATCTCCGTTGAAACGTCTGAAGCGAAAATAATCATTGTATAAGAAATTTCTATTAGAAATAGCGTCTGAGATGCACTATAATTTATTAGATAACAAATATAAAGATAAATTTTCGGCACTTCAGACAGTTAAGTCCCGCTTGAAAAACAAAACAAAAACAAAACCAAAAACATTTTTTCCTTGGAAATTAAAACTTGTATACACGAATGACGGAAAGTAAGATCTAATTTTGGCATTATATTTACATTGGAACCTCAAAAATTACCTTTTTAAAAACTAATAAATTCCATAAGATAAAGACGGTTATTGATTGAAAGCACAAAAATTAGTCGCGATATTATTTTTATTTCTTCGAAGTGGGTGCAGAACACTCATATTTGAATAGTATCCTAAACTCAACCAAAGCTTACTTCTGCACCATTCTATCATAAAAAATTCTCTCTCTTACAAGAGAAACATCTATATCTGTTTTCATAACCAAGTCTCACCGTCTCTTTGACATGATGATACATTACATAAGCCAGTTAGGATTCAGTTTAGCCAAAAAGAGAATTTTTTAAAAGTCGACCTACACGTGAAATTCATCAAAATAAAAGTCATGTGCAACAATGACGTCGGAAATAAGAACACCACAATCAAAATCGAAGACACAGAACTGGAGAAAGTAGACCACTTCATCTACATCGGACAACAAATCTCCATGAAATCCTCAAAAGAAGATGAAATCAAGTGCAGAATCATCTTGTGATGGGAAGACTTTGGCAGAGCAAACTTAACCTTCAAGAACAAGAAAATCCCATTAGTCCTAAAAAAGAATATACAACCAATCATCCACCCGATAGTCACCTACGGAGCTGAAAAATAGTGCTGAAGAGAATGGTAGATAACTGATGGACATTACGACACACAACGTGGATCACGTGCAAAACTGAGGCCAGCTGAATACAAAATGGAGAGACGAAAAAGACAAATTCAGAAAATATTGACTCCACGACGCCCATGATGGAGGGATGCAGCGAATCTTGGGGATGGTTTATGTCCAACGACTAATGTTAAAAGTCTGATGATCTTCCTTATTTAGTCAGTACTAATTCAGTGGCATTCAAACTGTTTTCTGAGGAAACCCAGGGTTCTGCACAAAATGTGACATTCTCGCAATATACTTAATAATTCTTCAGTAAGTGAACAAGTCAATAAATGAAAATTTTCAGTTTTCTTTTTTTTAAGATGTTGATATATACTCGGAATGATTTTATGATTGATGCAATGTATCACTGCTCCTGCCGAAAAAAAAAAAAAAACTCTCACAGATGAACAATTGGAGTGAGACATGAGTAGTTTTAGAATATTCTGTACATAAATAATTGTTACATACATATGTAAATATATACAAGTAGAAGGGAAAGTTGTTTTCGAAATGGTTCCCAAGAAATTTGAATCATTGAAAATGGTTCCCAGAGAAGTTGACGATTCAAACTAACTGCCTTACTTTCACTGATTCTGACTTTCTTTTTTCCCCCAAAATAGTTTCATTTTGTAATCTTAATAGGTTAATGTTCAGATCTTGAATGAAGTGAAGGGCCAATTATAATCCCGTGGAGATGTTATGCTAAAGTTTGAAAGTATGTATTTCTGGAAAGTTTATCTAATGTAAATTGAGAAAAAATAGGGTTACGATTTCTTTATTCACGGGGGAAACATTCCCTTGGAGATATCGTATGGACAGTCAGGAGAGAATACAGAATTTTTTTCAACGCAAAAATATCTTCCAATTTAAAACGAATACGCAGATCAGCCCAAAAATTCAATCATTTCTTCCTTTGATTGAAAGAAATATTTTTGCGTTTTTTCCAATCTTCGCTCCAGTCATCGGAATTTCTCCGTTTATTCTATTGAAATTTTGTCGAAAGGTGAGCTACAGGTGAAGGGAAAAGTGATTGAATTTGGGGGAAGATATAGGAATTCGTTTTTGGTTGAGATATATATCTTATGCATTTCATTATTCACTCACCTTTGTCCACATTGTAGCTTCAAAAGTTCTCTCTGAGTTTCAATGTAATCTTATTAGAGTGTGAGCCACATGATCAACAAGTAGTGAATATATTTTGAGTGGATCCAGGAATTTATTTTTGCTATAGAGATATTTTTGCAGTTTGTCCATACGATATCTCCAAAAGTTCTCAAGAAATTTCAATGAAATTTCGTGGAAGATTAGGTACTGGGCAAGGAAAACGTTATCAAATTTTGAAATTTGTTTTCTATTGAGATGTATTTTTACGTTTTGATATTGCATATGTATTTTATATTTTCTGTTTTAATATTTTTGTATGTATTTTATGTATTTGTTCATATTTGTCTACATGATTACGCAAAAAGTTCTCAATGAATTACGATGAAATTTCTGGAAAGGTTAAGCACATGATAAGGGAAAAGTAGTTTTATTTTGGAGTGGATCCAGGAATTTTCTCCTGATTAAGAGATATTTTTGCATTTTTCTCCCTACATTTCTGTATTCACTCCTATCTATCCATACGATATCCTCTAAAGTTTTTTTATGAATGTTAATGTGATTTTATGGAAAGGTGGGTCATGGTGTACGGAAGAAGTGATTTTCCTATCCATCATCTTTTTTTTCCCATAATCCTGGACACAACACAATATACATACGTAAAATACATCGATTGAGAGAAGTTTTCATTTTGCCAAGTTAAATCAATTTACGATTATGAAGTTTGTGAAGTATTTATCTCATCTACTGAAGTGCGCGATCAGTCGAACTTCAGAAAAAAGTAATTGATCCCATGAAAGAAAAAGGGCTAGTCATTCAGAAATGTCGCAGGCAAGGTTACGATGGTGCAGCTATCTAACATTAGCAGCCTTTTAGCGCTCGTCGTTGAACACAGCCCTTCCCCAGGATTTGCCACACCTCTCCATCAAGGGCACCGCGGAGCCAATACTCTCTGCTCAAAAGATGGTTCCGAACATTGCCCCATGTGCAGATTTTGAACACTGCGTAGCCCTCAATTTGAAGTTGTTCAAGATGTATTGCTTTTTTGGTTATAGTATAGGTCGCTGCAAAGGCTGATTGGGATCTCAAAACAAACCTAGAATTGGCCCATCAATTTAAGCCTGCTGTTTCTAACCTTCGACCGGCTGATTCTCCCTACTCTATAAATCTACAGAGATATCACTTGGGGTCCTTCAGCTTGTTCAGTGGGTAGACGTTTCAAAAGCCCAGGGTTCATAGTTAAATTCATCTAAATAAAAGGGATCATCAGTAATAAGAAGATTAGCCACCATTGATAAAGGCTATAATTTGATAAACTGCTGCGAAATTTTGAAGCTATATGAAATGGTTATGAGAACGTATTGTAATATTTGTCATTTCTTTTTTTTTTTTAAATTCAGGCCATTTTTGAGATTTCATATCTCAAGATCTAGAAAAGCTAAGAATACCCAAAGAGCAACCAATTGTAGTGCATCGACACAACGTTATATCATGCCAGACAGAACTTACAAGATAGATGAGGTTCGGAGTTGTTATTACTTAAAAATTGCTTTTTGGAAACAGCGATAGAATTTGAAGTTCATTTTGACTTTTTTTCCCTGAAAAAAGATATTCCTTAGAGCTACACAGATAACATTCTTTAAAATGTACGCAAGAAGTTGACCCTTGGAACAAATGTTTAGCTCAGTAAAAGTTCATATTATGGAATAGTGGCTATTTGAAAACTGAAAAAATAATTCAGCTGTCGTCACATCGCAGTCTGAGTCTGCTAGTTTGAGAGAGTAAACTATGAATTCAGTTTTTCAAATTTTTAGGAATTAAATAGAATAGATTGAACTGTAATTCGGCAAGAAAAATTTTCCCCATTTTCAACGTAACTTTTCTTGCTTCTTAAGAGCACGCAGTTTTTGTGTTCTCACAGAAATGATCTGATTAATATAAACAGAAAAGTATTTAATGCTTTTAAACTCTATGATTCAATGTTTTACACAAACCGATACATCAAATGAAAATATTCTCGTAACCTTTTGTATTTCAGCACCCTTAATTTAGTTTCTGTGGCAGACCCCCCCCCCCCTAAAAAGCACGAATAAGCAATTACGATGGAAATCGTTTCCAGAAACTAGATAAAATTCATAGACTCAAGAAAACAGAAATCTTTAAAAAAATATTCACGTCTGGCAAATTCGGTTCACGTCGGAAGATTCCCTCGGAGCGGATTGTTGGTTGATCATTAAACAAACTCAAATTACATCGAAAATTCAACGTTTGCTTTAATCCGAAATCTCCTACTACCAGGAGTCTAGTGCTTTCTGACCTAACAAATGATATGTGTGAAAAATGTCCAAATCAATTTTTTCAAGGTTTTGTGGATTCTTCAAAACTTCTACACATATTAGTACTTCGCCTCTCTAATGGGATATTTCATTCGTGAAGAGGTCAAAATTGTAGCCAACCAAAGCCCTGGTGAGAAAGATGGGACACATCTGGATGTGAAAGGGGTTCGGTAAATAGGAAGTAAGTTCGTAAATTTCCCACATTTTATGAACATTGTCCAGTAAATCAAACGGTTGCATCTCGTGTTAATTTTCGACCTTTCATTCGGTGTACAATAAGAATAGTCATGGCAATATTCAGCCCTTCAAGATCAAAGTGTCCTTACGTCAGCGAAACATAACGTTAACTTTCCATTTTCAACTTCAAATGTTATCATAGTCACAATTTAATTATTTCTTCGTGAATTCTTTTTCAATAGTAAAAAACGAACAAAAGTTATATTATGGTTGTATTATAATTTACATAACACACACCAATTCAATTACAAAAATACAAAGCAATCAATTACTCTAATAGAAACTTTAATGATAATTAATGATTCAAAAAAGAGTAATTAAGAGTTATAATAAGTAGAAATGACTTAGTGATATCAAACTACTTCTCTTTCGTATGAGTGGGGCAAACTTTAAAGTTTATAATGGGTGTGGTGACCCCTATACTACATAGTTGGGAATTAAATACGAAACCCTTCTTTTAGCTAGATATCAAAAACATCACTTCCTTCGACGACCCTCTATAAAACCCCTGACCCTCAAACGCCTCTTTGCTCCAGTCTTCGAACCAGTTAACTACTCCCTTTTTGGCTCCGGTATTTCGAATCGGTTACCTTTCTTTACCCCTCTCCAAACTTGCGGCTGGCACAGTCTCTATTCATTGACCATGATTATATATATATTGTCTTGTCACCTATCTTCATCAATGAAAGTATTCGCAAGAACTTCATAGCTATCAAATGCAAACACTGCAACTACTATTTTTGGAGACCATACAAACGGTACGTTTATTATTTCGCCACTTTAGCATGTTACGGTAACAAGCAAGTCTATAAACAGAAATTAGGTAAAGTGATTATCAATTAATTCTCTCATTTTATGCGGGATATCATAACATGTTTTAGTAATAGAAGTATTGGCAGACAGTTCGATGAAGAGTATTGCTTAAGAGGATACAGAATCATTATATAGGATAGAGTGAGTGGTTTCGTTTTGTGGTAGTTTGGAAAGCAGAAGATGGATTCTGCCCACAGCGCTGGTGGTCCCAGGAGACCAGATGAAACAGTCATCGAACTCTATTGATGTGGTCTGTACGTGCGTCGCAAGCAAGCCAGACACCTATTTTGGCACTTCTGGTGATAGTTTTGGCTGTCATTTTATAATATGGTTTTAGCAGAGATTTTCGATATTGATGTGAGCCAGCAACTTGCTACAGCTGTTGGACATTGAAATAGTAAGTAGGAAAGCATCAAATGAAGGCCAATGATATGGTATGACATGAAAAAGATGTATTCAAAGAGGAAACGTTTACTGATAGAGGCAGTATACGACTTCCTACCCACATCAGTCAACCACAAATTGTGGAAGTAACAAAAAAGATCTGAGAAATATAATACATATTGGAAAACTCCTAATCTCAAACACATTCTGGCCGATTGCAAACGTTCTCTGAAAAGTCTACAAAAAAACTTGTTGCAAAAGTCTCAACGGTAAAAAAACAACAGATTTTAAAAAGAAGGGAGATAGTTTTTGTAATAAGAACAAATCGTTGTTTGATAATTATGCAGATTGGAAAGTCCTTGTAAAATTAGAACGTCGTCTGGCTATCAGTGGGTCCAAAATACGGCAGCCATTTTTTGGCTTTGAAATTGCTAAACTTGGCTACATTTAATTTTCAGGTAACTTTATAGACAAATGCTTATATATATGTCCATATATAAAATGATATTTGCAAGGACATCTACACAGTGAATGTAAACATTTTGTGCTTCTCATTTGCTGTTTTTTATGGATCCTTTTGAATAACGTAAACTATGATCATCCAATCAGGTTTGAAGGTTTCCAAAGGTTTAATGATTCTCACCATTGCTGCTATTTATGTATGAGAGAAAACTCTCAGACTTACCTCCCTTTTTCTTGGACTGATCATTCTGTCTTCTTTTTGTTCTGTATATTAGACGTTCATTTTAACGAGTACATTTTATATTATCTCTTCATACTCCAGGAAGCATTTAGTGTTAGGGTTTAAGCCATTCCGGGAGAGTGGCCTTGGATAAGATTATCATAGCAATTTTCATGAACCACCAATTCTTTGAGTAAGAGCTATTTTTCTAAAGGCTATTTTGGTTTAGTTTTAACTAAGGATAAAATTTAGTCGTATGTCCACTGATTAGGCGTTATTCGTATTTTATTACTTTATTTATACATTAGATTTTAATCGTCAACATTTAATACAAAGTATGTATTTCTAAACCTGAGTAAAAAAATGATTATACTGTAAATAAAATATATTTGGGTCCCTCTTGCAAGGTGCTAAGTTTGGCTTGTTTTCTCCCCTGCAAGGATTTCTATTCAACAGGTTGGATTTACTCTTTCTATGTTGTTAAATTGAAGATGCAGAACTAGAAAAAGTGAATCACTTCTTCTACCTAAATCCACATGAAATTCTCAGAAGAAGAAGAAATCAGCGAAGAATCACACTTGGTTGGCAAGCTTCCAACAAGGCAAGCTCAACATCCCAGAATAAGAAAATTCCACTAGTATTATGAAGAGAGTATACAACCAATTCTTCCTTTCAATAGTCACCTATGGAGTAGAAACATGGGACCTAACCAAAAGTGAACCTTAAACTGAGTAGTATGCATTTTTGCACAAGAGAGAATCATGCTCAACCTTACATGGAGAGATCACAAGACAGCACAGTATATTAGAGGAAAAACAGGAGTCAAACTGAAATACCAGCCTGGTCATATTGTGAAAATGTCAGACAACAGCTGGACATCATGACTCACAATGTGGATCCCCAGAAAGTATTGGCTCCATGATACCCATGATAGAGAGGTCTGGCGAATCTTGGGGAAAGTTTATGTCTGACAGACAATAAAAGGCTGATGGTGATGATATTGTTTTTTATATAGCGATATGTGCAAGCTTATTACTAACTTTGATCAGTTCTTATTTGTTTGCAAATTGGTTAGATTTTCCTATTCAACTCAAAGTAGCTCCTTTTAATTGTGTATGTTTGAACTATGGTTAGTTTGCTATTGGGATATTTGGTAAGGGAGTTGAAAATAAATGAGGAAGTTTTTTTTTTACTTTACACTCCAACCTGTGGAGGTGAAGTGGCCTGTTCTGCAATCTCTTTCCAAGCCACCCATAGCTTTCCATTGCAATCTGTCTTAGGTTAGAAATTTTGTGTTGTGTTTCTAATGAAAAAAAAAAAGAAGAGATGCCACACTTGTAATTTCCTTGTATTCAGCTGTATTGGTTCAATTCCTTGACCAAAAATCAATAAAGCCATTGTATTCATATAACAACATTTCAGAAGTAATCACGGAGATTAGAGAATTTCAAAATATTAAAAATCATCTATCAATATATTATGTTTTTGTTAAAATATTTTCGTATAAATGTTTTTTTCTTTCAATTAAAAGAAGCAACCTCAAACTTTAAAAAATGTTTTTGTTTTATTGCTTTTTCTGATTCATGGCATATTTTCTATTTCTTCAAATAAAGCTTCAAAAAAATGATTTGACTAATTTAGTTTTCAGAAGGAACTTATATATTCTTTACAGATTTCATATCAAATAACGAGGAGTTGGTTGACCGCAAAATATCTTAATATTTTTTTCTTACAAAATACACATTTCATAAATGAATAAGTACCAAAATTTTTATTTGAATCCAATAATTAGTTAATTTTGGTCTGTTTCAACTAAAACATCTCGAATGCAAATTATTACGTCTCCTAGTTAAAATCAGATCAGATTATTATTTATAGTCCCTGACTTTTGTTCAGCTGTATGAAGCTGGAAGATGTAAGGTCAATACTTCCCTATCAGGTAATGCAGTATGTTTGGTTAGAAGCAAAAGTCTCATTTTGAAACAAGATCACAAGATCTTTATAAATAAAAATTATTCTGATTTCAGCAAAATTTTAAATTTTCTCTTACTATAAATATTTATGATATTCGCTGAATCAGAGAGGGCCCTTTTCTCAATTTGAATATTCTAAAATTATCAACAAAATAACTGTGCCAAAACAGGAGAAATCATTATTGTCTTTCATACATGAATTACTTCCCTTCATTTCATCTGAAATCCAATTTAATTTTCCTAGAATCTTTCAACAAATAATCTACCATTAAATATATTCAAAAGCATACAGGTGATTTGCGGATTTGATATTATTTCTCACATTGTATTTTAATATAGTAGTATTCTCACTATCGACTGGCTATGTTGAAACATAAAACTATTGTTTTGCACAATTCTGGATCACTTTTGAGAAAAATGTATGGAACACACAAATTAGATGATTTGCTAGCGAATCTTAATGGCCAAACACCAAATTAGGAAATCAGCTGAGAAAAAATTATGACGTAAAGTATTAAATACATAATCATACAAAGGAATACAAACACATGCACTGATCAAACCCTTATATGGAATAGGAAAGTGTTTTCAAATAAATGCTATTCATATATTGATATATTCAGGAATACCTTGGCTAATATGGTTTTGATTTTGAGAGTTTAGGTGTAGTATGTTTAAGGTATCGCTGTACAATCTAATCTCACTAAGCATAAGCTAGAAAAAGAAACATTAAATCATAATAAGACATACAAAGCAGTTTTAAATAATACAGAAAATTTTTGAACAAATTAACCACACGATTCAAGATATACATGTATTCTTTTTAATTTCTAACTCAATTCCTTTACTATTTAAACAGAATTAGAAATAGATAAAAAACATCTTAAAAAAATGAATAGTAAATAAGATTATTTATTGCAGGAAACATGAGGTCATTTGATGATTATTATTATTTTGATAATCTTGAAAAATATTTCTTGTAAGTAATGTAATTTTTTCTTTATTTTTGGTATTTAGAGGGCTTCGAACTGTACACTCAGTTTCATTCTTAACTGTAATTTCAAATATAACAATGTTATTGGAACATGATATCTAGCCATTAAGGGATTTCTCAGGCTGAACCAAGTTTTCCTGAAGCACTTCACTATTGGTTATAATTGCTTATTTACATTCTCATCCTGTTCCTAAGTATTGTTATCAGGACTGGATTGAGACCTTTAGATTATGGTGGCCCCATTAATTAGAAATAAAACAATACTAAACTGTGAAATACTTTTTTTAATTGAAAAGTCTTTGAAGACGTTCCAAATCTGCTCCCATACTTTGATGAGATAAAGCATCGAGCCTGTCTTGTAACATTGCTGTTCTATTGGGATTTTTAATTCACTTAAACCAAGAAAAAAGATGCTCAGCTTTGCAATTTATGACCATTAATGTTTATAATATACAGAAGCTAATGTTTTCATTTGGGAAGGGACATTCAATATTGTCTTCTACAATTATTTTATAAAATTCTGCAGGGCTGAAATGTTTTTGTTGCATTGAACTTTGGGCTCATGTATAAATGAAACTGCTGAAGCCTTGCTGAGGAATTATAATTTGAATGCAACAATAATATTTATAGGAACATTTCATTTTTCTTATTGATTTAATTGATCAACTACAACACGGCATACTACCAAAAATATTCATCACATGATAGTTTCTTTTGAATGACCAACCAAACTTCTTGCTGTTGTTGATGATATCATCTTTATCATTATCATTATTATTATTATTATCAATATTATCATTAGAAACCATCAACCAAAAGTGTCTATTTAGGTTTCTTCAGTTTTTAATCTTGGCTGGCTGACTGGCTTGCTATGCATATATTGTACCAATAGAGCTAGAGGACTAAAAATTTGAATATTTAATCTTCATTATATTAACAAAAAATATTTTTTTCGTTTTTTGAAATTCCCCCTTAAAGTCAGGGGTTCAATTATTCTTCTTATTATACATATCGTCATCTCCATCAACATCTTAATATTTTGCTATTTCATTCCCTTCAATAGTGACGAGGTTTTCTTATTATTATAATCAGCTCAATCAGTATTATCATAATTGTTACAAGATCATATTAATGTCAAATTTCAGTCAAGAGGAAAAAATTGAAGACCATTATGGACACAAATAATAAAGCTAAACATTGTCTTTCACTTTTCTTTCTTCTATTTCTGATTCAAAAATTTCTTTAAAAAACTTATTTTTTCCTTTTTCTTCATATCATTATTCCTATCACCATCAATGATGAATTATTCAGTTTTCTCGACTTGCCCCATTCATTTCCCTTTTGTTTCTGAATGAACACCACTCTAACTTTAAGTTCAACAGAAACACTAGCTTGGCTTTATTTTGAAGCCTTTTAACCCTATTCCATCAGATAATCGGTTGATAGTAGATGACTTGTGTTTGGTTTCAATAGCCTTTTAACCCTGTTCTCTCATTCTTCCCATTCAAACCCAACCTTTTACACTGAACAAAAATGGCAAAATGCACGCACACACACACAAAAAAAATTAAGATGTGGTTGGTCGGTTTCAAATTGAATGCTTTTAAGTTTAGTCGAGTTCAACAAAAAATTTATCAGAAAAATTCTTTTTAAATGTCAAGTTAACTCTTCATTATTTTACTAGAGTATTGTTCGGGTCACAGAAGTTATAAACTGATCATATTTCTCATCAAATGATTTCATTGGTTATTGAAAATGCAGCAATATGTTCTTGATATTGTATGTTGAATGCTCTACATTTAAATTTGAGAAAAAGCTTCAAAAAGTACAATGGGTTCAAAATCAGTAGAATTAGATTAAAAGCAAGATACTAATAAATCAAATGTCAAGGATCAAAAAAATATGAAAATAAGAAAAAATATCATCAGTCTTTTAACCATTGGAGATAGACTTTCCCCAAGATTTGCCACACCACTCTATCATGGGTGGCATGGAGCTAATATTTTTTGAATTTGTCAAGTTCGACTCTCCATCTTCATGTGAAGGCCAACTCTCTTGCTTTAGAGTGAATCAAACTGTGATTTTTTTCAGTGTTGATAATTTTTCATACCAAAAGTTATTTCTAGTTTATTTGTAGAAATTCAACATCATTACTAACATTAAGAAAAACTGAGAAATTTAGTATTGTTCATAATTCATAATAAAAAAAATACGGCATAAGAAATGTTGCTTTTATTGTTTACTATCAACTATAAAAAAGGAAACATAAGTTCATGCATATGAAAATATTCATATATCCGGAAAATTTTGCGTTACCTCTGTCCTTAAAAGGGCTTAGGATGAAGTAACGTATTGCTTAGCCTGAATAGTAATAATGAAAACTGTTGTGATGAAAAGCAGCAATGATAAACCTGTAATAAATAGCATTTGCTAACTATGAATACACTGTAGTTCAATGTAAAAGTCAAGAGGTGTGTGAAATAAAAATATGCATGGGAGAGGTATCTATAATGTGAAACATATATTAGGTATAAAGTGTATGTGAAAAGAAAGAATATAGTAAGTGAGAAGTTATGAAATGCTTAGAGAGAGTATGAGAAAGATCTTTGCAAAAAATTCAAGAAAAATATGACAGCTTTCTTCATGCATGAAAAGAGAGAGACAAAGTCAAAAGGAATAATCTTTAAACTTGAAATAATTGATGGTTGTAATGTAAATGATTCATTGATCACCTTTTTGATTGATTTGCCAGATGTCTCAATCATGGGCACAACTGGGCCATTACTTTCTGAACTTGTTTAGTTCGTCATATCATCTTATTTTTTGCTAGCTATAGTTTTGAATATGATCTATGGGGATCTACACTTTGAGTTGAGATTTCCAGCCATTGTCTGTCATTCTTGCAACATTGCCCTTTGAATTTTCACACGGTTTTTCCTATATATCTGACCCCTGTTTGTTTTCTGATATACTCGGCTGTTGTGATGTCTCCATGTGATGTTCATCCTAAGTCTCTTCTGTGTATGCAGCATAGTTCTCATTTTGATTGCCAATCTTTTGGTTAGGTTCCATTTTTCAGCTCCATAGGTGACTATCATGAGATTCATTGTTAGTAACTCCTTCTTTTTAAAACTAACTGGATTTTTTTGTTCCTGAAGGTTGAGCTTGCTCTGCTGGAAGCTTGCCAACCTAGAGTGAATCTTTATTTTATTTCTTCTTCCTTTTGAAATTTCATGGAGATTTACTGTCCTCAGTAGACGTAGTCTACTTTCTTTAACTCTGCATTTTTGATTTTGATTATTATATTGTGGTCCTCAACATGTATTTTCATGAGTGACATATGTTTTGATGAAGGTCATGTGAAGACCAATTTTCTTTCTTCATTCAGTTCATCTAGCAATATTTAGAGATCATGAAGATTCTCAGCAAAAAGGACCATGCAATCAGCAAATCTGAGGTTACTTAGGTATTAGCCATCTATTCTGATCCTTTTATAATGACTTAAACTATCATCTCCCAAGTATGTTGCGAGTGCTGCAGTTAAGACGAATAGAGTACTAGGATTGATTAAGCATTCTTTTTCCTGTATAGACAAGGATTTGTTCCTTATATAAGAGTTATGACTGTCCTCACCTTGAGTACTGTGTACAGGCCTGGTCACAGTGTGGTGAATCATTTTATTCAAAGCTATCCTAACAATCAATATAAAAACAAATAGAACATAAAATAGCAGCTTTCTCATCTTTATTGAACATTCCCTTATGCTTAATGTCCTGGCAGTTGCCCCTATGTCATCTCGTGCCCTCACCAACCATTGCAAAACCTACCTGTCATATGACAGGCATAAGCTTTGAATTATTCCTTTTTTTTGTTCATGGCTATCTAACCGACAAGACTTGCTAACTGCAAACTCCTAGCTCTCGGACTTGGGCTATAATGATACATTTTTCCTTGATATGATACGTATCACAATATTTAATTCACAGTACTATATGTATCATGATACATGATGAGCTCAGGTAAAATACCAACTTAATAAAAAAATGTTTTAAAAAAATTCAATGTAAAAATACATTATCAGAATATAAAATTAGGAGAAAAAATAACCTCCCTTAAAAAGTGTTATCAGAATATGGGCTCTGGTAAGAAATTTACAGATGTCCAAAAGAAATGCTTTCGTCTATAGAAAGTAACGACATTATGCCCTTTTCTTCACCATCGTTTCTGCACAAATAGAGGATTTTACTGACAACTGCAGAATTTTTAAAATGTCAACATGCGTTCACTATAAGCCATAAAATTGTAGATGGAATTCTACAACAGTGAATACTGAGATGAAATTTATGTCTCTTTATTATGCTATTAAAAAGAAAAAATTTAATTTTTTGATGAACAAAAAAAACTTTTGCTATCATCAAAGAAATTTTGTGTAATGATCATCGCCTAAGTGGAAGAAATGCAATGAAGCATTGCGACCCTAATCCAAAACCATGTAGGTTAGGAGAGCCAGAAAATCTATCAAACTCCCTTTATAAACTTCAAAGTGTAAGTACATCATTTGAACTTTATTCTACATATACTTTGAATGTGATTCACACCTTCAACAAAATGTATATTTTTTGGTTTGATTACACAATTATACAGTAAAACAATATTATACAAACATACCAGAACGCCTTCATATCTCACTTACACATAAACACTAAATAATAATTATGAATAGATTTCTTTTCGTGATATGAAATTTCAACACTGCCATGAGAGTTTATTCCTGTATCTCCAAGGATAAGTACACTGACTGTAGATATGTACCTCTTGAGCCAAGTACACATTTATGTAGATATCTGTTGAGCTGACGTCTCGACTGAGCTTGTATTTGTGCACATTAATGAATGTTCTCAAACACATTTTCGAATGCATGAGTTAATGTCTATGAAATGATGTACTTAGATATATTGTTAAGTTATATATTGATATACATATGTAGACATAGGTTTCTTATTTGTAGATGTGAGTATGCATGTGTACAGATACACTTGTTTGTATATACATAAATAAAAGTATTCATCTACGCTTGAAAATGATTGCACATCTACCAGCCTGATGTTATTTTACTGAATAAGAAATGAATTTAATAAGTAATTCTGCTTCAGCAGACATTTCATAAACTTTTAAATGCAATTCATGCTGATAAAACTCATAAGCAGAGTCAAAAATATTTTCAATAACTGTAGATATTATGAAAATTCCTCTCTGACACAGCATAGCTGAACTCTGCTATTTATATCCATTGATTTGGAAGAAGTCCCAGAAAGAAATATCAAACCATATAACTATGAGGTGATAGGCAAAAAAAAAATAGTGAAAAAAATGTTTCCTTATTATTTATTTGGTTTGCGTTATAAGGAAAGATGCTATTCAGTACAAGGCAACATGATTGATGGTGTACGTGGGGTGGCGAACATGAAAAGCAATGTGCTGTCAAGAAAATGTGGGAATCGCCAGTTAAACCATTCATCACTGTCCAAGATTTTAAAAAAATACTAAAACTCTCTAGATAAAGGATGTAGTAAGACCAGGGTCACTGCTGGCTAGTTGGGTACCCTAGGCATAACCGCATTGTGGTGCCCTCTCTCAAAGAAAACTCACAATTGCAATCTTTTAACTGAAGAAATGTATTTTACAAACTTTGCAAAGACAATAAAATGATTAAAAAAAATGAACCATTGTAAAACATATTAGAAATAAATATAAGATGAAGTAAATATATATGAATAAGAAAACAGGGCTATGCAATTAGTCACACAAACACAAGAAAAATCACAGAAGTTTACAAACTCTGCAAATACAGATATCAAGTATACACATTCAGTTGTAGAGCTTCTCTAGCAGGCTGTTACATTCTTTGACCTGTAAATTTTGAGCTGTACAACAAAAAGGCCAGAAATTGAAGTCTCAGCTCTCACTGGGATAGAAATGATAAAAGCCAACAAAAATGTTCATAGTGCTTTTCTCAACAATTTGCTATACAATAAAGTAAACATGACAAGGATGTAAACATATGAGTAGGCAGTTATAATACAGAGACAACATGCTGCCTAGTCCTTTAGCAGTGTCAGCCTTCAACGATGATGAATAGAATCCCAGCAAACAATATTTGGCAACATTAGCAGTTGAAGAGGAAAAATGGATAACCAGTTTTTTCTCATCTCCAGTTGATGCAGTTCTAATTTTTCGAGGCGGTGTTCTTTTCTCCGCCTATTCAGTCATGGTGGCTATCACTGCTCATCTTAACTACCCAGTTCTTCTACTTTTTATACTAAACAAACAGTTTCCAGAAACCTTTGTACCAAATGAGTTTTGAAAGAAAGATCACCCCACCCTCTCATACAGACTCCAAAGATACATGTCTACATTTCCTGGCTGCAAAATTGCTAATTAGGTCAACATATGGTAGTTCCTGATTGGGTTCTTCATTAATACTGATGATTATAAGACTACTTAAATATTCTAGTGCCATTGATGAATGCAGGTTTGTTTTGATGAGTTCAAGTTTTAAAAAACTTCACTCAGCAAAGGCAACTATAACTGTTACAATCCTCAGAGTTATCCAGAGGCAAGAATATCAGCATATTCATGGCAGTTGTCTATGGTGATAGTTGGGGCTAGTCAGGTACATCAACATCAGTGTTCCCCTTTGCAGACAGTATTTTCTGCACTTCAGTGCAATGTTTTTGCAAGTCTGTCTTGGGCTTTCCTCGGACTTAGCAGACACAAGCAAGAATTAAGCAAACAATAATTGAATACATCTGAATTATTAGAACTAAACATTTAAGTCTTGACATAACTCAGTTCTGAGCCACTGAATGCCTTTAGCTCTTCTCACCAAATTGCCCCCCTAAATATTCACTGCGGGGCATTTGGGATCACTGGTCTAGACTAATTTAAGTACTGAATCTGATTTTGGCAATGATTTTGTACAGAAATATTGGAAATTATAGAATTCAAAAAATTTTTAAAATACGGTTGTATTATTGTTTTTTCAATTCTTATATTCTTGTTTTCGTAAGACACTATGGAAATCGCACAATTGATGAAATAATCTCTTTTGAATAACAAGGGATATAGATTTCTTTTAAATTCTCATATGGTTCAGAAACTGTCATTTTATCAAAAAAATTTACATGACAGAAATTTCTGAATGCTAAACTCATGTCAATTTATTGTTTATGAATGGATAACTTTTTACGCAGTTAATTTTCTGAAAAATCTCCGATATAGATAGATTTTTCTCATAGAAATGTTATATTGTATTACTTCTCTGACCTTTGTTCTTTATAATAACACATAGATTTTGATGATAAAACAATATTTCATGCAAGGCTTTTTTTAATCTTGTATATTGAGAGAATTTTTGGCCTTGTTTATAAATAAAGCAAATAAAATGTCTCTTCAAAAAAAATTTTTCCCACTATATAATCACTTTAAACAGTTCATTCAGTAATTCCTGATATTTTTTCACAAAATCATTGACAAAATCAGATTTAGTACTTGCTATTGTAGTTCCAAAGAGTAGTCCCTGACAGAAAACCATGTGCTATTGGGCCGCAAGGAAATCATATGATTTGGTGATGAAATAAAGATTCTTTGAATCTTAATACAAGATTTGTCGTCAAATAAACTTTTCTAGAAACAAATTGAGTGTATTTGTCACTTATAAGTGACTTATGGTTGACTTTTAATCTATATTGTGGCTGTGATTAACACTCTTTCCAGTTGGTCTGTTAATATTGAACATCACTGGTTTAGAGATTTGAAGTTTATACATTCTGGATTTACACAGAGTGAACGGTCACCAATTAAAATAAATCGCAAAAAAATTTATTAATTAATTAAATTATTTCATGAAAAAATTTTCTATGACTTTTGGTCAGTTTACTTTGAGTCCTGTGACTTTATTTTCGGCATTCTATATTTAACCAAAGAGAACTGTCGGATTGAAGACCAAAAAAGCTATAGAAATTGGAACTAAAAGAACTAACATTTTTTTTCATTCCACAGAAAAGGTGTTGGCAGACTTTTTTTACATGTTGATTTTTAACAAAAGTGAAATTTTAAGAAATCTTTTAAAAGGCTTTTTCTATGTTTCTGTTTTCTAACTTGAATTGAATAAAAGCTGCTTTTCTGATATTTTGAGAATTAACATTAACATACCTGCAAGTAATGCACAAGTATCATCTCACCGTTTCTTTTTCATTCTCTTCTCTGCCAAAGGCAACTCCTGTTGCCTTTTCTTGGACACTTTTTCCTCTTTCTAATCAGAGAGCATTGGGTACGTGAAGAGAGGGAGCAGGGGCACTGAAATTTATTTTATTACTCGGAGAATTTATGTATATCTTATTTTGCCTTGCTTATAATTGTCTAATGATGCCTTTTATAATTAGGAATCATGATTTTTTAGAAAATGTTGGGCTGCTTTGATAGTCCTCCAGCTTGTGATGCCTTATATGCTGCATATTGTGCACTTGTGCCCAGTAGCAGCCCTGAGAAAGACAATGTAACTTAAATTAATTCTTCAAGGGTTAAATTTTATCTTTTTTCTTCTTATTTACTCATTTTGGTTTTCATTCTTTCAAGTTTTACTTACAATGGAACAATCACATTTTCACTATGGACCAATCTATTACTCAATAGAAAATAAAACAAAGAAATAGTATTTTTTTTCAAGAAATGACTTACTATACACTACACTGTGAATATACTAAAAACTGTTGCTCTCATTACATTTGTTAATGTCACACAAAATAAACATATGAAGAATTACAAATGAATATCTTTAAAATCAATATTAAATACTCAGTGATGGAAATAGGTTTTGGGAACTAAGAATATGGTAAGGCTTGGTTTTAGGAACTTTATACTTGGTAAAGTCTCCTTTAGTAGACATGGAACATACTAAAAAAAACTGGAAATTGAGAAGTAAATGCCATACTTCTGTGTTTCTTCTATTTCCACCATTGAAATATTTTTTTCGTGCTAAAATTGTCAAAAATGAGTACAATTGATAGCCTATTGAATAACTCCAGAGGTATAGCAAGAGATTTAGGAGCCCCGTGGATTGGGTCTTTGAGGGGCCCCTTCCAACATTTAGTGAGATATGATGAAAAAGAAAATTTGCAATAAATAGACATGTACTATAATTTAATTGGTGAAAAAACTCCAAAAGGTTGAATTATTATTTATGCAATTCATGCATGTGAAGATATATCCTTGCTATTGTATTAATCTTATGTCTGTAGAAATGCAATGGATTACCTACTCTTTATATAGCCATTGGGGGACCCGCTCCATTGAGGGCTCCGGTGACATTTTCAAACAGCCGTCCCCCAGCAACACCTCCTGAATTGCTCTCTCTAATTTATAAGTACACATAATCTTAAATTAAATTAAGTTTAATACATATCAGTATAAAAAACTGACAGCATTGATGTGAAATTACAATTTTTATGCTTTTTCGATAAATTTGTTGCAAAATCATAATTAAATTTTGTAAATTTGTAATTTGAGACACTGTGAAGACAATTAATGCAGTCAGAAGTTTTCAATAAAATTTTTTTACGGCAAAAATGGTGAAAAAAATGTAGACAGAAAACTAACCCTTGGATCAAATTTTTGAAAAGTCTATTTAAAAAACTATATTTAAGTCTGATAACTCTAGTTAACCAAAACTTTTCAGGCGTCCAAATTCTTTTTTGTAAGAATGTTTAGGTTGAAAGCAACAACCAAAAATGTTGTCTTTTTCAATTGAATGACTTCAGCAAATTTAGTTATTTTGTAGTGTAGAAGGGTTCCATTTTTTTTTCTCAAATCCATGTGACTTTTTGCTATCAATTACGCAATCTCTATTTTTTTACTCTGACTGTTTCTCTGACTGGTAACAGTTGGTAATAGGTAATCTTTCTGGAAAAAATGGTCAAGAAAGATCATCATCATCATCATCATTTTTGAGTCATTGTTTCATTTCATCATTTTTTTGCTTTCTTCAACTTTACAATCTTATATTAGTCAATTCAAAATGGTTTGCCTCTCTCTGCATAAAATCTATTTGTGGATGGATAAACAAATATCACATATGAATATTACAAATTTCAAAGGTGCACAAAGGGAGTAATTGTAATGGGGATAGGTTATAAAGACTCATTATAGGGTCTTAAATCAAACTGTTTCTACAGTTTAAGAGGCTATCTTTTAATTGAATCATTTCAGTTCCATAGGTGACTATTGATAGGATGCATTGGTAGCATACTCTATTTTGCAGAAGTTATACCACGGGAAGTGAAAAAAGCCATCTCCATGATAACTGCACTGCAAAAGTCTATTCTGCAAACCAAGAGACAGACCCGCAAACTGAGAAGTAAGTAACGTGTGCATGAGAGAATCATTCTCAACCTCACATGGAGAGATCACAAGATAGCACAGTATATAAGGAAGAAAACAGGTATCTGTGTCATCATAGAAACTATTAAAAAACTCAAATGGCATTGGGCAGGCCATGTTGCAAGAATGGCAGACAACCAATGGACATCACGTCTCACAACATGGATCCCCAAAGATCACATGAGAAACTGAGGCCGACAGAACACAAGATGGAAAGATGAACAGGACAGATTCAAGAAATACTGGCTCTGCGATGCCCATGGTAGAGAATTATGGCGAATCCTGGGGAAGGTCTATGTCCAAGGACAGACGTTAAAAGACTGATGATGATGATGAAAATGCAATGTGTATTCATATATATATTCATATATACCATCATTTTTGATGCTATGGTGAACTAATGTGTTGATATTTCTCTCAAGAATGTTTCAGTGTTTTTATTATTTTTCTTCTGTTATCTCCTCCTGTGACAATCTATCTTATTGTGTTTTTCATTTTCCACTCAGCATTTTTGATAGAAATCAAGCCTATACTAAGGAAAAAATATTCAGGTGTGCCCAGGGGTAACCAAACCAATTGTAGCTGTAGGTTGGGGGGAGGGGGAGCCCCAGAAAACCAAGAGTTTCCTAAAATCTTGAGACTGAAATTCTTTGCCTTTTAGCAGTCTGAGATGATAAGATATACAATTCTTTTTCATCTACAAAAAGTTTGCCTCCCCCACATCCACTTGTTACAGGCTTGATAGAAATGAATTGAAAAATCAAAATTATTTCGAAAAGAGGGGAAATAAAATTTGAACATTATTTTGAAGTGGTTGGAATAAATGGATAAATACAGTTGAAAAGAAGCATAGATTTTTTTTACAAGGAAAATAATAATGAAAATTGTTGTAATTATCAATCAACAATTTTCCTTTTCTCTGTAGATTCCTTCTCACTTAAAATGATATTAGTTATTCCTACAATTTAGTGACCTTTGATTGGAAGCTAAAACCAACTTTCTGTTTCACAGTCTCTGTAAAAGATCATTTGAATTTGTAAAGGCTGCTTCAGTCATTCTTTATGAATGTATTCTCCTTCCTCTTATCTAAATTCCTTTTTTCTTATTACTGTCCATATCTGTTTATATTCAAAACTATTTCACTCTTTGAATCGGTGTATGTATATGCTGCCATATTTGTTCATCATGCCATTTATTTACCATTCAAACATTGCGATATCAATACATCACCCTATTTTCTGGTATTCATGTTTCACGAAGTTTCTTCCTTGTCAACATCAACTTTGGATAAATTCATCTGAATTCTCATACACTTCCCTTTTGACTCCCCCCCATTTCCTGCATACATTAAAAAAACAACAGGTTCCCCTCTTCAAACAACACTGAAATGTTTGCAATGGGAAAAGCAGAGACAACTGCCCCTAGTTTTGAGAATATCAATGCTTACATAAAAATGGATTATTATCATAGAATGGAGAAAGAGCTTTATAAATTTTGGATTTTGAAAACAGGAAGGAAAATCAAAAAGAAAAAATATCCCCGAAAGATGAGGAGCATTTGCACAATGGGAATTGTGAATTCTTTCTGGGAATTTGATCAAATATATTAAAATCAATCTCTGCCTGGTTGAATTGATATTGATGGAGAATATAAAGCAGCTGTTCTGAATCAGCTCAAAAATGATTTGTTTTGTTAACAATGAGAGGAAGTTTATATAGTCGTTATGAAGTGTTGTGTTTCAAGTTTGTTTCGGGTACATTTCCCTCTGCTGACTTTACCTATTCCTGACCAAATTGAAAAGAATTAGAGCAAGCAAATCAAAAATTAATTTTTGGCGGTGTGGTCAGGTGGGGATGGGGGTTGTACTTTAAAATTATGGGCGTTAGCATTCGGTAGGGATGAAGAGGGCCATGAATTTTATAAAATGGCAAGTTTGTACTAATTCAACTCAAAAATTAACTTTTACAACAATTGAATCAGTGAATGTAATCATTTGATCATTCTTGTTAATTGATATTTTTTCTTGTCGATGTTTTTGATTTGCTTATTTTATTTTTCAACTAGCTCGTGAAACTAGGGAAACAATGAGAGGGACAGTACTGAGTCAGCTCTGAACGCAAATTCTTAAAAATTATTTCAATCAGATTATTCTGAAATACTTATGAATGAAATATAAAGATGAATATTATTTGATTTTCATTCAAATATAAATTTGAATTTGACATATCTACAATATATTATCATATTCTGAGAATCTTTGTTTTGCATTGAGAATGTCATGGCAAAAACCACATTATCTTTTTGCTGCCTTTCATAAGTTTCAGTAATTATAAAAGTGTATAGTCTTAACTGGAGCAAGTGTCATGTGATAAGTAAAATCAGTGAAACGTAACTAGCATTCTGAGAGAATTCATGAATCAATGCCACATATACGCTTCTTTTTAACAAGTAAACTAAACTTTAGTGGTGGTAGGATTAGATTACCTGGATGAAAATACTACCAGTATGGCTTGATTTAAAGAAAATCAGGTCTAGTTAGTCACTCAATTGAAAGCACATATGACCAAAGCCTTAGGTAGTTTGCAGTGCTGAGGGTGATCAATTAAAGATTGGAAAAAGTAGTGATCAATAAATAAGTTTCTTCCCTTGCCTTTTGTTGGGCAGTTGATCACTAAGTTCAAATTTTTTAAAAAATTTGCTGAATGCATTATGAAAGATTGCAATTTGGAAATGATTCAAGTTAACCCAAATACATGCAGGATTAAAGAGTTCAAAAAAATGATCAGGAACGATTCAAGTGCTTTAGAAGGGATGTTATTTAGTAAATAATGATGATGTTGAACAAAACACTCAATTAGTGTTTGGCAAGTGAAAATGTTACATTATCATAATTCTGTCATAATAGAATATTTACTCTGACCACACGCATTATTTAAAAGATTCTTTTTTATATTACTTTATATTCTAGTGACACTTTTTTGTAATTTTTTTTTACAAGTGAATCATTTTCCAGAACACAAAATACTAAGGATTAGGGAATTCTTTTTATGATATAACTATACTGTTGAACTAGACCTTACTTTCTGACCATTGTATAAACTTATGGCTTCCAAGTATTTCAGTTACTTCCTTTTAATCAACTGATAAATCATTTTTCCAAAACACAAAATTTAAGAATGAGAGGTTCTCTCAGGGGTCTGAATTGAGAGGGAACTTTAACTTTCCATTTGGGGTAAAAATTGTAGCAGGAACTTTTTTTCGACTTTTGGGGGTTTAAATCAAAGAGGAACATTTTTTTTCAATTTTTGGGGTTGACATTGAGAGGGAAGTTTAATTTTTCACGTGTAGGGGTCAAAAATTGAGGGAATTTCAATTTTTCACTTTTAGAGGTCATAGTGAAGAGGAAACTTTTTGAAACTTTAGAGGGTCAAAATTGAGAGGAAACTTTCTTTCAATCTTTATAATGAAAAATTGCGGGAATTTTTTTTGCTTTTTAGGATTAAGTTGATCGACAAAGCATAACTTTTTATCGAGTTGAATAGTTTTTAGACAGTGGCTTGTAATTTTCACTTGGTACAGCAATTGTAATCCAAAGTAATGTCAGACATGAAAAAGTTTTAAAGAACTTGCTGACGACTAAGATTATCCATTTATCTCATGTGTCTTGGCTTTTCACTGAACAAATGATCAAAGTGTTACTAACCTTATCAATCATAAGTTTGATTTCTTCTAGCAAAATAATCAATACATCTTAATGTGACATTCACATTTACCAAAGCTGTGTTCCTTGAATGACATTTTGAGACTTTCATATGATCCTGCCAAAACATCTTGAAGCTATGCAGTTGACATAAAAATTACCTGTTCTTGTCTCTTAAAAAGCCAAAAGCCATCTTAACTCAGCATCAAGACATAAGAACACCAATGGCAATCTGCTCCGCTTATTTATTTCTCCTTGTAGGACATGAGGTTAGGAGTATTTCATGGAAAAGATTTTCATTTATAAAAGATAATATCTTTTGCTTTTTATCTCTATAAAGTTCTGTGAAAGGCATCAATGGGTGTCTAGGACCTTAATGGTAAACACTGCCTGAATGTAATGATAGTTATTTAAAGCTTTTCATTTTAGAGAAATCATTTTGACTGTGTAATCTTCTTTTCTTTTAAATGGCTTTATTTAAGCAAAACTTAATTACTTTTCTTTTCTAGGAAACAGATCTGGTTGAAATGAATTCTCACTATTAGAAGCTTTGAGTATTGAATCATGATTAACAAACATTCAAGAAAACATCTGAGTAAAACATTTTAGTAGATTTGAAAGCTCTTCTAAGTAATCTACTGTATCTTTCATAATCCTTGCTTTTATTGTAAGCATTTAAAAAGAAATATAATTCTGTGGAGATAGAAAATTACACGATATACAAATTATTTTTACTTCGTATTATTCAATTTTTTATCGAATAGGTATATATGATATTTACTTAGCCTAAACTAGTTTGGCGCAAGGCCATGGTTGATGTATATATAAAAATGAATTTTATGTAATAGCCAATGTGTATTGCCATATGAACCATAATGATGCAGGCTAAAAAGCATGAATTCATGTTTGATTTCTCAAATGTTTTTATTCATTATAAAATAGTAAGTTTCAAACAATAAACATTTTGTAGAAAAATGTTTGGATGATAACACAATCATTTTTTATTTCTGTGATTGCACTTAGAGGCACCAACAATTATTGAAACAAGTTTGATTAGTCATAGAATAGGAACTATAACGTAACCAATGTTTTTTGGCAGAGATAATAGGTTGAAAAATTAGAAAAAAAAGGTGATGAATAAATAAGTTACATCTTTGACCCCTTTTGTTAGGCAATGATCTAAAAATGCAAAGAAGGTCAAATTCCCTCAAAACAAGTGTGATTGCTACTACACACAAATTAAGCGGAAAATTTTAGCATAAACTTAGATTGCAAATTGAATTGAATCCCCCATTGAAAATCTATTCATGGGAGATTTAAAAGAAAAAAAAAAAGAAACTAGACATGATATGTAGCTGCTTAATTTTTCAGGCTTCTATCTCTACTGATGTGGTTAGTATGCATGATACATAGCCAGCCACACCTGCTTAAAAACTGAAGAAACCTCCGTTGACAGTTTTGATGACAATTTTGGTTGATGGTTTCTAGTATGTGAGTATTTAGCTGCATGTGTTTCAAATTTTCATTCAAACTTTTCAAAAAATTCTTGATTAATTTTTACAATGACTTTCCGATTGATTTGGATGTTTTAAGGTGGATTAATTGATTGATTAAATCATTTCTTTCATCTATTCATTCCAGGAAAAAACATTATTGTGTGTGATATTTATCTACTTCAAAATAATCTTTGTATTCACATTTTTATTTCCACAATAATTCCAGTGAGTGATGGAAAAGTTTGTTGTTACAACTGTACTAAAGCAATCGTCAACACATCTGCCAAATCTGAGAGCTGATATAAGTTATATATTTATATACGAGATACCTGGTGTTGCGCAGGGAAAAATGGCTTCAAGTGTGACAACACAGTGGAGAGTATGTTCTTTAATATATTTCTTTATACACAACACAGTAAACTGAAAGAAAAAATTTTCTTACACCAAGAGTTTATTCTCTAATTACAATCTGCACTGTTCAAGGAATGAAATAGAATCAAATTCTGAGTTAAGTTGTGATTAAAAAAAGTTTAGCATTCATTCAACCACTGGAATCAGAAAACAGTATACAATAGTCAGCTGTATGAAAGTACGGCTCTGAAAGTTTTATTTTACTGCCAATGAGAAATGAATTATTTCAGAGATTTTTTTCATTTTTAATCATACTCAGAAAAATTGCTGTTTTTTTAAAAAAAAAATGATTTTGGATGGTCATGCAGTAGATGGAAAGTAAATTTCCTGTTCAGCATTAAAGTCACATTGTAAATCGATTCTCAAAATCAAAATTATTTTTCCCAACAACTGACACTTCAAAGGAACCAGAAGTGTTATTGGTTAGCAACACAAAGAAAGTTTTAATATGTTTTTTGTTTTTACTGGTAAGAGAAATCATAAAAAATTAACTAGAAAAATAAGATGAAGGTAAATAGTTGTCAAAAATGAATTATAAAGGTTTGAAGCCGGGCTTATCTGACTTTTTTTCATTTGCGACTGATGAGACAAATGATTTCACAACTCCTCTCACATTGGTCTTCAGTTGTAATCCTGTTGTTACTGAACCTAGAAACAAATTAACCCAACCCCTGAAAGAAAACTGTAAGTTGTTAATTATGGTCTTTACTGTTCATCATATGAAAAAATACAGAAATGTAGCCAAAATGAAATTTGTATTCATAAAATTATTGTATAGCAAAAAAACACCAATATGAATAAATATTAGTACAGGGATGGAAGAAAAAACTCTTGTTAAAAGTTATTTGTAATATTTCTGCAAATCCCAGTAATGTTTATGTAATGAAATAACTCTGTAAATGATGGATTGAGCGATATTTTTTTCACAAATATGGAAGAAAGTTAATATGAAGATATACTTAATGGTCCAGTTTAGCATTGTAGTTTCCAAAAGGTAAAAAAAGATTTTTTTCTGAAAAAGTTTTTAATTTTATTTGTTTTGATAACTGGCATGATTTTTCAATATCAGAAAAATGAAAATACAGAAGAGAAAAATGCCGCTGTTGACAATGAGGACCTATCTCTGAATTTTATCTTATTTGTATGGATGGGTTTTTGAAAATTGTTATTTTAGATTTTTTCAAAGAAAAAGAAATTAACAAAAGCAATTTCTCAAAAGTCTTGATCAGTATTTCTGTAAGATATTCTCTTGCACATTGATTACTCTTTCCTGTCTTTGTGTACCAGCACATCTGTATAGAGTGTGGAGTAAGTTGATGAAGAATATGATCATTGAAAGAGCTGAAATTTTGACAAGGTTTTTCCCTTCTATTTCCAAGATGCACACATGAAATGCTTCATATTTTCAAGGAAAAACATTACATCCTTACTATATATATACAAATTGGGATGTTTGTTTGTGTGCACACCCTAAATGAGAGAGGGGACAGAAATATAGATGGCCTGGCAAGCCTGAGTTAGAATGTTATTGAATGAGTAAGAAATAAAGGAAGATATGGTTGACTGGCTGTTTTTTTCCAAATGCCTGAAATCCTGGGATGCTGAGGAATTGGGGTAAAAGAGGCTGGATGTAATGGCCACTTTTTGACTGGATCTGGCCGATGTGTTTCAATTTAATTTAAAGTTAAATGGAAAAAGTGAGCTTGTTTTAGTCTTTCTTAGAAACAGTTTTAGCTTTCAATAATTAAACATACACTGAATTCTGAAAAATTTGTTATAGACAAATATTCAAGACAAATTAGGTAATAATTCTTACAAGATTTGTTTTTGCATTCAATTCAATGCATAACACTTGTTTCTTCCAGAAATTTTTCAGTGAAAAAAATTTTTCTACTGTCTTGAAGGGGGTGATTACAATGCTAAACTTAACCATTACTTTCTGTCCATCATACAGATGTACATCTTCATATCAAGTTACTTCCATATTTGTAGAAAAAATCCTTCATTTTGGGTGCTATTCAGTTACAGTTGATAACAATGATGATATAATTCAAGTATTAACTTCAAATAAGTGAGTGGGTAGAACTTGATGATTTACAATTGTTTTTTGGTAAAAATAATCTTTTGCATGGTTCCAGTTAGGTCACTTTGTTTTTGCCCATCCGCAGTCAATTTTGACAATGATTTCAAAAAACAAAAGAAGGCCAAATATCGTTTAAGGTTGAAAAAAATTTCTTACAAATTCCATATTTTCAGATTCTTAAACCCAAACTTCTGCATTCAAGCATTTCAATAACAGTTGCACGAAAAGTGTGGACTACGTTGCCCTTTTTGAGCATGTATGCTGACCCATGCAGATCTGCTTGGGAGTGTGCGTGAACCTGCCCAAAGGTGTACGACACTCACATCAATATTTGATTGCACAACCTACCAGATAGTACACACAGAAACCATCCTTGGCTTGCACCAACTTGGCCAACCTGGTTGTGAAAGAAAATATGTATTGCAGAACATGCTTTATTTCTGTATTGTCAGATATACAGTTATTTCTTCCCTGGGCGATGTTAGGATTCCCATAAATTTGTAACAAGAGAAACAAAATTTTATCCAATATACACAGCATATCAAAAGAAATATGTTTTATTAAACAAATATATGGTGATAATAGGAAATCTCTTGTGTTCAAACTAACAAGGTGATAAATATACCATAAAAACAATAGAGAAATTTTTGTGAGTAAAAAATAATACACATATTTGTGCTTGTATCTAACCAAAGTATTTCTTTCAAAGGTTTTTTGTTTTTTTCATGTCATGCTATTGTTATATTTGTTCTTGAAATTATTCACTGTTTTTGTTTCTAGTACATTTGGAATGTACTATACTAGCAAGCTCCGGTTGTTTAGAATTTTTTGAGAGAAGTTGTTTTTCTAGTATTTTCTTGCGGTGTATTTTAAAAATATTTTTTGTTGAATCTTTCAGTCATTGTAAAGAACTTTCTAGCTGAAATGTTATTTGTATCTTTTATTATTTTGAATGTTTTTATTGCATCTTCCCTTATTCTCCTTTCTTCTAGTGCAGTTGATTTTACTTTATGTAGTCTACAAAGTGAACATATCAGAATTATAGAAAAATATGATAGTGACTAACAGATCATTTGATATTCAGTTGGTTATCTAAACTGATTGGCCACAATATCCAATAAGAATAAATGTTTAGAGAAACCGCAGCCTCTAAACATACCAAAAGAGCACGTTCAATCTTTCAAGCTCGAATTGAAGAACAGATTCAGAATTCTTACTGAACAAGACAGCACCAACATCAACGAACTAAGCAGCAAAATGACAACATCAATAATTGAAGTAGCCTCTACATTCAAGCCAATGGGCAAACAACCCATTAGCAAAATCTCGGATGAGACTAAAAATCTCATGGAAAAACGCAGAAACCTCAAGCCACCGACAACAACGAGGGAGAAAATTGAAGAGGCTGAACTAAACAAATTAATCAAGAAGAAACGAAGAGAAGACAGAAGGAGATACACAACGGCAGTCATTGAATCAACTCTTGAAAAAGGTCGGGGCTTCAAAGCTATAAACAAACTCCTCAACTCGGGACGAAGGCAAATAACTAGCATACTCGAGGAAAATGGAAACCTAACAACAGACAGAGACAGGATTGTCGAACGCGCCAAAGAATTCTACCAAAAACTTTATTCGTCCAAACAAGGACTGCAAAACAATGAGCAAGATACGCAAGACACGGGCAAACAACTAGAGGACTTCCCAAAAGTAACCCCGTGGGAGGTGAAGGAAGCCATTAAACAGACAAAGAAAGGAACTGCCCCTGGACCAGACAACATCACCATCGACCTACTCCGAAAAGCAGGTAAAACCATCAATAGGAAACTGGCCGTCCTCTTCAACCTGTGTCTAAAACACAGTAAAGTCCCAGACGATTGGAATACTGCTATAATAATGCTATTATATAAAAAAGGAAACCCGAAAGACCTCAACAACTATAGGCCTATAAGCCTACTCAACTGTGTATATAAACTTTTCACAAAGATCATCACCAACCGAATCACAAAAACACTCGATGAAAACCAGCCACGTGAACAGGCTGGCTTTAGAAGAAGCTACTCGACCATGGACCACCTGCACTCGATAAATCAACTGAAAGAAAAAGCAGCAGAATATAGACTACCACTTGCCGTAGCATTTATCGACTTCAAAAAGGCGTTCGACTCAGTAGAAATCCCTAAGGTCATGGAGGCCATCAGTCGGCAAGGTGTAGATCCAGTATATGTTGAAGTGTTGAAACATATATACAATCACGGCAGCTCATTTATCAGGCTACATAAAGACTCGGACCCCTTCCAGCTCCAGAAAGGAGTAAGACAAGGTGATACCAGCTCACCTAAACTCTTCACAGCCTGCCTCGAGATGATCTTCAGAAGGCTAGACTGGGAGAGTAAAGGAATTAAAATAGACGGCGAGTATCTGAGCAACCTCAGATTCGCAGACGACATAGCCCTTTTTGCAGAGAACCTACACGACCTCCAACTAATGATAGATGAACTAAATGAGGAGAGCAAGAAAGTCGGCCTCCACATGAACTTCAGCAAGACGAAGATCATGTGCAACAACCACATTGGAGATAAGAACACTAAGATCGAAATCGAGGACACAGAACTCGAGAAAGTAGACCACTACATCTACCTAGGGCAACGAATCTCCATGAGACCCTCAAAAGAAGAAGAAATCAAGCGAAGAATCACACTAGGATGGCAAGCCTTTGGCAGAGCTAGCTCAACCTTCAAAAATAATAAGATCCCATTAATCCTAAAGAGAAGGGTGTATAACCAATGCATCCTCCCAATAGTCACTTATGGAGCTGAAACATGGAACTTAACCAAGAAACAGACCCGTAAGCTGAGAACCATGCAACGTGCACATGAAAGAATAATGCTGGGCCTCACATGGAGAGACCACAAAACAGCACAACACATCCGGGAAAAGACAAGAGTTAGAGACATCATAGAAGCCATAAAAAATCTCAAATGGCGGTGGGCTGGCCATGTTGCAAGAATGGCTGACAATCGATGGACATCACGACTCACAACATGGATTCCCCGAGACCATATGCGCAACCGAGGCCGGCAAAATATTAGATGGAGAGATGAACTAGACAGGTTCAGGAAGTACTGGCTCCGTGACGCCCATGATAGAGAAGTGTGGCAAATCCTGGGGAAGGTCTATGTCCAACGACGGACGCTAAAAGACTGATGATGATGATGATGATGATGAGTTATTAAACAAGCTTACTTGGTGCATAAGAAAGAGAGATGGAGACAGAAATATATTTTTGTATGATGTAAGTAACTTTTGAACAGTAGTCAAACATTTTTTATCCAAATACTGATCTACATGGTCATCCAAAATTAATCAAAGAGCCAGCATTTATTTTTGGAGATTTCGTCCAGTAAACCTCCTTAGCTGTAGATACAAATAGACAGTAGAAGAAATATAACCTGCTAACATTTTCAGCCAATATAATTTCTATCTTCACTCATTTCAAATTAGTGGAAACAGAAATTTTATTTGCTGTTGCTATAAATGATTCAATAGAAGAAAAAAAACATACATATTTGAGATATGCATAGACTCTTATTTAAAAGGAAGCCCGTTTCATTTGGTTGTATTCCTTGGAGGGAGGTTTAAAATTCTTTATTTTTTTTAAACATTTCTTTTTTTCCTAAACTGTTCTTGAAGACTATCACTTGATTCCTTTTTCAGTTTTCTAGGTCTGGTTCTGCACAGGTCTCGGAGAAATAAAATAGGGAGATATTTCTTTTGACGCTTTTCAATTTTGATTTTCTTCGGGGAATCCTCAGCAACTTGGTGATTGATGACCAGACCAAAAAACATGATGGTTGTCAACTCCAACTATCTTAGAGACAAACTGAAGCCTCAAACAAAAACAAAAAAAGAAAAAATTCTGAAGTATAAAAATGAGAGGAAGAAATTTAGATAAATATGATTGCGGAGAGATCACTTTCACTACTCCAAAGAATCATTTCTCCAAAATGAATACTTCAGACAACAGCTCCTTTCCTTCTTAATCTGAGGTCAAAGGTGACAAAAGAAAAGGCTAATTACTATTTGCTGATGATGCAGAATGAAACTAGGCTGTGAATTTGTTAATTATTTTTTAGTATTTCCAGTAACTATTTTTCTGATGTTATCTTGTTTATAAGGATTCATCTTAGAGAGTAGCTCAGATAGTATTTGAGACTGATATCCAAAAGGTATATGGATCAATTTTTTGATATTCAAAGAGCAATGGATAAAAGAGTATCTAATCATATTTACAAATTGAAATACGATTACAACTTAAATACATATTTACACCTCTACGCAAGGGGGGAACAAAGTCTGCAATTTGAAACACAATTTGCTGATCTTTTTATCTCGAATTTTTACAGAATGATATTCAATCTATATGATCAATATTCACCACTTAATGGAGTGCAATGAAGTGAAGGAAATAAAGTTGAAAAATGAGTATATGTTGCGCAAAATGAATGCTTTTTTTCATCATTTGACTACAGACTTATTGATGTACAAATACTAATTCAAATACATACTTTATAAATATACAAAGAGACCTTTTTGCCTTGGGAAAAGTTAGGGAAATGTTATATATATACGCATCATGAAATGATAAATAAAACATAGCAAAGACCACAGTCAATATAATCTTATATCTTAGACACCCATGAGAATACATACTACATGAAGTACATTTGCAAAATGTTGTTTTCTATTTTTTCTTGCAACATATTGTACAGTCTTGTTATATGAGAACATCCTTGCAATGTAATTTCCTAAAAACAATATGCATATAAAATTTAAGCACTCTTCAGTCATGGTAGACCAAAATTTGTTCTTCATAAAGGTCTGCTTCGAAATCTCTTTTTGCTTCACTGCTCATGGTAGACATTTTCAAGAACAGCTCAAGTGCAATAGTCATATTGAGGAACACTTCAATTAGATATTACTCACTAATAAGCTGAAAAACTTCTGTGCATTGCATTTCAGATGGCATGTTTTCTTCTGTGTTTTGGGATAACCTAAAATGCAAATATTCTTTGAACTGATAATCATCTTTATGATATGATATCATAAGTTTAATACTGTTGTCATCAATTTCAGCACTCTTCACCAATTCTGAGAGGAACTTGGTACTTTTTGCAATCTGCTCATATGGGTCAATCCTCTTGCATAACTGGATGATCAAACATTGATTGGCTTAATTTAAAACGTCTTTCCTAAATTTGTCAGCTCCTCCAAAAGAAGCACCTATACTTGTTCCATCAGAAAATTTCTCAGTAACAATGCACTTGGAAGCATCAGGATAATTTGAGTTGATATCTTCACACTAACTTTTTGCTTTTGATTCATAGTGTGCAATCCAATTGGTTGAATTTTCTTGGAATCCTTTAACACACCAACATAGAGCAGACAATAATTTTCAAATACATCAAAATGGAGTTTCTAACTTGTGTTGTCCCCAAGTGACTGTTGAAATAAATTCTTTACATCATGTTTGCATTCAAGCTTCTTTTCTCAGTCTTTAAAAATATGCTTGGGAGTTAATAAAATACCCATCCATCCATAAATAAATAAGGCTATACTGGCTGTTAAATTTTTAATCTCAAGTTTTTTTTTTGCTTTTAAAATCTCTGGAAAAAGAAGTGTAAATTTTTAATTACATAATAATGTTGAGAAAATAAAAATAATGAAAATATTGGTAACTAGTAGAACTTTTTAATCTTAATTATCATCGCTTGTTTCACAACATGGGATTGAAAGTTAAGGTGTTGATTTTTTTTAGTCAATGTGATTTATTTCATAGTAACTGCATGGTTAAGCTGCTAAAGTATTTGTGAAGAGTATACAGGTGTGATCACATTGGGGATAGGATGTATCTCAACAGCACTCACCGAAGCACCCATGAACAGAATGTTGCTGACGGTAAGAAACATGTGGGATTAGATACCACTTTACTTAACTACCGATAACTTGTCCCTGTGCTTGATCTATAAAAAAATTGTGTTGATTTTGTTGGGAAATTCACTCATTGAAACGCAGTTGCTCCTTTGGCTCTTATGGCATTGAGGGCCCTGAAACTAAAGCATCATTAGTTTCATAGTAGATTTACTACTGTATATATATATTTTAACATCCAAGAAAGTTATTTTTAGCTTTACTATTTATCTATCTCAAGTGGTTGATATTGGGTTCATATGAATTCATGTGAGTGTATCTATCCATTATTTATCTATCTATTAATCTTTTTCATTTATTTTTATGAATAGACTTATTGCTTCTTTTACGTCAACTAAAATATTGTATCTTTTACTTTGTATTACATTTTACTCTATATGACATGTATGAATCCATCAAAACCATTTAACTTAAATATGTATGTAGATCAACAGAAAATAATCGAGTTGTTTATTATATTTTGTTGAGTTACACACATATTTTTCAAAATATGTCAAGCCGAATATGCATTCAAGTGTGTTTTTAATTTCATTCATATCCTAGAACACTTTGGGAATGCATCTTGCATTGGATGAGATTCTTTTCTTACCATATATTTACTAGACAGGTGCTTTTCACAGAGATGCTTTTAAAAAAATTTTCTGACAGAAATTTTTAAGTTTTTAGCTTTACAAATATATTCAGACCAAGCAAGATATGGAAGAATGAAATAAATATTCTGTTCCGCATAATGGATTTGTACATGTTACTTCTCATTTTATACAAATAGATAAACATAATAAAGAACTCGCCATCACAGTCAATAATTGAACAACTGTAGCATCAAAATTTGAAGTCATGTAAAAAAAATTCCATCGAAGAATAAATATGATCAGAATAAATTCAATTTTTGACATCACTGGCACTGGAAAACATAAAAAAGGGTAAAAAAAAACCATTTAAATTCTGGAGGATCTTGATGTTATTAACAAGACTGCCAAGATGAGGCCCAAGAAAGATTATTTAAAAAAACAAAACAAAAAAAACATTTTTAGAAGGGATCAAGTGTAGTACTGATGCAAATTTTCAAGTCTGTAGACAAAACAATACGGCCAGGAGTACTGGAACAAACAAATATAAAAAAAGATAGAACTCTTCACTATATTTGATGGCTATTGTGGTTCAATTCATTATTCACAAGCTGTATCTATAAAAATGGTTGCTGACTACTAAGATTATCCATTATCACATGCCTCTATTTTCTCATTCTCATACATCCCTTCCAATCTTTGTTGCTTGTCAATGATTTAATCTAAATACCATACAAGCATGGATGAATTTCCCATGCAAAAATTTCCCGACCCCTCCCTTAAACAACGCACCTTTCTTTTCTGCCTCCCTTCCTACTGTCCTAATAAACTACCTAAGTTTCATTTGTCCCCCCTCTCTCTCTTCCAAGTCCAGCAGCAAGCTTTCTCTCCTTTCCTCTCCTCTTTTCCTACCCTCTTATCAAGCTAGTTAACTTCAATTTCTCATGTTCTCTTCCCTTCAGTAATCTACCAAACATTCTATTCTTTCCTCTTCCTTTCTTCATAGATTTTAATCCATTTATAGAAATACGAACCTGGTTGCTACAGGGTCAAACACAACTCCTACTTTTATTCCCACCAAAGATGATTACTGCAACTTTGCAAAATTGTATCATCTTTGATATTCATATTGATGAAAGTTTGTGACTATGTTCACCTTCTCCTCCCTAATGGTGCATTGCAGCTATACTTAAGGCTTCAAAGCACCCTTAAAATGTGAAGAGTTACCGAATGAATTTGTGTTTCCAGTGGAACATGCCATGATGCCAAATAAGAATACTTATTTGGTCCGTATTTATTCTTTAGAAGAATTCATCTTCTAACCACATTGGTTTTTTTTTATATGCTAATCATTTCTCCAAAACACAAAATTTGGATGAGGGTAGAGGTATTTCTATTAACAAGTCAACTATACTGCTGAATCCTTTACTTCCATTCATGAATTATTTTTCCAATCATGCAAAATTTGTGAAAGAGAAGCCATGTAGATTTTATGGAGGAAACTTAGATTTTTCACTTTTAGGATTCATAACTTTTGGGAAATTCAAGCTGGAACATTTTTTTCACTTTAAGTGTCAAAAATTAAGTGGAACTTTTCCTCACGTTCAGTGGTCAAAGCAAGAGGGAACTTCTTTTACATTTATTTCTTCTCAGGAGTTTGAAGCTAAAGGGTAGTAGTGTTGTTATATATACAGTTATTTTTCTCCCAAGTAATGCCTTTTTTTATCTTTTTTTCTTTTGGGGCTACATTTCCTTCAGAACACAAAATCATACAAATAGACATTGGTGAAAATCATCTATGGATAGATGGTAAGCATGCAAAATATTAGAGAAGGGAAAATCAATTGAATAAAACTGGTCCAATGTTAAAATCAAGTATTCATTCTAATTCACTATGTTAAAGCAAATGTTATTTATTCATTTTACTATTGTTATTTATATTATTTTCATATTATTGATTAATATTATCTGTATCATTTTTATATCAATAATCATTTATTTATATTCATATTTATTTATTAATATATTAAATATTGATAAATGAATATCATTATCTTGGTCATAGACAGAGGATGATAACGTATTATCCAGAGAATTATATTCATTAAAAAATTATCTCCAATAAACCAACTCATAAGTATGTATCCCATAATTCGATTCACAGGCCATACATGTTCCTGTATTTAGTTTTAATGTGGGACTGATTACTTTTAATTGTGTTTGTAAGCACATTAGCATTATTTGGATCTATGAAGCTAGTATCGAATGATAGTTTCTAGAGTATGAAATAAATAAAATAAATTTTGTGTGCGATTTCTTCAATCTACAGAAACTGGTTATTTCTTAAAAATATTCCAGTGCAAGTCTCTTCATGAGTAGTCTCCCTTCCAATTTTTGCATAGCCTTCCAATCATAGTTGATTGTTGTCCATCCATAGTTGATTAATTTGGACAAGGTTCAGATGGTGCACCCACAATGACTAGTTCATCAAAAGGCTTTACAGCTTTGGTAAGAAAGGATAATGAAAATATTCCTACTATTCATCGCTTGTTACATCAAAAAGCACTAGTTGGACAAACAATGGGAAGTGAATTAAAATTATCTATGGAACAAATTGATAAAATGGTTGAGGTGGGCCTCTTAAATCAAGATTATTTTCTCATATTTGAGAAAAGAATAGAGCAAGGTTCAAAACCTTGTTTTACACACTGAAGTCAGTTGGCTTTGTCATGTATATGAATTGAGAAAAATAATGTTCAAAGTTTTTCAAGAGAATCAGGGAACTGAATTTTGTGATTCAATTTGAAACAAACTAGGGTGAAAATAAATTGGTATACATTCCTGACATATTCAAACATTTGATTAAAATAAACACCAACATGGAAGGGAAAGGAGAACACATGAAAGAAAAAAATAGGGGTTTAGTATAGAAAAGTGAAAGGGGAAAATTTTCAAATCTGTTTCAAAATTGCTGTGTGTAGCTTGAAAAGTGATATTAGATCTTTGATCATTGAACATAGCTTGAAGAGAAAGTACCGGAAAGAAAGCATCTCAATATAGCCCCCCCCCCTCCCCGCTACAAAAAAGCGTGAAAAATACTTCTGTAGTTATCTACTACATACACTTGGGAAGCTGGATCTTTAACAATGACAAATTCAAAGTCCCTGAAATGCAGAAGTTTAAAAGTGCTAGATGAAGAAATGTACATATCTCTTTCAAATATTCAACAAAATATTGAATTGTTTTCTCCAAATGTATCAATTAGAATGGTAAGCTGTTTTTGGTGCAACTAATCCAAATTTAAATAACATAATTATGTATTGTTAGTTAATGATAGTTACTCCTTATTCGATTATTAACTAAATTTAACTACATTTTGAATTATAGATTTGGCTTATCATTTCAAAAAAGTGCATTGCCAATGCATAAACTTTGAAAAGCTCTGTAGGAGGATCATCATTTCCTGTCCAATGTTATAACCATTGAGTTATTCCCATGTTGTAAGACCTCCTCAATTTCAGTCTAATATTACTCATTTTATTTGAAACATATCAAATTTTATTACTATAATTGAATTAAAACAGGTCAGATCAGTCACTCGAAAGGAACTGTCACGTGCCAAACATCTTTTGATAGCACACCATGTTGGGGATTATCCATAAAAAAGAAATAGTAGTAGTGAAGTGTGCTATAATGAAAGGATAAGATGGCATGAAACTATCGACCCGGTGCATTGTAAGGAAAAAAAAAGAAAAACAAACTTGGAAAGAGGCGATCAATGGCAATGGTAGTGATCACTGAGAAAATCCAAGCATGAATGCCAGGACAAACTGGGGATCAATTAAGGATAAACTCAGTCTGAGCTGAACTGAACCCCCTCTAAAACCTTATTTAGAGGGTGAATTTTTTTTTTCACATACATTCCAGCCTCCTAGCTCCTTTTGTATTGCCTGTATGTGTGATACATACATGGCCAGCCAGCCATCCATGTATGTGTGATACGTACATGGCCAGCCAGCCAGCCAGCCAGCTAGACCAACTTGAAAACTGAAGCAACCTATTTGAATAGTTTTGTTTGATAGTCTCTAATATTCCTTATTTTATTTAGAAAGAAACAAAGGAAAAAGGATATTTAATGGTTTACTGAGGGTGTAGCAAGAGAGAGGGGGAGAAAGGTAGCTTGATTAGACGTATGATTAGAGAAAAGGAGAGGCATTGGTTGTATACCCTTCTTTTAGGGATTGTTGGGGTCTTCTTGTTTTTGGAAGTTGAGCTTGCTCTGCCAAAGGCTTGCCATCCTACAATGATTCTTTGCTTGATTTCTTCCTCTTTTGAGGGTCCTATGGAGATTTGTTGTCCTAGGTAGATGTAATGGTCTACTTTCTCCAGTTGGGTGTCTTCGATTTTGACCTTCATGTTCTTATTTCTTACATGATTGTTGCATATAATTTTTGTCTCACTAAAATTCATGTGTAGGCTGACTTTCTTGCTTTCTTCATTTAGTTCATCTAGCATTAGTTGGAAATTGTGTAGGTTCTCTTCAAAAAAGATAATGTTATCTGCAAATCTGAAGTTGTTCAGATATTTACTATCTATTTTGATTCATTATATCAACAACCGGGAAATTTTCATGGGTCCAGCTAGTTTTTTAAAAAGTTTTTCATGTCTAAAAATAGACATGGCTCTCGCTTAGAATTGCAGAAGCCATTGAAGATCACAAGTAACAATTTAAAAACATTCAACTTGATAGAAGTTGATTTCTTATTTAGTTTTGTAAGTATACAGTCCAACATGACTACACTTTCCTTGTTTTTCTTTTCAGATAAAATGACGAATATTCAGATAATATAAGTAATATCTTAATTCATATAATCAAGGTGTTTTCTGTGAGAAAATTTGGAAAATTCCTTACTGCAAAATATTATGCCAGATTTTAGATTTGAATGGAAAATTATTAGATCCATTGAGTTTTCTCAAACACATCTAACAAAGTTTATGAACTTTCACCAATCTTATAGTTTTCAAAATAAACAAAATGATGAGGGAAAGCAAAAGAAAAGTATCATTATTCATTATTATTACAAGATTTGAAATCACCTTCAAATTCTAAGTTACTTTTCTTCCCCTCTTTCTTTCTAAATGAGATGAGTGATACTTTTAAAGAAATATCTTATATTTTAATCTATTTATTGTAAAATTTATTTTAATTTTCATGGCTGTAAAAGGAAATTGCCCCTTTTTTCCACATTTTTACTATATTCGCTTTCTCTCTTTCTCTCTATCCTTCTCTTTTCCTACTCATTTATTGAATTAGCTCAAGTGTGACACATAAGCAACAGAGTAATAGTATAGAGGATGTATTAGTAACATGCAATAAAATATCGGTAACTATCAAAGAGTTTCTGGCATATCAATTAGAGGATAAGAATATAAAGGTGGCAAAAACAAAAATCTAGCCACTCAGGTACAAAGAAATTGTGTGACACCATTTCAGCCAAAAAGTTCAATATTCTTTTATGGAAGATTGACTATTTGAAAATCAAAACAGTTCCAAGTATGTTTTGAAGATGATAGACTGAAGTTTTACAAAAATATTCTCAAATATTACTCGTATCAGAAATGATGATAAAATAACTGGAGTGTACTACAAAATATCATTCACTAAAATATCCGTAATTGGTTTCAAAAATCTTTCAAAATTCCTTTAGACCATCTATGTGATCTGTTGAATTTAAATTCTATCTATGTATTTGTAAAATTAATGACTGTACTGATTAAAAAACTAGTGCTGGTCACAAATACTGGCAACCTTGAATCTTCTCTGTACAGTATCTCCAGAAATAAATGCGAATCTACCTAATTTGCTTCATCACCCTACCCACAGTTAAGCATGGTGGACAATCCATAATGTTTTGGGGTTGCTTTATTGTCTCAGGAACTGGAGGCCTCCACCATATCAAAGGAATCATGAAATCAAAGGATTACCAAGGTATTTTAGTGCAAAACATGCGACTTAGACTCAAATGAACTTACAAAGATGTAAAAGAGTTACTATTCTCATTTAGATAATGTAGTTCAGATTAGAGTAGCATGAATAATCTCCATGAAACTTGCTTTAGATTCTTGCTGACGGAAAGTGAATACCTGGAAAATGATAATGCCACAAAAGTAAAGAGAGATGACATGGATATGTGATAAGAAACTTGCTCAAGATGCTTCACTCAAACAAAGTATGACATTCACTTCTCAAGGAAATCCAAACATTTACCAAAACATTGTGTACTGCAGTTTCATAGGCTCCTCCATTTTTGCAGTCATATGGTCCATTGTATGTCAAGGGTTGCTCACTGCAACAAAGTTACACACACTGGCAAAAAATCATACCCAATTAGTAAACAACTCCAAACATTTGTTGACTGAATGCACCTACTTATCAGAACAAGATGGATGCTTCATTTTGAGAGCTCGTCAAATCGTTGATGTTCCTAAAGATAACGTAAGTGATGAATGATGATGGTGCAACTGACTGTGAGAAAAACATTGATTCTAATTCTTGCCCCACATGTAGAGTACAGACACATGAATCATCATCGATAGTGGCACGACAAGAAACATGATCCGTACTTCCACTGCAAAACTCCTCGGTGCAATTATCAAGGATAGTTCCCAATCTGCCCTCCAAGCGGACGGATCATTATCACTTATTGTCATGATGTTCATTTGAGACTCTCATTATTGAGAATTAGTTTTGATGGAGGGAATTTTAAAGTAAGACTTGGTCAGCTAATTTATTGTTTAGACAAAAAAGACCAGACCAAATCCACACACTCCATTTTGGACCTTGTGTCACAGTTTTCTTAAAATTATAGAAAATCACAAGACGTTGATGCAGTACTTTGAACCCCTTTCATGGTAACAAATGATTTGACCATCTGTCCTGCAGAATGCCAGATCTCTCTTCCAGATGGAACCACATTCGTTTATGGTTCATCTAGAAGCCAATCAAAGCCACGTAATCTCGGCCAAGCACACATAATATGTGCTCTGGCACATTCAATCACTATATGGCTAGGAGAATACATACTGAGTTACTGCTCCTGAGATGACACATTTGTACAAGAGTTTTACAAAGATACCTCAAGGATAGCATTAGCCAAATCCATTGAAATGTGGACCACACATGACCTAGTCAACTGTGTAGCTGGCAAAATATGCATTCCTAACCAAAAAACAGAACCACACACATTAAAACAAAACAAACAATTTTTCCTGATTCATCTTGTATTTGTAATGGACAATTCCACTCATGATCAAGTCATTAGTAAAACCAATCGGAGGACACTTCAATCCGAAGTTGGACAAATATCACTGTTCATCTATTTCCATTTCTTAATGATATTAATATCTACATTGAAAGAAACTAATAGAGCATATATATCTATGTATCAAAGCATCCAGTCTCTACTCAGCCCTAATCGTTCATAGTTGAAACTTGAAATTTTGCACACACACTCCTTTAAATGAGTAAGGAAAATATTTTTTTGTTTTTTAAAAATTCCCCACCAGAATGATGTTTTAGTTGGGGGCTCAATTTTCAATGTAAGTTCATGCTAAATCAGTCCCTTAGTTTGTGTCCATCTTTGCTTTTTGAAAATTTGGATATCTCAATGCCTAACAGAAGGCAAGAGTTGTAACTAATTCATTGATCACCCCTTCTTTCCAATTTTTGAATTGGTCACCCCAGCACAACATCCAACCAAGAGACACCAAGGTCACTGAGAAGTTGAGAAAAAAACACCTGTTTGCATGTAACTATTATCGTTATTACTGTTATTAAACACAGTCACTGGATAGGTGCACATCAGGAAATCTGCCTGTCAAGAGACTGGACCCCAGAAAAGTGCCCATCAGGATATCTACCTATCATAAATTTATGATGTGCAGAAAACTGCCCATCAAAACATTATTTGCCCATCATTCTCTTATTTCTATTAATTTTCAATGAATAAATATTGTTTTTTTCTCACTGAACTGAAAATGAACAGAAAATAAAACGAAAATTGATGTTTTTGCTAGGAAGTAAAAAGCCCAAATTTTTGTATGAAAAAAATTTCATTCGTTAAAAACGGAAACATTTAAGGGAACGGAAGAGAAACAATGTAAATTGATTCACTGTATGATTATTGCTTTGAATAAATTGTTTTCTAAACTTACTAGCTCATTTCTTTCAAATTTGTATTAATAGAAAAATAAAAATAAATAAGAGAACTCAAGAAGAAGAACAGCAGTAAGTTTTGTTCAAAATAGCCCTTTTCCTCCCTCAATAAATTCAAAATGGCAAGGGGGTGAAAAAGCCCCCCAAAATTAAATCTTTATTTTTTCAAAATAAAGATTAACAGGAGAATTCATGAAAGAAAAACATTGTATAGTTAAATTTTTCTTTTTTTATAGTTTTCCCTTATCTATCTATTATTTTTTTTTCACTCTCAGAATTCCAATCGGAACCACTGTGACAAAGTTGTGCCAAAAGTTTTTAATAAAACCTCATAAAATAGGAATATTTTCTCCTTCAATAAGTTTGTGATATCCAGTGTGTGAAAAACCCCCCGAAATTCAATGTGGCCAGTCTTTGAAAAAAACCCAAAAATAGATATTTATTAATCAAATATAAAAAAAATAATAAGCGAATGATGGGAAAATTATGTTTTGATTGACAGTTTTTCTCCCTTGATAAATTTATGATGGGAAGATTTCCTGATGGGCACTTTTTAAAGATCCAATATCTTGATCTTTTCCAGAATCCATCAACCACCACTACCAACAACTAGCCAGTTTAAACACCTACGTAGGGTTTAAGTGATTCATGTGTTCTGACAATTATATATATGTATCTATCTATGTATCTGGACTTCAGGGTAGAAACTTTAAATTCTGCATACATACATTCTTCCCAATGATTAGTGAAATGTTGTTTTTTGTAGGGGTGGGGAACCACCACTACTCCATTTCTAGTTGGGGAGTTCAATTTACAATGTAAGTTTATGCTAAATTTACATGATAGAAATGAACGTACATGGGCAGCAATAACTCATACTTCCCTTTCGAATGCTAGTTATTTTTTGTTTTGTAATAAGTTAAAAATGAAAGAGAATTTAATGAATATGACAAATTATCCTCAGCACGGTAAGTGTTTTGGGTAACACCAGCATAATATTTAGCGAGGGATTTTTTTGTTTGCCCCAATTCACAGAAAGAACTGAAAGTTTGTTATAGTCCATATGTGCACTGCATTCATTGAACTTTGTAAAGTAAAACCAAAGTTAGTTTAGATGAATACTTATGGTCTTTACTATTCCAGGTATGCTAACATTTCTATTGATAAACAAAGCAGCTATTCAAAAATATAATTAAACAACCAGAAGATAACAGAGAAAGACTTTGCAGAACATATATATATATATATATATATATATATATATATATATATATATATACATACATATATATTCCAAAGGATAGAGCACTTTTGACAGCATCTTCTGCCATTTTCAATATCAGAGTGTAGCATTGATGTTTGATTTCATTGTATCTTCTTTGATGTTATCTTTTGATTTAATTTTACCATTAAATCGAGCATTAGCTGTTTGTCTCTGTTAGTTGTTATTAGTGCTCCATTGATGTCATTTGATCATTAGAGAAATTTTTCTTTTCGTTTGGAAGATATTTTCAATCATCAGATGTATTTAAGTAATCAAACAATTAATTAATTAAATAATTGATAATCAATCTAATCAATAACTGATTATTGATTACATGTAATATACCAGTACCTTGACTAAACAGTACACTGTTGAGTGTGGGACTTCTTGACTTAATTATATGCTTCTAATATTTACAATTTATAAATAGGAGTATTATCGTTTGTGTATCTTTAGATGTGTTTTTAATGCACTTTGATCTGAGAGATGGCAAGTTGTTTTTATGTCCCATATTTGAGCTATGTGGATGTTTATGATAGGGGACACAAAGAAGATACAACTCCACTAAAAATTGAACTGTAACATTACACCTTGATATTGAAGATGGCTGGGGATACTACCAAAAGTGCTCTTATCTTTTGGTAATTATTTGTATACATTGAAACCAGATAACCGTTCACTTGTACGAAAACAAGAAAAGACGAATAAAAAATCAAAAAGATGCTCTTTGTCCGCTACTTTTAGTGAAAGATCATTTCCCATCTCATTCTCTATCCATACCAAATGCTTTCCAGCAGACAGTTATATGTCATTTTATTTCATTTTAAGAGCTTCTCTCTTCATTATCTAACCTAGGTGAATGTATTTGTCAATGTACATATATGTTATAGTGCCCAGGTTACAAACAAGATTTATTACTAAGTCTATCATTGAGTTGACTTTGTAGCTAAACTGGGACAAGTACATACATTTCTCATCAAGTGTCAGTCAGTCAAATGATTTCTTAGTATACAGTATATATACTACTTGCAACAAATTTTTCATCACAATTACCTTCACTTGTTGCATGTGCAGCTTTTAAATAATTGAAAATGCTTCAAGCCATCCTTTCACTAAAGTAAGGCTGATAGGCATATTACACTGATAAGGATTTTCTACCAAATCATCTGCAGCCTTTCCATTTCAATAATTAAACTATTGCATTGTTGAATAATAAATGTAGCTTTTATCATGAAAGAGCCTGTCATATGCTCTATTGATGTCTATGTTTTTTTTAAAAACTGTCCAGATTGCTGACCAAATGAACCCTGATGCTTTTCCAATGAGCAACGACACTTCACTTCTTTCTGATCGTATCATTATTTCCACTTTATTCTAAATCATAATCATTTTTTTCTTCTTTGATGCATCACCAGCTGTTTCATTAGGAAAAACAAAATTATATTTCAGCTTACATGTACTTATTTCAAAGGAAAAATAGAAAATATGACCAGTAAAACAGTAATGAAGATATCTTTCTTCATCATCTCATTGCCCACCCTTTGGCAAAAATGACTGCCTCCAAACGTTTCTTGTAGCCAACTGTAAGCCCCTTGTATCTATCAGCCAGTAGTTACTCCCACTCTTCCTTTTGCAATTTGTTTAAGCTCTTGAATGTTTGTAGGATTCCTTTCTGTTCTCTAAAGATATTCAATGAGATTAGGATCTGGACTCATTGATGGCCAATATATTTCTTTCCTTTTCAACCGTTCTTGTGTGCTTTCAGATGAGTGTTTTAGGTTATTATAGAGCTGAAGTACCAATGACCCTCAAACTAAACCTAGTCTTTTCTCCACTAGGCAGTACATCTCGCTTTCAAAAACCCCTTAGTAATTCTTTGATTCATGATTCCTTTGACACAATCAAGGCCTCCGCTACCAGAATCAGCAAAGCAGCCTCACAACATTATGCTCATCTGAAGGTAGTTTGTTTTTGTCCGTATAAGTTTCAATTCATTGACGATAAATAAATCATTGGCATCAACTGCCAAAAAGCTCTATTTTGGTTTTGTCTGTCCATAGAATATCAGCCCAGAAGGGTTTTGGTCTGTCTATCAGTTAACATCAGCCATTCTCTTTTGTGCCTTTTCCCAGCAATGAGGTCCTCTTAACTTCTGCTTAAATTGAAAAGAACACAACTACAATCAGGCAATGGCTTCTTTTTGGCATTCACTTACATTGCACATTTTTTCAAGTATGTAAGTGACAAGTAGTGTATAGCCCTATTTCAGATTTTTTACAAGCAATCAATCAATAGATGTCTTTCTCTCATTAACAAAACGGAAATTATATCCATAACTTTATGTTCTTTGCCGACTCCAAAGTATTTTCACTTTTCCATTTTGTTTGTTCTTGATTTCAATAATATTGTATTGGAGCTTCTGACACACTTTGCTACAAACACATTTGATAAAAATACACCCATACATTTCTTTTCTCTTTGCAGTGAGAAAATTTTGTAAAAAATAACAATTACAGAAGAGCAGTCCATCTGATATATTCTTCTGATAATGTTTTTCGACAATGCAGCGTAGTTCAACATTATACTTTAGAGTGTGAAGAATTGCTATAATGACTCACATCCATGTAGACAGAATGCAGTGAGAAGTGGAGCTGTGTCTTTTCAGAGGGCATTAGTGCAAAGTGAACATAAGCTGATTCACCCAGAATTTGAACAGTTCACTTAGTCTTTTTTTCTGTGCTTTTTTTTCTGAGCTGAAAACCGTAACCCAATTTTGTACCTGTGATAATGGGCTGGTCATATTGCAAGAATGGCAGAAAACCAACGGACATCACAACTCATAACATGGATCCCCACAGATTACATGCACAACCGAGATCAGCAGAATACAAGATGGAGAGACAAACTAGACAAATTCAGAAAGTATTGGCTTAGTGATTCCCATGATAGAGGAGTGCGGCAAATCATGGACAAGGTCTATGTCCATCGACAGTCAATATAAGACTGATGAGGAACATGCTGATGATATTATGATAACAAACAGAACATACATGTGAATGCAAAATGTATAACGTTTATGTATACACATTTAATATATCTACCCAAGATAATTGTATTCACAGGTCTGGTTAGTCACTCAATGGAGACCATCACCTAGCATGAACTTGCATTGACCTCCCCCTTCACCAATAGCCTATTTGGGGGGGAAATTTTAAAAAAACAAAATATTTTTTTTTCAGACATAACAATGAACGAATGTTCGAATTTTCAGCACTCTAGCTCCATTAGTGCTGCTTGTATGCATGATACATTGCCCGCAAACCAGCTAAACCAACTTAAAGGAGAACTTGAAGAAAGTTATGTAAACCGTTTTGTTGAATGGTTCCAAATAATCTTAATTTGATAGACAAGAGTTTTATATTTTATATTTATATATCTATAAGAAGTGTATATGATTATGCAAGATTATTTGAATAAGTTGATCTGATATCTGTCTCTTTCTTTTTCAACTCATCTACTGTAATTCTCCATGTATAATATTAGCAAATACCAGCACAGGTAGGTGTAATGTTTGGTGACTCCTGTGAAGGAAGGAAGGTTTGGTGACTCTTCAAAAGCCAGTATGGCATCTCTTCCAGCAGTGTGTCTCAGATCTGTATCTAATGACACAGAAAGCTGTAAGTGGTTGGTAAGACTGTACAACCAGTTCAAGCAATTACCAATTGCAGAATATTCATGTCCTGTAGTTTAACCACCAAGGTTAACCATACTGTTGGAATTACTCCCACCAAGGTGGCAGCATGCCCCTATAATAAGCTCAGGCATCTACCAGAAGGTAAATACTGCCAAAACTATGACCAAGGGGCCTTGCTGCTATCTGCACCACCTTGGTTGACAATAGTTTGCCCTTGGTCAGCCATTCACACATTGCACTTAATTGTGCAAGCCTGTAAGCTATTCCAATACAAACCCTGCCAACTTGGGACCTGAAATGATGTCAAAAACCCTACTGAATCTCCCTCTGCAGAGATAACCCATTATATATATATATGTTAAAAGTGACCATTGGAAGGTGAAGAGAAGAAAACCACAGTCTAACTAACCCCTCCTGAGAAATGACCATTTTTATCCTGACCTATCCTCTCACTGCCCCTTTTTATTGAAGACATCCTCAACAGCCACAGAGGACAAAGACAGATACAAAAACCCTCTGACCCCTCACAGACCTTTCTTATTCCAGACCAAACTTAATTTTCTCCGACACAGATATAATTTTCTCTACACCACTGCTAGTTTCTCTGAAAAAGATGGCTGATACCTGCCAAAGTGCATTGAAACATGTTCGCATGACGATAAAAATTTTTGGTGTAACACTTGCTTTTCTCTCAAGTTTTTTCTCTTTGCTTACCAATGATCACTTTCACCAACATTCTGTCTGATCACCTCAAATCCACAAAAAAAACAAATATTCATATATTCAATACAGAGAGAGAGAGAGAGAGATTTTACATCCATGAAAACCATTACTTCAATGATTATAAGACTAATCTTCTTTCTCTGCTTGCTTGGCTTTTCAGTCATTTTTTTTGCTCTCTGTCTCTGTCTCTGTCTCTGTCTCTCTCTTCATATGTACGTACTTAGGCTGAAAAAGTGCCAAGCATCCAAAATAACCTTCCTTCATCATTAATAGTTTTGAACCTGAACTGAATTCTTAACAGAATTGCTAAAGTAAAGATTTTGTAGAATTTGGAACACAGAATAAATCTGATGATAACATAGACTTACTCAGAACCATTTTCTTTCAAAAGCTTGTTCTAATATCACTCATTATATTTTATTTCAAATTGATGTATGAATCTCTTGATCCAATCTATTTACAAGAGAAAAATCTTTCTTAAATGCACAAATATGCCATTAAGTCATGGTAAAGATTTTAGAAGATACATATGATAAATTATTACTGAACATATCTGTATAAGAGATTATAACTTCTTTTTGCTTATTCATAAATTCTGTGTGTCAGCTTTAATGAACACTTTTAGGTAAAATGGAATGAAAATTATGGTTTCAAAAACCCTTGCTAAATATATAAAAATTAAATTGAATTTTGGTGTCTTTATTCATATTTATGAATGTGTACTTCATCAATTGTTCATTTGTAGATTAGTACATAATGACACTAGTATTTGGGAATAAAATAATATCATTCACAGTTTGCACGTATTTCTTGGATTATGAATATATAATCATAAATAAATGAGATATTCATTCATATATTGTTTTTGTTGATTTTAACAATATATTTTTCTTGATACATATTCCAACCTATATCGGGTCTATGTTGCACCTAGTCTTTAGAATTCACTCGATACTTCATTTTTTTCTCCCTCTCTTTCATCTGTACAACTACAAATTAACAATCCACCCAAATCATATGGCTTGGTGTTAAGGTCTTGTGTTAGAAGTGACCATGAGAGAATCTTGAAAAATGTTTTTTTTACATACATGTAGGTAAGTCAGTAGCCTAATGATGCAAAAAGAATTTATCTTACATAACAAATATTCATTGTTTAACATTATCTCTTCCCTTGTTCATGCTCTCAACCTAACATTACTCCATCACCAAATAAAATGTATTATGCAGTGAAAATTTTACAAACAAAATTCAGCTGATAGCCGCATAAGATTAAGGCCTTATTAATCCATGTATATGAATGTGTGCATTCATGTGTGTGTGTGTGTGTGTGTGTGTGTGTGTGAGACCCATTTTCCGCATTCAACTGAAATTGTTACAATTCATCTGTATTTCATGTTTTCATCTGCACATATATAGGTTTTATGGCAGTTAGACATAAAGTGCTTGACCAAATATTTTGGGGGAGTATATCTATCCTATTCATGTCTTTTAGTATTCTAGCAGATTTATACACAGCAACTTCATCATCCTTATATATTTCTGTTTTTAAAGTGTTTAAATGTGTATTAGTTGCAATATGTGATCATTTTGTGCATGTGTTCTTACTTGCTTGTTATGGCTTTCTCTTTTTCCACTAATATTATGTATATATATAATTGACTTGGAGACAATTAGGTCGTGTGGTAGATAGATACAAGATTATATAATTGTAAGTGGCTTTCAAATGTTCATCTTGATATCATTATTGTTTAAAATGAGAGAAATCTCTTTCATTTTCCATTTTTTTTAGTGAATAATGAAAGGTCAATCAATAAATCTTGTTTAATGTTTCACTAAATGCCCCATTTCTTCCTTCTATCTTGGTTTTATTTCATTGATGGCTTCATCATTTCTTGCAGTGGTCCTCATTATCTCCATGTAAAATACGCCTCCATGCACAGCTAACAGGTACCTCCCACCTACTTTGATGCCGTGGAAAAAAATGTCATCATCTGATGCAAGAAGCCATTTATCAAATTTGCAATTTGAATAAAATGAAGAAAAATAACCATCCAGAAAGGAAACTTAATTTATTGCGAAGACTTAGATCATAATAACTATTCTTTGTCTGAGATAGTATTTTTCATTCTAACATAAATGTTTTCATTTTTCTTTATTTGCTGTCAGCATTTTATATTCAACTCTGTTATGTTTTGTTGAAAGTTTTGTACAAAAATAAAGAAATTAGTTAATATCAATGAGACACATCATGAAATAAGATCATAAATAATTCATGTGGTGTGAATCTATGAATGATATGGAATTAATTTCTTTTTGACAGAAGACAAAAAAGAAGCAGCAATGAAATAGCCATTGCTACCAAGTGTAGAACCATATCAAGAGATTGGCAATGCATTTCTTGATATAGAATGTATGAAAACAACCGAGTAAATATACCATTCAAAGTAATACAAAGTATACATATCATTAATATTATTGTAACAACAACTATAATCTGACCAACAAAAATTGAGATGAATAGACACCACTAGGATGACTGCATTGAAAATATTGTGAAGTATTTTTGCATATATTTGTTTAATTTAGTCAATTGCATTGTGAGAAAATCCAACAAACTCATTAGCAATGACTTGTAAGGCTAGCATCTTAAACATTGCTCTATAAGAATACTACTCTTATGCTCAGGAGATCAGGAAAAAAAAAATAAAAAAAACAGTGACAAGCTAGAGATTTAGGGGCCTGGATGGCTTAGGCTCCTTGAAGAACCCCTGCAACATGAAAATTCTACTTGTAAAGTGGAAAGGGTCCATCCCTTGTAATTGATCTTGATTATTATGAATAGCTCATGTAGTACTTTGATACGAGACTTCAAGTGAATATATGCATATATATATATATATATATATATATATATATATATATATATATATATGTATATATATATATATATATATATATATATATATATATATATATATATACATATATATATATATATATATATATATATATATATATATATATATATATACACACACACACACAGAGGCACACACACACAGAGACACAGACACACAAATATATATATATATATATATATATATATATATATATATATGTGTGTGTGTGTGTGTGTGTGTAAGTGTGTGAGTGTATAAATGTGCTATATCATTTGGAAACTCTAATTGAAATGACCTCCTGTTTATACACGCTGAATGTTTGATTTAGCCCAGACAGCATAAATAGGATAAACAATAAGGTTAGTTGTCTTTAGCAATTATTTTTTAAAATTTCCTCCTCTCTCTTCCTCTTATTTATTTTTGTTCTTTTTAACATACAATCAGTGTTATCATTAGTTTGTTATGAACAAATCTCTATCAAAACTCATTATAGTTGGATATCCTAGTCTTCTAAAATAGGTTTTTCATGAGGATACAGGGAAAATGTAGCTGTCAACAAGACAGGGCTACAGCCACCAGTGGGGCAAGTTGGACAATGCCTGAATGCCCTGGTGAGGAGAGAGACACACAAATTTTGAGGGCACAAATAAAATTTTTGTGAAGTTGAAAAAGAATTTCTGCACTCAAAGAAGTTCTTACCTGACTTTTCAATCTTATTTATAAACATTTCAATCCGTTTGAATACTGAAGGAATGGGATCACAATTGAAAAACAAATCATCGTTAAGTGCAGAGGTTTTGCAAATTAGAATTATCGACCATAATAAGCTTGTCATCTCCTCACCTTGATAATCCTAAATATCTTTTTGAATTTGCCAAAAATATCACCCGATTCACAACAAATAAAAAGAATTCATGAAAGAGAATTTGTGACACTCCACGGGAAGGTCACTTTTTGATAACTTTTGCTACATATGTTACGAGCTAACACACGAATGGCATCATGTCAGCACATTGTCAGCAAGAGACAACATTACATCTTCCTTATGTACCTTAGCATTCCATGAATTTCATGAGAATTTAGTGAGAACTTTTGGAGATATGGTGAAGACAGACAGGAGCAAATACAGGAATGTATGAAAAAATCAAAAATTATCTTACAATCAGAAAAAAAAAAATCCTGGATCAAACCCCAAATTTGATAACATTTTCTTTACCCCATAGCCCACCTTTCAACAAAATTACATTGATTTTCATGAAGATATTGTACAATCAAACAGGAGCGAATATAGAAATGTATTTTTATTTTAATCGTGAAAATATCTCCCAATCAAGGACAAATCTCTGGATCTATCCAAAAAATCGATCACTTGTTCCTTACCACTTGGTTCATCTTGAGCCATATACTATATTTGATGTCGGATGGAGTTTGACAATGCATTCAGGTGCTGGTTACGTCACCAGATTGCAAAAATGTTAGCACTTGGAAAATGGTAACTTGTCAATCCTGCTCGTCAGATTAAAAATTTGCAAACTGATGTCGTACCAGATTACATTTTGAATAAGTTTTCTTTCAAATTCTAATGATCATTTTCCTTTTAATTTTGTACTTCAGCGCAACTTTGTAAAGAAAAATATTATTTACAAAATGTATATCTTTAAGAATATGAAAGAGTCCTCCGCAGGGTCTCAACGGCTCTTGTTATGGCACAGCAACCAGATTTGTAGACCAAGTGACTACATTTAAGTTGTGTGTTGAGAAATAATCAAAGGATAAAAATATATTCTAAGAGGTAGATATGCATTTGAGGAAGCAAAACTGGAGAGGGATTTTGTACAAATGAATCTTCTTCATTCCATGATTTAATTTTAAGGTGAATTACCTTTTCATTCTTTTAGCATAATTATTGTATTATAATGAATCTCTCTAACCTGGGATATTGAGGGGAATCCTAAAATTTTTATTTTCCTGGTGTAATTAGGAAGATATTTATATCAACAAAATTTTTTTTAAATTGTACACGATTAAACTATGTATTAATAGAAAGATTTTTGCAAATGAATGGCTTTTCACTACACTCAATGATTTTCATAGATAATCAGCTATCACCCTTAATCTTCAGTTTAATTTCATAACATTGTCAGTGGGAATTGAATATTGAGTTTGTGTTAAATTTCACTGTGATAGCAAAATTAGTTCCAAATTATGAAAATAACTACTCTAAAGTGTGTGTGTGTATACTTAAAATATATAGCAACACAAATCTATATCAATATTCAATGATATACAGAAGCAAAGGATCAGTTATCTGCTTTTCAAAATTGACATGGGAAAATCTGATAGAGGAATTTTTTTCTTGGTCAACAGATGCAACAAAATATTCTTCTGGGATATTCTTATGGTTTCAAATGGGGTTTAAAAATTGCTTTTATTTTCCTATTATCATCATGTCACATTCAATAAATAGAAAAAAAAACATATTTTTTCCAGTATCAAAACTTTAATTTTCAAAGGGAAAATGACAAAGTTCAGTAAGAGATAAAATACTTTTTGTATTTAAGATTCTGGAAAAAAAGCTCAATTTTTTTCATTTATCAAACAGAAACATGATTTTTTTGAGACCATATGTAGAAACCAAGAAAGGGAACCAAAATTTAAAAACACATTTCACCCTCCAAAATAAATCTTAAGATTCTCATTCACAATGTTTCAAATTACTGTAAAGTAGTTAGATTTAATTATCATGGACAAGATTAGAGAGAAAACTTAAGTTTACTAAATGTCAATAATTCATTATAAATACTGACTATGATTTTAATGTTGAATTATTTTGAAGCAATGAGTTTTTTTTTGTGAAAATTATAGATATTCATGTATCTGTTATGTACTGCATTTGTCATAAGTAAGAATATGCAAGCCAGGAAAGAAATAGACTCAGATAAATGTATTTTGATACACAGTACCAGATGATCTTGCCAGTCAAAAAAGAAAGTGAAGGGTAAAGAATGAAAAAAGTGGAGAAAATCAATTTTTTCAAAAATTAAGACAAAGATAGCATTAATGAAAAAAATGAAAGTTGAACTGTCTCTGCCTTTGATTGAAATCTCAGAATACAAAATAAAAGAAAAAATAATTTAAAAGACAAAAAGGCTAGGACAGTTTTTACTTAGTGTTTTAATAAAATGTCAGCTGACAATCAACTGATTCACAAAAAAAATAATATTAGGAGAATAAGTATATATTTGTATTTTGTCTTTATACTTAGGTGTATAGCTACATGAACCAACTTTATATATACATATATATATATATATATATGTATGTATATATATATATATATATATATATATATATACATATATATGTGTATATATATATATATATATATGTGTATATATATATATATATATATACGCGTGTATATATATATATATATATATATATACACATATGTATGTATGTATATATATATATATATGTATATATATATATATATATATATACGCGTGTATGTGTGAGTTTATATAATACAAGTATAGATATAGGCATCTATATATATTTATATATATTGATGCCTATAACTGCTCGTATATGAAAACATATAAATAATGTTACTATGATTTATATAGAAGACCAGGAAAATCAAATGTGAGTCAATGTGTAAGATGTGAGTAATGGTATTTTCCTGCACACACACACACACACACACATATATGAATATATCCACACAAATATATATATAAATGTATAAGTATGTGTCTATGTATACATTTGTTAAATATATTCTCATGTGTACGCATACATGTGAATATGCATATATATCAATATATGCTCTTATCATACATCTCCCTCTCTCTCTCTATGCATACATAGAAATACATCCAAACGAATACCAACACACATACACACACACACACACACACACACACACACACACATACACACACATGTGTATATACATACACACATACATACATATGCTTATATATAGGAGCATGAAACATTGAATGAATGTATGCATACAAATATTTCCATGAGTATATACTTATAGAAGTTGATAGAGAGTTTCAGTGCTGGTTATTGATATAGATATAAATATTTATGCATATTCATATATAGATATTCATGATATTAATACATAAAAATCATGTGACCCTGCACAAATCAATATTCTGCAATATCAATATACATGTATGGAAAGACAAGAACAATTACAAAAATGTGGGACAGAAAAAAATTTGAAAAATATCTCTCAATCAAAAATGAATCAGTGTACCCATTCCAAAATTTGAGCAAAGTGGGTCACAAAGAATTTAATAAAAATTGATTGAGAACTTCTGGAGATATTGTGTAGACTGACAGGAGCAACAAAAGAAATTTATAAAATATCAAAATAGAAACATATCTGACATTCAAAAATGAACTCCTGGATCTGCCCCCAAATTTAGTCACTTCTATAATTCAATGTTTCTTTAGCTCTCACAAAATTTCAAAAACGTTGTTTTTGTTTTGTTTTTTAATCTAAAAAAATCATTTTATCCAATTGATTTTGTTTTAAGTCGCGTAATTCAGCATAACTTTTTGGTCTTCATGCTCTGATGGAACTATATATATATATATATATATATATATATATATATATATATATATATATATATATACATATATATATATATTTACAAATATAGGTCTATTATTCATTCAATAGAATTGTCAACATCTTTTTGCACTATGACATGTTTGGGTAATTAATTAAAAAATTGGAAAAGGGGCTGATCAGTGGATAACTTACTTCTCTCACCTTTAGTTAGATGACTAAAAAGTCTGAATTTCAAAAAAAAAGAATGAGAATGCAAGCCAGACTCTAAGGGACCAGCTTAGCATAAACTTACTATGTAAATTGAAGCCAGCTCACTTAAAGACTCGAGAAACTTATGTTTATTCACATTAAACATTTTGGTTAACATCTTCTGATTAGTATGTATGTACTTACATATACAGCCACACATACATAAGGTATTCTTAGGCATAAGTGTTCATACGTAAAATAGAGGCATTATTTGAGTGAATGTTTGCATAACAAAACATGTAAGCAAGACTTGGGAATGCATATAAAATTAAAGTGTACGCAGGGCTTATGAGAGTGGAAGGGGTAGTTGGTGTATCACACCAGGGCTTGGAGAGCTAAGAGGTGCCCATGTGATAGAGCTGAGTTTTGAAACTACCAAGTTGAAACAATATATCCATTAATAAAATATTGTTTACCAGTAAGCAATATGATATTACATACTAAAAGGGTCATAGCAGATGTTAAGGAACTAATACGTTCATTCAATGTGTGTGTGGGGTCCAAAAACAGCTCTGCACCACCTTATAAAATTCTTTCTGGAGACCCAGTGTGTAAGACTTCAAGAAAGCAAAAAAATAATCACTTGTGATTGACTGAAGCAAGTGGGAAGATGAATTGTCAGTTCTTCAGGTGACAGGTTTGTAGATGGTATATGTCAATGTTACATGCATTACTTCAAACCTTTGCGTGCAAGTTGAAATTGAAAGATGTTTTTTCCAGCTTCAGCTTAGTTATGTTTTGTTTCAGGTTTATTTTAATCTTACAATGTCTAAATCAAAAGACAAAAACAGAAATCTTATGTTTAAAGTTGACAATGAATGATTTTTTTAATGCTCGTGTTGGGAGAACACTAATAACGTTTCAGTGGAAATAAAATCTTTACAAGTAAAACCTATATACGTTCCAGAGGAAATTTAAGTTCAAAAACTGTATAACACATTATGTAAATATTATACATTTGAGTATCATTTCCAATACTCCCATTTTGTGTATATATGCAGTCATCAGTTTTCATTCATTCTTGTTTTCATCCTCTAACTGTTTTAGGGGTTCCAGTCCCCAACTGAAGCTACTTAATCATATAAAACTTCAGACACACCAAATGATCCACAGTCAGTTTGCTGTTATCACTCCTTGATAGTGTAAGTCACTGCACAGTGTGAAATACCCTTAGTCTCAATACGGACTGAAAATACAATTTGTTTCTTAAAGTTTTATACAATTTGTGACCAACAACAAAATATTCTTGCTAATAAATGAAATAAAGCCAAGTATAGCTGCAATATGACCCAGTTTTTATGAGATAAATAGATTTGCAGATCTCGATTACTCATTCTGTCTTTGCTTTTATTAAAATATATGTTCATATTTGCCAAATCGGGTTTTGGCAAGCTTTCAGTAGAGCAAGGTCAACTTTCAAGAACAAGAAAATCCCATGTCCTAGAAAGAAGATATAAAACCAATGCATTCTCCTGATAGCCACTCATGGAATGTAACCAAAAGACTAACCCTCAAACTGAGAACCATACAATGTGCACATGAGAGAATCATGTTCAAGCTCTTATGGAGAGATCAAAAGACAATACCGTATGTCAGGGAAAAGACAGGAGTCCAAGATATCATAGAAACTATTAGAAAACCCAAATAGCAATGAGCTGGACATGTTGCAAGAATGGCTGCAATGAAGGCTGATGATGATAATGCTTCCTTGCTTTCAAAATTGCATTTTCTTTCTGCTTGTCTATTAAAGTACACTACACTGCCAAATTCCAAGATTTTTCTTCATGATTAACATGTTTCTGAATTTTGATAGATTGTTTTCCATTCCCGCACAAAAAAACCCTCTTCTTCTTTAAGTGAATATTCGACTGAGAACTAACTGATTATTAGGTGTAGGATGGTTGGCAAAAGGAAGGAAGACTTACAATCTGAGGTGTTGTTTGTTCAGACAAGATGATCCTCTCCTCAGAACATTATTTTTGTCTCTATATTCTTATCAAGCTAATCAATTCTGAGGAAAAAAATATCTTGTTTTTTTCATTTCAAAATATTTATGGATTTCAAAGCAGAATGCATTTTAACCCATATGGAAAAATAAAAGCAAGAAATATCCACATAAAAGTAGCAAAATATTATTTCAGCCTTTGTCCATCAGAATCTCTTTGTATACTTGTGAAATCCATAACAACCTTGGAAATCTAACTTCATTGTTTAATTCATTTGATTCAAATGTTATTGTAAAAGTCATCATATTAAAACTAAGAATTTAAGTTATTTGTTCCTTCTCATCTTATTCCTTTGAAATCGTCTGTATTAAAATATAAGAAATCTTTGTTACAGAGAACAGATTTATACAGGAATTCTTTTCATACGTGGCAAAATTTATCAAGTTTTAAAAGGGATAAAATATATTTTTCTTCTGGTGCATAGACTAAAACTCTATGAAATAAACAAAGAATAATGATTGATTCTGGTTAGAGAAATTTTCTCACTTGGTTACTATGAGGACAAATTATCTTATTAATGATTATAGCTTTAGGACAGCCTTTTCTATTCTTTTTCAAGTTTTCTTTTCTTGAAATTCTGATTAAACTTTTCACTTTTTCCAGTAAAAATAGGCATAAATTTCAGTCATTTTGAATATCTTCTGAGTTGGCATCTTCTGCCCACGTTTTGCCAATTTACTGAAGAAAACATCACTTTGGCTCAGACAATATTAACTTAAGAAAAAGCATTAGCAATTTTTTTCCCTGTCAGATTTCTTTTTCTCTTCTGTTATTACTGTGCAAAACATTTCAATACCCAACCTGATGAACCCAACAAAAAAGCCATAAAATCACAGCCAAGAAAATTGATGCAAGTAATTTTCTTTTTTGTGAAAGTTTATATCTACCACATTATATCAATTATCCTTGTTACAAAATCAGTTTTTACTTTCACTCATATCAAATTTATTCATTTCAGCTTTTATGAATGCTATACTGACTTTTGAGAAAAAGCCTACTTATTAATTGTTGATTTTAACATATTCATTTACAAAGAAACAATTTTCTTTATCAATCTTTCCTTGTTAGTTGATCGTCTTGTATTGCAGAGCTTATAAACTCTAGTTTGATACTCTAATTACAGAGTTATCTTTGTGCTGGTGTTTATTATTTCTTGCTTTAAGGTCAGTACAATCTGAGTTTTCCATTTTCTCTTCAAATAAGCTGAACAAAAGTTCTCTAAGAAATGGAACCACACATTCACACCCTCCTCATTCTTGGATCTTTTTCTTTCCTGAAGTAAGTTGTGTTCAACAATCCTCATGTACATAGATTTTAGTAGAAAACCACAAATTATGCATTATGCTAGATTGAACTTATCAAATTTTCTAGATGTCTCATATCCCTACCATTTAGCTATATGTAGCAACATCATCAAATATTGAATTAGTCTGGCTTTAAAGATGATGGTTGAGCCATTGAGCTTGAAACAAACAAGGGTTCTTATTGCTTTTGGCCTAATGTTCTGAAGGGAGTATAATTGCTGGCAAAATATAATTAGTCATTAAAAAGTTATGATCCTGAAATCTATTTTACATCCTGAAAAATGCCAGTCAAGTTTGTTCATTTCTTTGTGGTGCATAGTTGATTTTGATTTTTGTGTTTGGAAAGACTATCATCCTCACCGTGCAACATGATTTTTATTTATGGGTATTGAGCATTATTGTTTAACTGCTGATGTGTTAAAAGTATAGAAAATGACAATTATTCAATCAAAACTTTGTTCTTATGACCAAGACAGTGCTTTTTTTATAATTTACTTATTTCAAATCATACAATAGATAATTTTGGACATTTTTATTCATCTAAAAAAAAAAAAGGTAGATTTTTTTTCAGAAGAACGGCAACATGGATGTAAGTTGACACATAATTATACTAATTTCAAACAAAAGGAATAAGAAGGGAGATCTTGTTATATATTTCTTAGTAGCAACATTCAAAGTCCTGTATATCCTGGTTAAAGCTTTCACCTTGCTCCACTGAACATGCTTCTAATATATTAAGATGAGTGTCAAGGATATGGACTTTGAGGGAGAGTCTGCGGCCCATTTTACAGTAGTTCTTCACCATAATATCCATCAGCTCCATATACTTTTGGCTTTATGATTGCCCTGCAAGCTACGATTCACTGTGACAAAGTTATACCAAGCTCCTTTTTATTTCTTAGTTAGCTTCTTGGGGAATTCCTTGCATTGTGAAATCTACTTCCTCTGATGTCTGATGAAGACACTGGCTTTGACCTTCAATACTTTGCTAATGTACAGGGCTTTCAAGGCATATCATTGCATGCCTATTGGGAATTAAGACAAATTCTGGGCTCTTCATTTCACCTGCAATACAACAATGTTAAGGTCTTGCTAAACACCTTGAAATATGATGAGTATGCATGGAAGGTCATCGGAGAGTTCAAAGTCATGGCATTATGATGAGTGTTCAAGATTTCCTGCTATTTTTACTTTTGGAACATCAGGGGAACCTTGGCACACAATCAAAGTTAGTTTAGAGTCAGGAAAAAATTTGAAAAAGAAAAATGTTAACTCTGTCCATATTTCACTCAAGACCCCCAAAACTTCTGGCCACAGCTATGGCTACCATTGTTCCAGAGAATTCCCCTAGGAAAAGCCTGTTACTAATATGGACTGCTCTAAACTCTATTCTTGCATCTACCCCTCCTTGGCCACTCACAAATCTAGGAGATGACTATCCCTAAGGTACCAAAAACTATTTCTATAGTTCTTCTGCTGCCAAAGCAAAGATTTTGCCATTGGTCATGAGTAGAAAGTCAATTCTTTTCCTCCCTCCCTTATGTTTATATCCTATGGGTATTCTGAATATTTAATTTTGTAAAGAGGCTGATCACAAAGGCCAAAATTCCTTTACCCAGTTTTAAACAGAATTTGCCTTCTCATGGTTAATGTATACTGATGAATAACAGTTTTCTAGTATTCAACGATTCACCTCTGACTTTGTGACACACAACTGTGCACTGCAGCCAATCAGTTATGACTACAAATTCATCTATCTTCTTTTGTTCCAACTATCATGATATTGTTGGCTTGCTTCTTTTCATACTGATTCAATTCTTATCAGCCTACAACACCTGAAGCCATCAATTTTGCAGTTCAAGACAAGTAACTTATGATGAACTTTTCCAGTTATCTTTGAGACAGAATTTCAGAGATATTTCTCTCTTTCTGGCTTTCCATTTATTTTTCCCTCTCCATCTTTTTCATTTCATTCTTCTTTAATTCTTTGGAATTCGTTCTTTTTCTTTTCCAATTATTTCTCCTTTTGTTTTCATCATACCTCTATACATTTCCCAGAATTCCATTGTTACATTTAAACTGAGTTGTCTTCACTCTTCAACATCTCTTTCCCCCTCCCTTTCTGAGTGTTTTTCTCTCATCTTTCCTTTTATCTTTTATTTCTTATATTATTCTTTTTATCCCCTGTTTCCTTTCTCTTCCCTGTAACATTTCTTTTCTTTTATAATCTTCTTTCTTTTATCTTTTCCAATCTATTCTTTGATTTTTTTCTTCCTTCCATCATTCATTAAATCAATATTTTGATTAAAATACAATTAAAACAGCATCTAGAGATATATTTTGGTCACTATTACTTTCCGCCTTAAAATTCAAGACAAAAAAAAGAAAATATTTCATGCATCCCCATCAGATCAATGTAAGATAATTCAACTAGTTTTTCTTGTTGATGTTTCATCCAAATTCAATTCTTCCCGCTGTTATTTATATTTCAAGAAACACTCGAACTTTTGTATTATAGCTGCAAGTTATTGTCTCCTCAGAAGATCTCAACTGAATATTACACCTTTTTCTGGCTTACAGTTCAGTGACTGCAAAATACTTGAATCGTGTGAAAAGTTTTTTTGGACTCAAATGGCAAAGGAAATGAACAAAAACAAACAATTGATATAAAAGAAAATATAAAAGTGTTTTCTTTGGAACTTGCCAGATAAGGATCAGTTGTTGTGGTTAATATATTTGAGGCAATTATATTGCTCAACATTAAGTGTTTACACAATTATTTTGCTTTCATTATATTTGCTTGCCTTTCAATGTAAGAGAAGAGTCATGCCAATTATTCAAAATGACATTTTTTGTTTTGCAAAATACTTGCACCAGGATTCAGCTGAGGGCATTGATTTTTAAACATACATTAGGAAACACATTCTTATTGGCATATAATAAACATACACACACAATATATATATTGAATAATATCAATATTTTTTATCAATTCAATATTTTTGTGAGTTTCACCAGTTTTCGATTAGTATTCTTCACCACTGGTTCAAAGGAGTGAATAAATTTTCCCAAATTCATGGTGTATTTTTTATTCATATTTCTAATTAAATAAACCTGTATGGAAGAAAAATTTCTACCAAAATATAGAATATATATATATATATATATATATATATATATATATATATATATATATATATATATATATATATATATATATATATATATTTATGTACATATAGTCTATTATATATTTTCCAATGCATGAGAATGCAAAAGAAAAGAAATAGAAAACAGATTTTATCCATTGGTTATTATATTCAATCACAGTGCTCCATATTCAACAATGTAAATAGAGCTATTAATAAATACAAATAAGAATTACAAGTATATATGTACCCGGTGAATAACAGTATTTCATGCCTAATGAATTCATCAACGACTAGCAATCTGAGAAGAAAATATATTGCCAGTTGCTGATGAGTGTGTTACTCACGAAATGTTGACATTCAAGGGGCATATATCATTTTGATTCTTACTTTATATATATATATATATATATATATATATATATATATATATATATATATGTATATATATATATATATATATATGTATATATATATATATATATATATATATATATATATATATATATATATATATATATATATATATATATATATATATATATGTATGTATGTATGTATGTATGGTGAATTATCCAATGAAATGGTAATTTAAATGGAAACATTGGAGACCAGCCTTGTGCCATTATAGACAATATCTACAGATAGACAACCCCCATGCTGGTATCATCAACTAACTTCCTTCCATCCCATCTCCAAATTTTGAATTTCATTTCATTTCTCATTTCATGTTTAATAATGGATGGGTAAGACCTGTGAAACATAGAAAGTAAAAAGATAATTTTCCAAAATCTGGTATCCATCTTGTCTTCCAAATCACTATAGATATGTATATATGGGTATGTACATCTCTCTCTCTCTCTCTCTATATATATATATATATATATATATATATGTGTGTGTGTGTGTGTGTGTGTGTGTGTGTGTGAATATATAAAAAATGTAGATATATGTAAATATGTATATGCATACATGTGAATATATATAAGTTCATTTATACGTATTTATTCAAGAAATGGATAAATAATTGGACAGAATAATCATGAATTCATTATATTATTTAAAGCATGAAAAGAATAAACAATTACAGAAAATAGGGCTGGTGTAGGAATCAAAACTGTGACTGATTAGGTAGTTGCGATTATGTAGCATTGCTCTTACCATTGAGGTCAACAGCTCAGCAATAAGGCAAAGGTCCAAATAACTGCTTCATCCCAACATTCTCATTTTTTCTTCATTCACTGTCCATATCTGCACTAATGTTTCTCAAAGCGGACAATTATATCATTGAAGAATGGATAAATAATCCAACAGAATAATTATGAATGCATTATATAATTTGATACTATTTGATATTCACATTGTCCAGGCCAAGTGACACATTCTTTGTGTAAAAATGGGAGGTTATTTCAAATGAAATATATATATATATATATATATATATATATATATATATATATATATATATATATATATATATATATATATATATATATATGTATATATATATATACATGTGTGTGTGTGTTTATATATATGTTTTCATACAAATGTGTAGGCACATATATGTATATATATATTTATTTATATAAATATATGTTATCAAGAAATTGATAGAATGATTATAAATTGCTTTATGTAATATTGAAATTCTTATTTGAAATGATCTCCAGTTATTACATGACGAATGTATCTAGGCAGTATAAATATTACAAACAATCTAAGAAAATGGGGCTACTGCAGGAAACAAATACAAACGCTCACTTATGTAAGATGGTCCTTCATTCAGCTTAGCTTGGTTGGGCCATAAAGAAAAATCGAGGTAGAGAGATTTTATTGCATCAACTATGCCAAGTTTTAGAAGGCTTGCTTGCACACATACATGCACATGCACACGCACATGCACATGCACACACACACACACACACAATGCATTATTATCTAATATTTTATCATGAAATAATTGGTCATGTGGAAAATCTTTAAATTGAGCACTTTATTTTTCTCTTTTTTGATGCCCTTATTGTTTCTCAGTATGTTCAGAAAATAAACAATCAAATCTTGATTGTTATGCAAACATTAGTCATAAAAAAGATAAACGTTGAATAAACAACTTTACTAATCGGACTTTCTTGAATTTTTAGCTTTCATTCCAAGCTCTTCCTACCTTTGACACGTGTGGCTCATGTCTGTCCTGATATTCTTTTATGGAACATTTCTGATTTCAGTTCATCATGAATTAAACTCAAAGAATAAAACAACTATTTCTTTTTTTCATTTCTATATTTGTTTCAAATTGCAACAAAAAATCAATTGATTCCTTTCTCCTCGTGTTTTCCTTGTTCTTTTTTTCAAAAAAAACTTTCTGTTCAGGTGGAGAATGCAGTCAGAATTTCTTGAGAGAACAATGGCCCATAATTTTAGAAAAAATATAATGCAGTTTTTCAGCTTTGTCTGAGATTTAAATACTCTATTTCTATTTTGCAACTACTATAACTGCAAATTATGTTTCTTGATTCACTCACATCAACATTCCTTTAATTCATGATGATGATGATGATGGTGATGGTGATGGTGATGGTGATGATGATGATGATGATGATGATGATGATGATGATGGTGATGGTGATGGTGATGATGATGATGATGATGATGATGATGATGATGATGATGATGATGATGATTCATTTCCGCACTAATTGCCTTGTGGCCACAGCTGGAGGCTGAGTGATAGCATGTCTCTTCAGGTCTCCAGCCCTCTTCTCCACTCTCTCACAGTCCACTGCAGTGCTGTGGTTTACAGTTTCACACTGGTTGCCAGGGGGTTATTGCTGAAGGCTGAGTGACAGTAAGTCTCCTCAGGTCTTCAGCCCTCCTGTCATCTCTCCTTCACCTATCAAGGTGGTGCTGTGTTTCATACCTCCACCACCATTGGTGAGTGTGTTTTTTTCTCTTTCCTCTGTTAGGCTGCTGCTAACAGCTGGGGGTCGTAGATCTCATACTTCTAGCTCTTTCCACAGTATTTGTGTAGTCCCTAGCAGTGCTGTGGTCTGCACAGTCTCAATCCTTCCTTTTACCCCTAGTTTCTCCAATCTTGCCTTCAGTATCTTTGATATGGTTCGGAGTGTACCTGTTATTACTGGTACTACCCTGACTTCAATCTTCAACACATCATCGTCATCATAATCATAATTATCATTGTTATTGTTGTCGTTGTTGTTGTTATTGCTGCTGCTGCAGCAACAGCAGTAGTAGTAGTTGTAGTTGTAGTAGTAGTAGCAGTCATTTTTCCTTTTTTTTCTTTTTCCCTCTCTTCATTCTTATTTGGTATCTTCACTTCCTGTATTTTTCTCTTCCATCATTCCCATACTTCCCTCTCACTTGTCTTCTCAACATTGGTGTTTCCATTTTTAACCACAGCTTTTCCATCTCAATTGCCATTTCTTGTCCTTTATTCAAATTTTCGCCATTTCTTCAATTTTTCCATCTTTATTTCATTCTTCTTGCTTCCTTTTTCTTTTCATTGCTAAAATTTCTTTATTATGTCTTAATACTTTTTTATTTTCTATTATTTTCCCAATTCACTCCATTCTTCATATTTTCCAGCTGATTCACATAATTCACATCTTCTCAAGATCACTACTTTAACCTCTTTTTGCTATTTCATTCTCGTAAACCCTTCAATCTTAGTTCACTTTCTGGAAAAACAATATTCTAGCCATTCATAAATAACAACTGATAAGATCATTTCAACAATTGCAGACGGACTTCTCCATTTGTTCACTTCCTCCTCCTCACAACTTTTACGGAATTCTTAGATGCCATGAATAACCTTGCAGCAAATAAAATTATTTCTTTTACTGACATTTGCTGTACTTAATTAACCCATTCATAATTTTTTAAATCATTGTTTAACTATATTTTATTGAGGTTTTTCAATTTCAGCAGAATAAAAGGTTTTGGTACAAAAATCTTGTTTCATTTCCCCAAAAAATATCTATATGAAGAAAGAAATTAATGAAAGAAAATTCTCTCAGCTCAGGAAATTCTACTTTACTTCCCTAAAAGTATTTTATTTTATGGTTTAATTTTCCTTCTGGCCAAGATTAAAATTTTCCATTTTCAAAATGCACCTCTTCTTGATTTCATCCATTGAAATTTATCAAATGACTCAATTCCCAAAACTTTCCCTGAAGAATAAATCAAATATCTAGAGTTTTTGAGCAGTCGCCTTTTCTACAACTGGTCTAATACACAATTTTAGAGTTCCTAAACCCACCGGTGCTTCAAAACTTTGCCTAATGTGCTAAATATTTAGATTGTATTTGAAACAGAAAGCAAAAAGAGAGATGGATAACTACATAAGAGAATTTTTTCAACTTGCTTCCGCAATACTAATAAAATGCAGTAGCTTGTTTTATTGTATATAATGCCATATATAAGTAATTTTTACAACAATTATATTTCATTTGTAGTTTTAGTTTGAGCAGTATAGTGACAAAGTTACTACCCAAGATAAAAGATATATCTGGCCATCAGTAACCTCTGATGAAAGAAAATAAATGCTATTAATTTATAATATGTAATACTACCAGAAGAAAAAGTATCTGCTTTTCGTCAGTTTGTATTAAGATGTATATTATGATTTTTTCCTATTTTTGAAATAGATTCTCCTCACTAAAGAGTTAAATATGTTGATCCAATATGGAAATGTCATAAAACCTATTTAGTAGTGCAATCAATTTACATGTACTTGATTCACTATTTTGTTCTTGTCTGGAAATTAGTCTCCACTGAAATTCATAAAAACAAGCTAAACCAGTCAGACAAATAGTGAAGATGATTATAAATGGATATTTTGTACTTGTGAAATGAGGTATGATTTTGTGACAACAAAGGAAAGATGAGAAGCAAGCTAATGATTGATATGGTCTAAATTGTCATTCTTAATGCCTTTATCATAAATACTATGTATTTATGTACACACACACACACACACACACACACACACATATATATATATATATATATATATATATATACAGATACGCATATACATATATTCAAAAACAAAGGTTAGTCAGAGACATGAAAAAGAAGAATATAAATGTATTTCCCCGTGATAGCCCATAAACATGCTAACAATGATTTTTAACTAGTTTGATAGTTCAAGCATCAGCCATAGAATGATATTAAGTACAGAATATTACAATAGAGTCCAATTGTCATTGGGAACAGCATGAATTTTCTGGCTCAGTCTAGGGAATACCAAGTATAAGTTTAATTTACACTCCTACAAAGTAACCATTCTGAAGTTTTGTTGAAACTGGATCACTTTTAGAAGAAAATATAAAAAGATAACCAATAATACAAGCTAGGTTTAATCCATTAAAAACTCCACCGAGGCTAAGAAACTGATGCCATCAACGGAAATACTATTTTTCTGGGCAATATGAGATCATATTGCTGTAAGACTGATATAAGTAGTACCAATCAATTATGTGCTCATTGACACGTGGACTTATATATCAGCTTGCATACATGTGTCAGCATGAATGCTATTTCAAAAAGGGGAAAGGATTTTTTTGGTTTTAAATTAAATTTGCAAATCTTTTTTCATTTTTTATAAAATTTAGTATATTTTTATCAGTAGCTTTAAGTGGATTCGATTAGTCTTGTCTAGTATAACTGAAATAAAACTTCCAGTTTAAACCTGATATTACCTTTTTCTTTACATCTACATACATGGAGAAAGACAGAAGAGTGGAAAGAAAATTAGAGAAAAAGGAATAGGTGTGTAGTGAAATATATGCACATGATCAGACACAAATGTATTTATGCATGAGCACAATAAGAGAAATAAGGAAATAATCCTAATAGGGATGAAATATATGCCAGTAAATCTTAAAAGAATATGCCAAAAAGAACAGAGGCACTGTCAAAGATACGTGTATGCGTATATGTATATATACACAGAAAGACATCAGTGTGTGAAAGCTATTGAATTGGAGAAGCTTTAGAAAAAGAAGAAAAAACACAAGATCTTTCATTAAAATTAGGGCTTGATCTGTCAACTGCAGAACAATGTTTAAAAATTCTTGTTTAGAAATTTAGAAGCTAGGGAAAATGGGTTCCACATGAACTAACAGAATGGAGCAATCATCAGTATTTTAACAGTTGCCTTGATACTAAAAAACATCATTTAGTCTTTGATAATGAAAAATAGATTTAATACAAAAAATGGAAAATAAAAAAAATGGTGGTTTGATCATTATCTAAATCTATTTGATATCTATTGGGGAAAAAAGGTTCTTTTTTATGTCTTATGGGATTCGATTGGAATTGTTTATAATGAATTACTAGAATCCAGACAAATTGTTACTGTGCAACACAATTGGCAATTCTGAATGATGCATTGGAAGAGAAAAGTCTGTTCACCATGTAAGATAGTTGATGGATGATTTTGATTCATGACAACACCTATTCTTGAATTGCAAATACAATGCAACGAATGATTATGGAGACAGGTGGGAGATTCTTCCACATGTGGCATATTCTGTCTATCTTCTCTGTTGGTCTATGCAACAATCTTTGTCTATTCAGCACTTTCAAGAAGTTCAAGATATTAAGAAAAATTCTCAAAGAATTAATCAAATCAAAACCAGTAGCATTCTTTATGATGGAAGACATAATTTACTTTTGAAATGTGCAAAATCATGGAAACCAGCAAAAGTACTTTTATGATTGAATAATGATGCTATGAATAAGAGATTTTGTCCCTCAGAACACTGGAATCTTCAATATCAGGGCAGGATTAAGAGTAAGTTATATGGTTGATAGAGATAATACATCAGAAGATAGTTTCATTGAAATAATGAATTACTGTACCTTCAAAACAATGTAACATTACATGTAAGAAAGTATTTGTGATTTTTTTTTTGCTAGTAATGACTTGTGCCTCAACCAAGACAAATGGAAATGCAAAAGACTGCACACACACATGTACATACAATCATGTCCATTCTGCGATTTTTTCATCTTTATACCATGAAGGAACCTTCAGGGGAAATTTGATTGCATTCTAATATTTTTTTTTGTATTACCAAGCTGTTAGCGAAACATTCTTCCCTGAGCAGAGTAGGGATTCCTTATAAATGTATTGCCCTGCCTGCCTCACTTGCTCATACACATCTGCTTAATATATGTATGTATGTATGTATGTATGTATGTATGTATGTATGTATGTGCTAAGCATAGATGTATGAGCCAGTAAGAAAGAGGTGAAGATCTTATAAATTTTGTAACAGTAAATGGGTTCAAAATCATGAACACCTTCTTCAAGTAGAAACCCAATAAGAAATGGACTGGAAGTTGTGCCAATCACAAAACCAAGAATAAAATTGAGTATATCCTAGCAGACTGTCAAAGATATCCAGGTCCTAAATCAAGTCAATGTAGGAAGAGACCATATAACAAGTAGAAATCACAATATGGCGAGACAGCACAATATATTAAGGGAAAAATAAGAATCTGAGATATAGAATCCATTATAAAACTCAAATGGCAAAAGTCATATAGCGAGAACGGCAGGCAACTGCTGGACATTACACCTCGCAATGCCAAAAACCTACAAAACACCTAGACAAGATATTACAAGAATAAGTTCAGTAACTCATCCATTCCCGCACACGGCCATGGCATCCTGATGCACAAAAGGTGCTGCTGGCACCACAGTGGCAGAAGGTAGAACTCTACACACTTGGCTCCCACTGATCAAATTATGGAAACTAACTAAATTGAAAACCAACTTAGAATCACACAGAGAACCATGGAAAGAGCAATGCCAGAGATAACTCTAAGGGATAGAAAATGATCCATATGGATTTGTGAGTTGACCAGGGTGAACGTCCTTATACAAATAATCAAGTGACACAAATGGAAATGAACTGGACACTTAGCAAGGAAAAATGACAACAGATGGAGCAAAATCAATTGGTGCCCATGGGACTTTAAACACAACAGAAAAAGACCAAACATAAGATAGAGGGATGAAATTGAAAGGTTTGCCTGTAAGACATGTCAAAAATATATGTATGTGTGTGTGTGTGTGCATACATGTGTATGATCATCATAGCTTGGTTTCATGAGGAATTTCTCTTCCATTGCACTCTTCTATTCTGCTGTCAGAACAGGTGTGTGTTTGGAAAATGAAAGTCTTCCATCATTGTCACATGACCAATACAACACAGATTAGTTTTTTGTGGCATTGCTTCCATGCTTCTGCGACAGGCTGTCTTTAAGATTTTACTGTTAATGATGATCATTGTATTGTACTTTAAGAATAATATGGAAGCAATACACATGGTTGCTTTTGAAGAAGCAAAGATGATGCTGGTACAGGACGTAGGATTCATCCCCATAAAGGTGGAAAGAGGGTACACAGAATGGGCACACACTCACATGTATATATACATATATATATATACGTAGCCTACAAAGCTTTACAGCTTTAAACACCTGACATTAAAAGATTCTTTCGATAGATTTTTCATATCACTTCAGTCACTTATTTCCCAATATCTGTCAATGCAGTTTATGTAATCTTTCAAAGTATTTTTCCCTCTATTTCCCCTATATTTTGTTATTATTATTCAATGTATAAATTGTCTCTTGTTGGGATCATCAGTTGTTTACTATGTAACAGTTATTAACATGACACCCCAGCAGTGTGAATCAAACATCACCTCCTTTTATTATATAATTCATGCCATTCATGTAGTTTGTCATTTTGTATAAGGTTTTATGTATATTGTACATTGATATCATTTTACTCTATGTATTTATTGTTTGTTGAAACAAGGCTTATTTACATTGGTTACCTTGAAAACGTTTTTAATGATGAAGGATCAATAAGAATAACCAAAGACATGACTTGCTCTTCGTGTCATTTCTATTAAATGTTGATATTGTGAATATTAAATCCGTTGTGTTGGTTTTAATTTCAGACTGCATGCAAACCAACTTATGATATTATCTCCAAGAATACTAATTATACAGGAAAGACTTTTTCTTCAACCCGTTGTACCACCTATTAGCCTGATAAAGGGATCAGAGCAAAATGGTTTCTCCTTTCCTTGGTTCCAGTCAATACAATGATCTTTCACACTGACAAAGACTGGGCCCATCTTTTTTGATTACCCTAGCTCCCCTGACATTAATACAATTTTATTTATCTTAATATACACTATTCATTTATTCTATTTCTATATTTCTGTTAACATCTTCTTTAATTTTCGTTATTATTTCACTATATATATGTTTGTGTGGATGTGCGCATAGATTAGTGGATTAAACTGCATACTATGAATTATACTAGATACCATGGTTTTATTATTCTCAATTGATGATTACATATTAAATGAATGGGAACAGAGTGATAAAATGCAGTATCATTGTTAGGGATTATGAAAGCAATATATACATTCATTTTATTGAAAATTTTGTTGTGGAGAAACAAACAAAGAAACTTAAATCCACAAAGAATAAAACAATTTTGATTGAAAATACAATTTTTTCATAAGCCTAGAAAGATTTGATTTTATAAGTGTTTATTGCATTGAAGATTATCGGAGATGAATATTAGACTCGATCTTTGCTCCTTTATTCTCCGCAGGAGATAAGAATTCACCAACTTTGGCTGATGACAAATACATAATCAAAAGTATAATCTCTCCATTGATTATCTCCCTTTATATTCTGATTGCGAAACAATTCCTTGATGCCATTTTTAGATTTCCATGCCAGGCTTTTGACTCTGAGGTTAAGCTGTAGTTCAGTGCCAGTTATGTAAGTGCCAAGTTTTATCTAGAAAAATGAGATCCTGTTTTGTCAACTCTTTCTGTTGAGGTTGATTTTCAATTCCTATGTAGATAACTGATCTAGGAGAGATACAGGAAGACTTTTCAATGGGAACTTTAAGAAATTTCTTATTTCTTTCCTCATATTTGTCTATCATTTTCCCTAACTAGATCAATCAAGTGCCGAAGATGGTTTCAAAAGCTCTTTCAATCCATGTAACATCCTGTGTGCATGTGTCTATGTGTGCCATGGAGGAGGGGAAGATCTGAAATTGAGCTGAATAATTGTTCAATTTTAAAATGGAAGTGATATCAGTATAAAAAAAATAGATTTGCAAAATCAAAATACAAAAATCAATCAAAATATATTGATAATATGAATATGAAGTCCTTTTGTTGAAGGTTATTTCAAAGACTGCATAGGTTAGAAGAATCTGAATATTATTTTCATGTAAATTCACTAAAACATACAGAGCTGGTCATAATTATCGTCAACCTTGAATTTTTTGTAAACTTTGTACTTATGACATTATGTTGAATATTCTGATGATACAAAATAGTTAAATCTCCATTTATTTCTAAAGATATTGTACAAGTTTTACAAAAAATTCAAGAGTGACAATAATCATGACTAGAGCTGAAAAAACACACCTTAATTCAGACTTGGATTTTCTCATTTGAAATGTTTCATTTATTTCTGCCTTATTCAAAGTTTATCTAATCTAGTGAAAATATTGATATTTTCAACATTTTGATATCAAACGCTATCATTTCTTTTCTTTTAGTTATTGATTCTATTCCTTGTTCCACCCACAGAATTGCAGCTAACTGGTTAAAACTTCTAATTATACAATGTAATGATTTATTTGACAACTGCCTAGAATCACTAGGATGAAAATAAATCACTTAGTGTAACTGTCTTCTTCTCAGCTTCCTTTCTATAAGCTGCTCATCAATGGGTCCCTCTCTTTGTCAGGTTATTTCTCCTCAGCAATGTATTTGTCTTCATTTGCATTAACTATGCCAATCAATCTATCACCTTCATAACTTTATTGTCTTTTACATCTATCTTTCAATATCTAAAATGTGTAGCAGTTGGCTCTTCACACGGAATGCATGAAACCTTTTCACAAAACAATGAGACAGGAATGAGTAGGTCTGGAGCCGCAGTTCTGAATGCTATTCCAAAAGTGTACAAGGAATTATTAGTTGCCATCCGCAGATTAGAACGGGGGATAGGGAATGGGTTAAGATGATGTCTGGATATGATTCCTTTTCATCCATGGCATATGCGATCCATTTTTCCTCTTCAATTCACTTTGCATATGTGAGCACAATCTAATTTCTCTCCTTGTTTTGCTCTTTTCTTCTATGATTTATCTGCCGACTATTTCCCAGCAGAGAGCAATGCAGAACAGATTTATCAACAAATGAAAAACCACCAGCAGTGGTGTCTTATAGATTGGTGTTCTTTTCTGGAGCCCAAAGAAAGAAAAAAAAAACCTCCTTAAAAAGAATGCAAAGCTAAATATGTATATCTATTGATCCCTTCAGATATGGATATATGAGTATATGCACACATATTGATGCATGTATTCACATATACATTGTATTTATGCATATATATGAATATATTTGTCCAAACAATACATGCACATATATACCCGTGTAGGAAATATGCCAGTGAATACTTGAAATGAACAGCAAAGATTAAAGAAAAAACTAAATACTTCTCCTTTGTTACCTATGATTTATATGCCTCTGTACGTACAGCCACCTGCTTACATACATGTCTTGTAAATCCAAGTGTGCCCATTCATACATGAAGCTCTTTTTTAAAAACATATTTAGGTAAGCATATTTATGTACATACATACATATATGTTTATGCACATGGTTTCAATAAAGATTAGGTGTGAAATATTGAATCAATTGTGAAAAATTCCTTTTAGATAGTAAATAAGAAAGAAAATCTCTAGATTCCAACTTCACGGCTATTGATCAATGAGGTTAGCAGACTTGTTGGAGGGGGCCTCTTTTACTCAATCATCCAAAGATAAGAATTAGCTCTTCAGAGTGCAACACAATTGGAACCATTACTTTTCTTATTTGGCAGACAACCGATGGACATCACAACTCACAACATAGATCCCCAAAGATCACATGTGAAAAAGAATCCGACGGAATACAAGATGGAGAGATGAACTAGACCAATTTAGAAAATACTGGCCATACGACTCTGATGATAGAGAATTGTGGCGGATCCTTAGGAAGGTATATGTCCAATGACGGACGATAAAAGACTGATGATGATGATGATGAATGAATGCAGCCAGGTCATCCCCAATTGGAAGACTGGCACAACATAATTTTCCTTCCTCTAAATCCATTCCATGTGGCTATACCAACTTAAGCTTAGTAAATATACAAACAGAAACTAAACCGCATTTACAAACATAGACATGTCTTTCTCAGCAAGAAAAACAACCCTAAAAATTATAATGAAAACTTATGAAATATTCAGAACAGTTATGTATTAGAACTTCAGGCTTACCAGACTCTATTCTAATCTCAGAATAGATATAGAAGTAGTTCCATTGATCTATACTGTACTTTTTTTCAAAATGCGAGCATGTTTAGGTGAATTTAGATTAGTAAATATCACTTTTAACAAATTGCATAGAATTCTAAATTCATTCTATACAAATTCACCAAAAAGCAAAAAAAATGGAATAATGCAGTCAAAGATTTTTTTCAATAGGAGTTTGATGTGAGGGAAAGGAAGAAATAATTGGCAAAATGTTGCAGAATGTTTGAAGCAGAGCTGCTATGTTGATGAGACTGCAACAATAATGCTTTATTGATATCAACGTAAATATGACTGCACCTGACCACAAAATACATTTATACTCAGAAACTTTTCATATAATCAAAAGCACACGAAGGAGAACAGGATTTGCTGCTTTCTGTAATAAATTGAATTCCTTTTAGCAATCAGCCATATACCTCTCACGTGAACAAAAAAGATCTGAAACACCATTAAATTAAGTTTTCTGCAAGCAGGTGAAAAAATACAGGGTTTATCTTTGAAGGAATGTCAAAAAATTTGTTGCCTCTCACACATGGATGAATAGCAATGAAAATCTCAGGTGGGAAATACTCTTATCCATCTGGTAAGATTGGATTATCCAATCTCATTACTGTCAGCTTCAGAAATCTAATATAAAAAAAAAACTGGTGTGTATTTATATGTGTTCTTAATCTACCTGTATTTTTATGCTGGATCAAAGCCAGAGATACATAGAAAAGAAATGCTGAGAAGTAAAAATGAAGAAAACAGAAAGGGAAGACTATCATAATTTTGTCACAAGTTATTGATTCAGACTGTTTCCAGGTAAATAACAAAAATTTTTGAACAAAGTAAAACAGTGTTACAATGTTGAGATGTAAACTTTTGGCTTCAAGTTTGTAAGGCTAAATGGTGTCATAAGTCTTTAGTTTTAATGACCAAAATACGTGGAGTTTAATTTTATACTACAGTAGAGTCTCATGAAACCCATTTTAGCTTCAATTTATACTAATGCCAGGGTCAGAATTTATAACTTGCAGCTACAATAAATGAATTTAAGGATTTCTAATGTTTCTTAGATCAATAAAATATAGTTTTGATAAAGGTATGAATAGCAGATCTTTCATGAACACTTATATCTTTTTAATGTGTTGAATGTTGGTTCTAGCTTTGACTGATGGTTTCATATTTTCATGAACATGTGGTGCCCCCTATATTGTAGTGCAGAATTAAATGCAAAACCCTTCTTTTAGTTAGATATCAAAAGCATCACTTGATGCTATGACCCCCTATAAAAGTCCTGAATACACATGTTCAAACACTCACTAGTCCAGACAATTCTAGCTGGTTTATCTCTCTCACTCTTTGCTCCTCTCAAGGATTGATATCATTTTATCTGTGACCAATCTCTGTATCAATGCCCCCCATTTCAGTTCATCATTGTCGGGACATCTCACATATGCACAGCCATTTACCACTAGCTCCAAATGCATATACACCTCAAATTCTCATGAATGAAATGGCAATGCCTTTTCCACCCAATGGTCACAATGATCTGTCTCCTTACTCCTTACTTTGAGAATTGTGCATGGATCAAACTCTATGTGTTTTCTACCTTACATAGTCTGTCCATTGTGTGTTCTCCAGCATCAAAGGATGGCCCCTGAAGTTGATCACATGTGATCCCAAATACATCAACGGCAACCTGGCAGTTTGGCATACACACTGAATTTGGTCTTCACAACCTTTCTTTGGTACGCTCCAAGCCTTATGGATTCAAAGCAGTTCAGGCAGTTCCACTCAGACCCCAAAGACTGCAACTATCATGGCTCAAAAACTCCCTGCCTTCCCTTAGAAGCTATCTCTCATTTTCTTCTCTCCTCTTGACATGATCGTATCTATATTGTCTAACATATTTCCATTTCAATCCTGTATCATCATTAATGTTCATGTATTAAATCTACATTTTATGTTTTATTTGTCCATCTAAATACTTGTATGTCTTCCTTTTTACTTTGTTTAATCTCCATGTATACATTCTCACTTGGTGCTCATTCTCTCCATACATCTCCCTTCTCCCTTCAACATTACCAATGGCGCACACATGGGCCCACAAACACAGGGGGCACCTATCTTCAATGAGAGCCGTATAGAACTATACACCATCCATCATTTCAATAACTGATGACCCCGTTAACTATATATAAGAACAGAATCCTTATAAACTTATCTATTTTATTCATTTCATTTTCTGTTGATGTACAGAAAGGAAATTCACAGCTCATGATAAGCATCTTTTTAAAAGAAATTGCTCATAAGGAAATGGGTTATTCTGAAACACCTTCTCCCCCTCCTCAAACCAACTTCATAACAACCTTTCTATCTCGCAACATCATTCCATCCCTTTCAGATGATTGTCAGCCATAAACTGGCACTGTCCTTGCATGAGTGTAGACTATGAACAACTTCCCAAGCTAAATCAATAGGCAAAAGAAGGAAGTAGCCTTTTTATTATTCCTACCTGGAAATAAAGAAAGAACAATATCACACGGTTACACTTGTCTGAAAAGACACTATATGGTAATTGCTGACACCTGTTAAGAGATAAAAATTGAAAAAAGTTCTTCTGCTGGCACATTCAAGAAACATGATTAGAGGTTGATATCCTTCTATGATAATACGCCAAAGATAATTTCATAAGTTCTACTTGTAGGAACAGAACTTGAATCAACTCTTTGTTAATTTAACATGATATGATAAAATTGAGATTTTACAAGTACAGTATAACTGACAAAGATGAAAGACTTGCTTCATACTCAGATTATTGATCTTTATCTTGAGCGGTGACTTTTTTTGTCATATCATTCGCAAGATCTACCCTGGATATCTGCTGTTTTCATAGTTCAGTATTTTTTCCTAAGATGCATACTACATATTTACTATTGAGTGCCAGGAAAAGTAAATTGTGCATAGGTACATCAATAAGTCCATTGCCCAATGATAAAAAGATATTTCACACAGTAAATATTTATTTTTTGACATGATTTCCTTTCCTATAAATGCACTTGAACCAATATTTTTCTTTTAATCATGTAGATTAAACATTATACAGTAAAAATTTCAGATAAAAATTCCTCTAAAAACCAAGTCAGGCTAAGGACTCATAGATCCACTATTGTATATTCTATTCAGTAAATCCAGAATTGTTTTTATGCACTGAAAGATATTTACTTCCCAGAATTGAAAGATTCAAACTGCTTACTTATTTGAAGGATTTGTTGAGAGAAAGAAGGAGATATATATTTATCTATTTCACAACAAAAGAATATGTGCGCAAGTCCCTCAGATGTTTTTAAAATTTGAGAACCTCCCATGAATTCTTTTTTCGTCTAACTTCCATAGAAGATTTAAGGAGTTACCAACTAGATGCTACAAATAACCATCATAAATGATCAAGAAAATCCCGTTTCAAAGTGATTAAGTTCTTAAAAAATAATCTATGTACAGAAGTATGTACATCCAACATATCCATTGCAAATCATTATCATTGTTGGCCATTTGAAGATCATTGTTTGACATAGTCCTTCCATATGGTCTGCTTATTTTTTTGCCTTTTCAGTGTCACGTAGCCAAAACATTCCGAATTTATCCGGATCGTTACGCCATCTTACTTCTGGACGGATGCAATTTGTGAGTCACAATGTCCGGCAGTCAGGATTCAGAGACAAACAAAAACATTTACAAATATAGTAGAGAAAGAGAATAAAAACTTGTTTCACAAAGCAGACATAGGCTCATCAATATTTTGGATACTAGTCTGATGTTTTGCTGATAGACAGTCGGCTGACAGATGTTTTGTTGGGCAGCCACTTTGCCAAAAACTTTTTTTCTAAATGGATATTTCGATGACTGGGCTTTTCATCTACACATGTTTTGCTGAATTTTTTTTGTGTCAGGAGGAAATCTTTATTAAAATATTTTTTACTTATTAGGATGCATGCTTTTTTTAGTTCCTGACTCAAATTAGATGAACTAATTAGCTTTATGTAGTAACTTCTCATAATTAACTAAGTCCTTAGTTGAATGAAAAAGGTTTATTTGACATAAATTGCCATGACAAATGTCACCAACTACTTTGTTTGTCTAAACAGTATAGGTTTTGATCCTTTATGAACTCAACCAAGCAGCCAATATAAAGTCAATACATGGACAGGAGAAGATAACTCACTACATTCTTCCTTCCTTAGCTTTGACTACTTTACATCTACAGCTAACAATGCAAACAAACAACACTTGCACCACAACAATAAACAAATTTACTTTTTTGTTCAGATTACACAAATTCTGAAGTACACAGTCTCAAAACAACGATCAGCATCGAATGTGTCCATTCACACAGAATGATAGCAGAATTAATTATACATTTGTCAATACAGGATATGAAAAGTAATTGTCTATATCCATTTTTCACTCAAAATCCAGTCCTTATACAAATGAGGTTTTTCTTGGGGTTCCTTCACACGTATTGATTGTCTTGAACCGGGAACTGGAGAATCTCTTGCCACAACAACTTTTAGGCTTCCATGAATTTTGGGATTTATCACTAATGTAGGAGAAACTTGGCAGCTGAAGAACAAACCTTGAATACGACAGACGTTTCTGACACAGATTAATTCATGGCTGATGGTTCTAGCTGATATCCACCAACCTCCAACCGGAGGTATGTCATACTTTTAGGTACTTGTAGCAACACAAAATCTAGATCTCACATGATCCACATGGTATTTGACAGTGCAACCATCATACAACTCAATCAAATGTGACAGAACCCACTTTGTCTTCCAGTACCACCAGTAACCTATGAAATTTTCTCTTATGTAATATCAGAATCATGTACTTTCCTTCTTGAAACTCTGGTTGGTGGGCTTGCTGATCGTAGCTTTGTTTTTGTTGTGATTGACAATCCAAGCAAGTACATAACTTCTGATTCATTAGTATTTCTGGCGAGGAATAGCTAGTCAATGTCTTAGGAGTATTGCAATATGCCAACAAGAATCTAGCTGATTAAATATTAATGTTGCCATCTGAAGACACTTTCATACCATTTTTAAGACTTGGACAGGTCTTCCTGCTTATCCATTCTTGACAAGTGGTATTGGGACACAAGAATATGTTTGATCTTGTTCTTTTTCACTTATTTCTTGAACATCTCATTGACAAAATGAAAATCATTATTGCTCACAATTGTCTCTAAGACACCATAATTTGCAAAGCTCATGTGCAACATTGACTTTCATTGACCAAATTCACTGAGTAAACATCCATCGATTGTAATAAGCATCAAAGATAACAAGAAACATCTGACCTATCAACAGCCAAACATAATCAACGTGGATTTTTGACCATCGTTTTCTAGAACAGTGTATCTGCAGGCATTTTTTGATTCACCTGACTCGCCCTTCATTGGTTGACAGCAGCCTCAATATCCTTGGTTATTCTCAGCCACCAGGCAATCCCACAAGTTAGCAACTTCATTCTCAATCTACCAGAATGACCCACATGTTGCTACATTAAAATCTTGTGCCTACCCAGTGGGGCTAATAGTACATGATCACCCCACAAGAGATACCTGTCCAATCACCAAGTTTATGTGCCTACATTAAAAATGTGTTATGTTAGCATCTGTAGCTTGGTGTGGCCAACTGGAAAACATATATTTGAGCACACAACAGATTATGGAGGGTCCATGGTTTAGTATCTTGAGACGACAGAAATTTTTTGTTGAGGGCTCCCAACAAATTCACAAACTCAGACACCTTCCCGTTTTTTTCTCAATCTTAGGTAAGGGAAATCAACTTAAGGAATCAGCATTAGAATTATCATTGCCTGGTTTGTATTTAATGTCCTACTCCTCCAGAAACTGGAGTAAAGACCACTTTTTTTATTGGAGTAGATACCATTTGCAACAAACACTTCTTATTCCCAAATAATTGCAACAATGGTCTCTGATCACTGTGCAGGGTGAAATACTTGAGTTCTGTAATATTTGTTGGAGTTAGTGCTTGTTTTGCAGCTTTCACTTTTCCAGTCATAGGTTTTAATTGCAATGCAGACACTTTATTTCCAAATTAAGTTATCTCCAACAGTATTAACTCATACTTATTCAATATCAATTTTTTCCAGCCCATATCTTCCTGAGTAGTCAAGATGTCATATAGATAGATAGCAACAGACCAAATACCTTGCTCAATGCTCTCTATTATTTTCTGAAACATCACTGGAGCACTTGGAATCCTGAATAGTAAGTGATTGCTGTAAAACAATCCACAATGGTTGTTAATTATAGAATACGGTTTTGATTCAGCATCAAGTGGCACTTGCAGATAGGTATAACTTGTCCAACTCTGTGAACTTTTTCCCACCTGACAAAGGAATTGGATATTGTCGTACTTGCACCCTGAGCTTACCTACTTAATGCTTTCACCTAGTTTGTATTTAGCTTCTTGAATCTTGGCTCAAGCCTTACATGAGACAAAAAAGTCTTGAAGATCTTTTCTAGCACTATTGAAACAGCTACCTTGCTATCGTTCCATTTGAATTGAAGTTCCTTCTACTACAGGTTTAGTGACAATGAGATTCATGTTGGAGTTACTGGGACAAATCATACAATTGATAAACATTTATCTCCTGGTCAGGGGACTGGGATTCTTTGTGGGCTTCTTGCAAAGACGTGTACTTTCGATTTGCCAGGATTTATTTTTTAGGTTTCTAAGACTTCATGGTATTATGGCTTGAGGCAATCTTACTTTGCATCTTCTTTTCATTTCTACAGGCTCATACCATGTGGCCCCCACCCATTGACATTTGTAACATTCCCAGTTCCGTATAACATGAGAGTTTAATGAATGATCATTGTAAAAACAACAGAAACATGCTGAGTGTGATTGGCGAGATCTCAACAGGGAAATCTTGTTAACTACTGATCGTTCTTTGTGCTTGGGGCCAAGTTTGGTGTCCTCATGTCTAAAGTGTCTTTGGCAGCAGTCTTTACTGCTAGTGATATTTTCCTAGCCTCATCAAAAAGTAGTGTTTTTTCTGATAGTGGATAACATTAAATATGGCCCTAACCCTACTTAGAAGCATGGAATGTTGATTCACTGGATAATCAATATCATTGACAATTAAATGTGGCAATAAACAGTCCTGATAATCAGATCAATCACTATTTCATATACCAAACTCCTCAATTCTGCCAAACTGTGCCATTTTCCTAACACCACATATTGACCAATGTACAACATGAATGGTGAAAACAATCAGACTGAAAACACTTGATATACAAGAGGGGCCAAAGAATGCTAATCTCTTGAATTCTTGTTGCCAAACTTTGTGGTAACTTCACATAATTATGAAACTTGAATGGAAAAGGTTTATTTAACATGGACTGACTGCCATGACAGATGTCACACACTACACTCTGTTTGCTTGAATGATAGATCCTTTATTAGTCAATTGAGCAGTCAATATAAAGTTGATACACCCTCTGTAGTCATTACAGACAAGGATAGCTAACTCACTACAATATATATATATATATATATATATATATATATATATATATATATATATATATATATGTATATATTTATATATATATATATATATATATATATATATATATATATATATATATATATATATATATATATGGATAGCCTGACAGCTTTGAACCCTAAATATGTAAAAGAATTTTTTTGAATTTATCTCATTTCAGTTAACTATTTCCAAATATCTCATAATGCAATTAATGTAAGATTTTCAAAGTGTTTCATGTTTTACACACTTATATATCATATGTGAATTTTTTTGTTGGGATCATCAATTGATTACCATGAATCTTTTGAGAATTTTGAAAAAACAAGCATTTATTTCAACATGGCTCCACCGCAGTGGTGATCAAACACCATCTCTCTTCAAGCTTTGATTTTTATACTTAGCTTGAAATATTATTTCTAGATCAGTGTTATAACATGATTGTTATTTTATATAGAACAATTATAATGTATTATACATAGATGCTATTTCATACTACACATCACTGAAACAAAGGGATTACTTATGTAGCCAACCCCAAAAATGCATAAATAAGTATAACAATAGATGTGTCTCATTGTATTTGTGTTCCTTCTGTTGCGTGTTCACCCAAGTGGATATTTCATCTATTATGTCAGATTTAATCTAATGGGAGCAAATTTCTATTTCTTGGTTGCTTTTTTCTTTGTTCAATTTTATCTTTTGGTATAATAACAATGAATATAGTTTTCATATGCAAAGAAAATGATTACTGATACCAAAAGAATGTATATGATTTTGTAATGACTGTTAGAAGTAAAAGACCTAGTACATTTGTAAGTTGTTTGTAAGTAATAGTAAATGTCTTATGTGTAGGTAGTTTATCAAGAAATTTTTCCACGTGAAAAGTTCAAATTTACCACGATAATTTTTTGGATAAATGTTCCATAGTGTCTGTTGTTCCAGGGATGTACTTATAGAAAAAAAGTTTCTTGTATGAAAGCTATGGCGTAAGATGGGACAGTATTCTTTGTGACAGAGAGGTGAAAACTTTTTCTTTCATCTACTAACTTGTTGGCAAAAAGTTTGAGAACCGTTTCTCGGCTACAGTCAACATGACAGTATCCTTTCATTTTCAATCTTTTTTCTACTTACTCCTTTCCTTTTTCTTTTTGTTACTCAGGCCATTTTTTTTATTTGTTGTCTTTTCTTCTTCTTTTCCCTGTCTTAATTCGTCCTTTTTGCTTTCCTTACCCTTTCAAACTCATTTTAGATGAAGGCATACAAAGCCTTCAAAAGAAATGAAGCCACTCAGAAAATCAATGGAACAAAAATCTTATTTGATGAGAATCATAAGTTCATTTTTATCTCATTCTTTCCGTCTCTCCTTTTTTCGCTTCTGAAATATTTCTGTTTTTGAGAATAATGTCTGACAATTCCTTGAAAAAGAGCTAGTATCATTGTCTAATATGATCTTTCTTGGAACTTAGCCAATTTTTCAGACTTCCCTATCCAGTTAATGCAATGGCCGTAAATCCTCAAGTGTTATCTGCAGATCCTCTATTAATATTTATAAAGTGTAATTATTTTTTCTTCCTATTTTAGGAGAATTGGGAGTTATGCACTCAGACATTATATTCTTTCCAACTTTGTATTAGTTTTTTCTATGTAAATCCAAATCAGTTGGATTTCATTTGTCTCCATCCATTTCCTCCTTTATATTAAGTAGATTCTTCCAGACTCACTCCTTATTCAAGCCTGTTTTTTTCCTTCTACATCTTAGGTGTTTTTATCATAATGCATTTTTCATCATTCTCACCATCATCATTGCTATTGTTGTTGCTTTTCTATCGATCAAAATATGAATATAAATATCTTTATGTACAGCTTGGGACAATTGATGATTTTCTTAGTTTGACAAAACTTGAAATATGAAATGACAAACCTATATATTGCTATCATTTCAATCCCAGAAAAGTATAAAATTTCAATGTAATGTTTGGACAAATTATTGGGAGAAAGAAATCACATGTTTGAAATAGGAAACACTAAAGTTTATCTTAACTACGGAGTTGGTTGTAAGTTAATATAAATATACGTAATGCAAATTGAATTACAGTAGCAGTAATACTTTGAATGAGTTAATAAAAATCAAGCATTTTTTGTAGTAAGAAGAGTAGTAGTAGTTGACTGGCTGAAAGGTGAAATTCCAGAATGGATTACAAGAGGTAGAGTAAGCCTCAGCCAAAAAAAAATACTGAAAAGGAAATACAAGTGAGCAACAATAGAATAATTGCATGTCTATTGGTGAGAAAAATCTTCACTGGACTTTTAGCAGAGAAAATATGTGACTCTATGAAAAGTAAAGACTCTTATGAGCAGAATAGAAAATTCAAGAGAAGAACTAAAGGATTCTTAAAGAACTTTGCAATCGGATGGATTAACAACAACATGATTTCAAATAGCTGGACATTCAAATGCCTTGGAATATTCAAGATCAATGAATCATTGCTGACTCAACCACCAAAAGAAAATGCAAAGCAGAGAGAAGTATCAAAATATGGACTTTTCAAAAGAACTTTCTGTCACTACTACTTTTTTCATAGCCAGGATACCACTAAATATAATCTTGAAAACCTGTAACCAAAACCAATGCTCAACAGAAGGGGAAAAGTAAAAAACACCCATAAACAAGGATGACATTAAAAAAAGAACTTGAAATGTTGATCAAGGAAGTTAAAACTGCAGCAACAAAATTGTATTGGAATATGGGATGGAGAATTGTACACAACTAAAAATGCAGAGGGGATGACCTGCAACAACAGATTGAATCCACACACTGGATGATACTCTCGGCATCAACCACACAGGACTTCTATAAATCCTGTGAGTACTCAAGAGTGACAATTAAGTAGGTGAATATGAAAAAAAAAAAAAAGGAGAAAGAAATATCTTCGGGCGATAAGAAAAATATTTGAAGCTAAACTAAATAGCGAGAGCTTGTTAAAAGGGAAGAACACTACGGCAGTATAAGCAATGAGGTACAAAGGAATGATCCTTGGCTGGACAAAATATAAAATTCAAATCAATGGACCAACAGACTAGGAAACTTATGACCATGTGCAAGGCTCTACATTCCAGAGACGACATGCTGATTATATATGAAAAACAAAAAAAAAAGAGAGGACTCATCAGAATGAAAGACTGAGTTCGAATGCCCCCCCCTACAAAAATAGGTATGACACTAGTGGCATACACATACTGGGAACTGTGCAAGTAATTTAGGTTTAGCCATGTAGACAAATGCTATCAGCACAAATCAAAGATGATCCTGAAAATGAAAATCATAAAATATTTTGGGATTTTGACATCTAGACCAACCACCCCATCCAAGCAAGAAGATCAAATCTGATAGTTATGAATAAAATAAAAAAAAACCTGCCAGATCATAGATGTGAATGTGAAGAAGAGTTAGAAACTGGAGAAATAGCAGGACCTTTCCTGGAAGCTGAATGTGTGTAATATGAAATTTAAGATCATGCCAATAATAGAGGGCACACAAGGAACAGTGTTCAAAACATTAGAATCGAGATTGGATGAATTGAAGATTTATGTTAAAGTTGAGATTGTACAGATCATAGCAAAAATGTATTCAGATGATTAATTATTCTTCTTGTTGAATGAAGTGTGGAAAAATTTCGCACAAACTTTTATCTCTTGTAAATAAAAGAAAAACACAAGTAACACATAAATTGAATTGTTTGGATGGTCATTTTTTTTTCTGGTTGCCAAAATATAAAATACACGAGGCACTAGCAAGCAAGCAAGCAAGCAAGCCTTGTTAGTGACGACAAATCATAAAGTCTAAAAACTTTATCATCAAATTCGAGGTCTCTATCCTCCTGTCGATGAACATCATTGTTGACTAATTAGAGGTATGAAACCTTCCTCCCACAAAGAAATAATTAGGAAGGTCCCTAGGAAATTTAATTAATACGAGCACATTTTTTTATACCAAATCAATTTAAACTAAAAAGAATTAGCAAGACTAAGATTATACAGAAGATAAATAATACATTTGCAACATTAGACAAATGTGCTGTAGACATAATTGAGTTTTGCCATAGTGCAATATAGTGATTTATCCTCTCTGAAAAACATACTTGCAGGTGATCAATATTTGATTAATTGTAAAGATGATTTTTGAGAGTGATGTAAATAAAAAATGTGGATAAAATCAATTTTACTTTCTTGCCTGTTAATCAGATATTGGTTATCTATAGGTAGATTTTCTTACTCACTTTCCTCTCGTATGTTCTAAAATTCAATGACTGATGATATTGATGAAGTGGTATAAATATTGCTTGATTTTCTGTGAGAAATAAAGATCAACGTAGCCAACATCAGGTATTAAACCCCATACCTGCTAACTTGGATGCAAATTTTCTAAACATCAAGCTATTGTCCATCAGGTTGATTATTTCTTCTGAAAAGATTGATCAGTTTTTCATCAAACAAAACCACAATTAAGTTAAGCAAATATATCCTTCCTTTATCAGGAATAATTTATTGGAATATGAGATGAAATAAATTTATGCACGAACACGATTGTTTAGACTCGCATTGACGGATAAAGGAAACATAATTGTCTTGCAATGATCAAGTCAAAGCAAGATGAAATTTTTGTTAAGTTTCTTCTAAGATGTGACCCTCCTTTAATTTAGAGTGCTCATATTAAAATGATCCTTTTTCTGTATGTTTTGTTTGTTTGTTACAGTAAAATGGCACATCATAGCACACTTTTTATTAACACAATACAGTTAAAATGTTCATACTTAGAGAATAAAGCAGTTTCAAGTATTATTGAGCCGCTAGTAATCATAAACATAACAGAGGAAAATGCATGAGTGGGTGAGCTTGACAAGTGCGCAATGAGCCATTTTTAAAAAGTTGATAAGATTGCGTTCAAAGTTTGACAAGCTTCTCTTGTGATATTTTCACTATTCTTGAAGCTATTTTTATTTTCTACTTGTGTGACAATGGCTTTGATATCCTTGAAATCAATCAATTGTATCTGGATGGGATGACAAAAATTGCACCTCGCCAGGAGCTCAATGAACTGTCAGATGCTTGTTATGATTTCCTTTTTTCTGAAGTGTCTAACAAGAACCCCAAATACAAAGTTATAGGGGGAATAGGAGTGACCACTAACAAGGAACACGGACTGCAACATGTCCACAATATCAGAATGGACCTATTGCTGCATCGTTAGCACTATATTAACGTTTTTGTCTCGTGCCGAGCAGTTACAGGAAAAAATCCTGAGGACATTGAAATTATAGCTCACTTCAACAATTTTCTGAAGAAGGAACTTCAGGAGGCAACTAATCACCATTGCCACCTTTTTCTTCTTCCTGGGTTTGTTCAACTCATGGACTATGACAATGGTATACCGGCCCATTGGCTCCAAACTATTTTACTTCGTACAAGTATCCTTAGCCAGCCTAATAAAGACCAAGTTGCACTTGGCGGTGAAAATGGTTCTTGAGAACTGAGGGAACATAACAAATTCACCATTATAGTTATGAGCCATCTGCTTCACGTACAGTGAGTGCAATAATTGAATGGTTCCATCTTGTTCAAGGTATTGCTTGACAGATGTACTATGATGAGTATGATGGCTTGATTTCATGAGCAATGTTCAATGAATTCATTGACCCATTCAACAGTAGGAGCAGGAATAACCTTTTCTGGAGGATGTTTCCCTCTTTTAACACGAATAGGAGTACCAATCGTTGATTCCTTCCTCATTGTTATAAGGCGATCCACCTAACCCAAGCCTATTCCATGCATTGATAAGAAGGTAAAGCGACACTTTAAAGTCTCTATTATTGAATTTGATATAGAAATTATAGCATATAAGCCCAAGTGACACCTCAGCTTTCGACCTTTTACATTTTACTTGAACCTCTCTGATAAGTAAGTGCAAGTAAGTCATAATTACCTACTCTCCAAAAGTTGGCAAAAATGTTTCAAAATTTTTTTTTTACCAACAGCATCAAAACTCTTTTCAGCACATGCAGAAGTAGCTCTTATCTTCCTTGCTTCAACATTTTTTTTTTGTTCTACAGCTCACGTAGGCCTGACCAAGGTTTTTTCCTTTTTTTTTTTTCCACATTGATTTCCCATTTTCAAACTTACGCTCTCTTACTCAACCACCCCCTGCACTTTACGTCTTTTTGGGGGTTGGGGCATCACCAACACGATCATTGCAAACATCACCTTCACCACCACCAACATACTTGATGCCAGACACATTAACACCATCATCATTATCAGTTTCACTTTCTTACCCAGAAGAGATTTCAACAGACCTAAGACTCACGTGGATTTGATGTTCTACTACTGTAGAACAAACTCTTTGATACTAACTTTTCCTTGAAAATTCCTGAGAATACAGCCATCACAGACAAACCACTAATATTACCCTCATTATTGTTAAAATAAAGCACAAAAAAGCACTAAAATGAAGAAAAGTTATTGCTAAAAATATACAAGAGTGTTTTGGAGATACAAATGCCACATAATGGCAAAGAAACAAAATACTGCACACCAATCATAGCACTGTTAGTCTCTCACTGATTAAAGTAGATGTAAAGCTACTGCTATTGGCTGATGGCTCACCTGAGTGTCTGCTCAGAGATAAGGTGTGTTTGAATCTTTTTTTGTGTGACTTTAAAACCTATTCTTAGTCTGATAACTGACTCAATTTTCATTGCAAATAATTGGGTGAGGATTAATCTACAGTTATTGGACATAAAAGTATTCTCACAAAAAATGGCATGTGGGGCATTTATCATGCATAGCCACTCATACATATCTTCCAAAAATTCATAACTCAGAAACTGTTAGGTTGATCTGAATCAAACTTGACAGGGATATCAAGTATCATTTACAGTTACCTCCTCAGCATCATAGCTTTTCGATTCATTGAACTTCTTTAAATTTAATGATTTTATGACTTCTTACCTAAACTTTTCTTTGATATTCATTGCATCATCAAATAATGAATAATGAAGGAGTTCTAAAATTGAGGAAAAAATTAAAATTTAGAACTTAAAAAAATCTACGTGTGTTTTGGGGAAAAAAATTTATTTTTATGTTACACTAGTTTTTAGCATTATAAACATACTCAAATATCTTCAGGTTTATATTGTATATACAAAAGATTTTTATATAAAATTGTCTGCTATGTTTATTCTGACTAATTACACAAAGATTATCATTATAAAGTCTACACATTACAAGCTTTGGGCACATATTAGGACAACAAATTTTTTCTCTGTTAAATATAGAAAACTAAAAAAAACTGGAAAAGTCATTTCTAAGAAACCGACCATTCTTTCCAACTTATGCCTTGAACAGAGTGAAGTCCCAGAAGATTGGAAAACTGCAATCATAATGCTGTTATGCAAAAAAGAAACCCCAAAGACGTAAAGAGCTACAGGCCAATAAGACTACTCAACTGCATCTACAAACTCCTCTCCAAAGTAATCACCAATTCGAATCATCATAGCTAGATGGAAATCAACCAGGGGAACCAGCTGACTTCTGGAAAAGCTACTTGACCATCAGCCATCTCCATTCAGTAAACCAACTAAAAAAGAAAGCAGCAAAATATAGAATGCCACTTGCAGTAGCATTTATTGACTTAAAAAAGGCCTTTGACTCAGTAGAAAATTTGACTGTGTGGAAATTCCCAAATTCATTGGAAAAACAGTGCAAAAAGAGTACTGCAACAAATTACCCAGCACTGCTGCTCCTATAAAGAGTCCTTTCAGCTAAAAAGGATTGAATAAAGGTGATGCCAACTCAGCCAAACTCTTTACAGCCTACCTTGACATGATCTTCTGAAACTTAGACTGGGAACGAAAAGTAATCATCATCATCATCATCATCATCATCTTGATCATCATGTCTTTTATTATCCATCATTGGACATTGACCTTCCCCAGGATTCACCACACCTATCTATCCTGGACGTTGCAGAGCCAGTACTTTCTAAATTTGTCGTTTGTCTCTCCATCTTGTATTCTGCTGGCTTCAGTTGTGCATGTTATCTCTTGGGATCCATGTTGTGAGTCATGATGTCTATCGGTTGTCTGCCATTCTTGCAACATGACCAGCCCATTGCCATTTGAGTTTTCTAGTAGATTTGATGGTGTATTAGACTCTTGTTTTCTCCCTGATATACTTTGCTGTCTTGTGATCTCTCCATGTGAGGTTGAGCATGATTCTCTCATGTGTAAATTGTATGCTTCTCAGTTTGTAGGTCTGTCTCTTGGTTAGGTTCCATGTTTCAGCTCCATAGGTAACTATCCAGAGGAAGCATTGGTATTATACTCTTCTTTTTAGGATTAATGGGATCTTCTTGTTTTTGAAGGTTGAGCTTGCTCTGCCAAAGATTTGCCATCCTAGAGTGATTCTTTGCTTAATTTTGTCTTCTTTTGTGGATTTCATGGAGACTTGTTGTCTTAGGTAGATGAAGTGGTCTACTTTCTCCAGTTTTTCATCTTTGATTTTGATAGTTGTATTTTTTATTTCTGTACATGAACTTCATTTTACTGAAGTAGCATTAGTGACAGGTCATGTAGATTTTCTGTGAAAGAGGTGATATTGTCTGCAAATTTGAGGTTGCTTAGATATATGCCATTTATTTTGATTCCTATATTCTCCCAGTCTAGGTTTTGGAAGATCATCTCGACGCTGGCTGTGAAGAGTTTTGGTGAGCTGGTATCACTTTGTCTTACTCCTTTTTGGAGCTGGAAGGGCTCAGAGTCTTTATGTAGCCTGATAAGGGAGTTGCTGTGATTGTGTATATGTTGCAGTACTCTGACATATACAGAGTCTACATTTTATAGAATGATGGCCTTCATGACCATGGGAATTTCGAAAGCTTTCTTGAACAGCAAATACCTAAGTAACCACAGATTTGCTGACATCATTGTCCTCTTTTCTAACTACCTTCATGGTCTCCAAATAATGCTAAACAAACTAAATGAAGAAAGCAAGAAGGTTGGCTGTCAAATGAACTTCAGCAAAATGAATGTCATGTACAACAAACATCTTGTGGACAAAGACACAACAATCAAGTTTTTGTGAAGGCTGACTTTCTTGCTCTCTTCATTCAGTTCATTTAGCATTAGTTGGAGGTCATGCTCACAACGATCAAAATCAAAAATTCAGAACTAAAGAAAGTAGACCATTACATCTAATTAGAACAGCGAATCTCTATGAAATCCTCAAAAAACAAGAATCATTCTAGTAGAGTGAGCTTGACTTTCAAGAACAAGAAAATCACACTAATACTAAAAAGAAAGGTATACAACCAATGTGTCCTACCGATAGTCACCCATGGAGCTGAAACATTCAACTTGACCAAAAGAAACCCCTGCAACGTACATATGAAAGGATCAATTTTAACATCACATAGAGAGATCATGACAACATAGTATATTAGAGAGAATGTAGAAGTCTGAGATATAAAAGAAACCATTAGAAAACTCAAACGGCAATGGGCTGGATATTTTGTAAGAATGTCCGACAAGTGCTAGATACCACAGCTCACAACAAAAACCCCCAGAGATCATATGCAAAATTGAGGCCAACAGTAAGTATGATGGTGTGATGAGCTATACAAATTTTAAAAATACTGAATCCATGATACCCATGGCAGAGAGGACTGGTAAATTTGGGGGAAGGTCTATATCCAATGATGGACACTAAAAGGCTGATGATAATAAGGGCACATGTCACTTCATTATCAAAAAATAATGAAAATTCAGCATTTCTCCGGCAATTTTCATAATTTTCATAGATTGAAAAATTTATGCACTAAAATCATTCAGGCAGTTTATCAGTTTATAACTTTTGTACCGTTTTTTTTTCTTCAAATATTAAGAACACTATGAATAAAGCATCATTTGAATTTATCAACTTATGATTTTCTATCTCCAATTCATTTGTTACTCCCATTATTCTTTATCTAGGAAATGTTTATTCAGATAATCAAAAATGAAGGAGTTCTGTAATTAAACAGAAAAGTTCAATGATGCATCCACTATCCTTTTGTTCATATCTGTGATTTCCCATTTTAAAGTGAATCTGAACCAAGCAATAGTAGCATTACTAGTTTGTGGTAGGTTCTAAATATACGCCTTTATACTTGGAAAAATTTACATTCTTAAGATATAGTTGCTACACACTATGATGCCATAGATGGCATCTATCCACAGACTGACTACCCCACAGGGATTTTTTCCCTGCTACCCAGTTGCCTAATTCTGTAAAGCAAAATTTTTTTTGAGACTTCAGTGTGAGGTTGTATTTACATTGCAAATACAATTCTAAATCGGACTGTTATCTTCTGTCTACCATTTGGAAGTACAACTGTAAAGTATTTTATTTCATCAGTACCTTTCAGATATCAGATAATCCTTTGTTTTGTGAACACAAAAATCTTAACCACTGTCAAAAATTGCCAATGGATAGAGAAATGGGTAATAACTATTTACGCCATGTGATATTCAAAGCAATAACATAATAATTTACATATTAACCTTTTGTTTCCTTTTTGTAAATTTTCCACCCAATAAACTCACTCGATGTCAAAAATGGCACCATTTTTAACAATGAGTGAATGTGTGGAACTTGACTATTTACAATTGTTATTCAAAACAATTACTCATTAGTACAATTTTAGTCAAACCACTTTGTTTCTTACCTTTTCTCCATTCATAGTTGATTTTGAAAATGGTTTGGATTTTTGCCATCACAAAACAAAACATCACTAAGTAACATTAAAGATTGAAAAAATTTTAAATAACTTTCATATTATTGTAATCTTGAAACCAAAATTCAATTTTGTACATTTTGATAACAATCACAGGAAAAGCTGTGTGTGAGGCATATGAAGGTATGCTTAGGAGTCTGCACAAACCTGCCCGAGTGTATGTGACTCCGATCGCAAGATTCAATTGCATATCAAGCCAACCACTACACTCAATACACTCAATCCATTTTTTGGCTCTTGGTAGTCATATATATATATACATATATATATATATATATATATATATATATATATATATATATATATATATATATAACTTCTAAAATATATTTCATGCATTTTATGAATAAATTCTAACTGATTTTAGCCATTTTAAAAGATAATGAAAAGTCAGCAATGAAATCAAAAAAAAATATTGCATAAACTTCTTTTGATAAAAATCATTTTAACAAGCTGAATTTGTACTTCTCTGACTGATTTTAATCCCAACAGCTGAGATTCAGGTAAAGAAAACACTATTGAAAAAAACTGATCAGATTAGATGTTTTCTTAATGACATCGTAGCAGCTGGTGGAAAAAAAAAATTGATCACAATAGATGATCTTTTAAATGCATCATACCTTCTCTTCTGACATCATAGTAGCTGGTAAACAGAAAACATTTCCTCCTTCCTCTTTCTGTTGTTTAAGATAATCAAAACTGACTGACTAACTGATTGACTGATTGACTGACAAAAAGATTTTTTGTAGAGATGCATTTAACGCATATGAAAAATTTGGTCTGTCATCTGCTTTTGAGAACCATTCATAACTATTCTAAAATTGAAGCAGCAGTAACATTGAAGCTGAATGCGTGTTATAAAATACTATTTCCAAGGATCCCTTATGAATTTCAAGAGAATAAATTTTTTTTACATTCACAAGAAAACAATTTCCTATCAAAGCAGCCTTTGCAATGGCATGCATCAAGTCACAGGGACCAACATTTGGAAAGATTGGAATATATCTTCTTGTTTTTTCCCATGGTCTGATGTATGTGGCCCTATCCAGAGAAAGGAAGAAGACAAATCTGGATATCCAAGCTGAAAAAGTGAAAATGAATTATTTGTTGATAATTCTGGAACAAAAAAAAGAATGAAAAATTATATTTCATGTAAGATAAATCTATGCATTTTATATTTCATATTTTTTTTAAAGAATTCTTAGAGCAATTATTAGCCACCTTCTGAAGGTACTACTAATGGTCTGCATCTGAAATATTATCAATCTAGCTGGAAAGTTGCCTTGGGAAGTGATCTGTCAAGCAGAATAGCTGAATATCTAGAGAGGAAAAGCTGCTTGTAGGCTTTTATGGCATAGAGAAATTTCAACAAAAATAATGACATAATGGTGGGCTGTGAATTTAGTTTTAGCTCTGGGAGTAATCAAGTTTTAAAAATATTTTTAAAAGCTGTTTTATTTCATTCCATCGTTTTCTAGAATTTTTAGTGTCAAAGTACGACAAAAAAAAATACTATTTAAATTTGAAAAAAACAAAATTTGATTGCACTAAAATGGATAAATTAATATATAAATCAAGAAAACGTGCTATTGAATAGTTGTGTACCCTAGTGCGATGCGACAAATTTGGGGATGGTAAATAACCCAAGAGTCAAGCAGTTGGGGAAAAAGAACATTAACTATTGTGATCTATGTACTCTGTGTCTTCTCTGTGGTTGGCTATCTTTCTTGTATTATTAGCAATACACTTAAAAGTTAGGATCTTGCTGGAGCTTAATCAATTAAATCTTTTCACTTTCTTTGCAAGCACTTCTTTATTAGAGAAATACCTGGATGGCATGGTTTATTTCATTTCACCCAACAAACTGTCAAGTAATGACTCAAAGGGGAATAGCTTGTACTTTTTTTTATATGAATACTTTCTTGAGTTTTCTTAATCACAAAAAACAATTGCATAAATCAAAACGATATAATTGAATTTTATACTGAAGGTGGCTTTTAAGTGGGTGATATCCAAAAAGAAAAAAAAATTCTTTAAAATTTCATGACATATATATATATATATATATATATATATATGTGTGTGTGTGTATACCCAGGTAAAGGACATCCATAAGACCATTGACTAATAATGAAAAAAATCATTCTTTTGTACAACAAATATTTGTTTTACAGCAAAATGTCCACCTTAGTCAACAAACCTATTTCATTGCTGAATATATATCACATAGTTTGAGCATTACACAGTGAAAATTTCAGATAAAAATTCAGGTAATAACTAGATTTCAGGCTACAGACTTATTGATGCAACATCATATATACACACATACACACACACACACAGATGCACACACACACACACGCATATATATATATATATAGTTGAGCATTTCAAACTTGGACTTCAGAAACTAGTCTATTTTAAGAATTGAATAATTATCAAGTTTGAATAGTCCTGTTCTGTTACATTCATTTTTCTTCTTGTTTGTCCTTTAATGGGTGGTAAATTCCTATGTGTTCATGTTTTTTGACTAAAATTCTATGATTTATGAGGTATCAAACTATAAACCAAAGGAAAAATAACCAATGGTCTCCAATATATGAAAATGACAATTGGAAAGTGAAGAGAAAAACTCAATAGATGAGTGTCACACCTCAAATTTTTTTTTATAATTCTGTTGGCATATCTCGATGTATTTTGACGGGGACCTGCCATCTTTTTCAGAGAAAAATATTTGTGGCAGTTCACAAAGAAAAATTTCTCTGTTGTTTACATGTTTGATGCTGAAAAAGACAATGTGGATGTTTCTGTGTTGTTTGGATGTTTAGCAGGAGTGGAACAGGAAGTGAAAAATGAACATTCTAACCCTTCACTGCATTTCTAAACTAAGACAAGCCAAACACCCACGGAGACAGGAAACAAACATCTTCAGTCCTTGCCTCTCACAGACCCATCTCTTTTCAAAACAAATTTTACCCTCAGATACAAACAATACCTTCCTGCTTTTTTCTCTGTGAACCACTGCTAATATTTTCCTCTGAATATATATATATATATACGCATACATGTATATCAATGTGCACATATGTATATATACATATGTATGTATACATATATATATATATAATTAGAGATAGGATATTGGTCTCCGGATCTGAAGCAAAGGTTTCAATCTTGCCTCACGGTACTGCATGGGATATTGGAAAGTCTATAGCCACACTGAAGAGATGTAATACATATAAATAGCTGTCCGCGGATGACACAATAATTATACATATATAATATATATATATATATAAATGCACATATATATATATACATATATATATATATACATATATGCATGTATATATATGTATATATATATATATGTATAGATACAAATATATATAACCATAGCTATACATATATATATATATATATATATATATATATATATACATATATACACACATATATATGTATACATGTAGCTATAACTATATACATATACAATTTCATATATATATATGTATGTATTTATATCTATGTACATCTATGTATATCTATGTATATATATAATTAACTTTAATGTATATTACATAATTTATAATCATTCTATCAGATCATATATCCATTTCTGAATAACAATTGTTGCGTTGAATGAAACAATTAGAGCAAATATAGAGTGTGAATAAGCAAAATAAGAATTTAGAGTTGAAACAGTTATTTGGACCTTTGCTTTACCAGCAACTGTTTAGCTCAATGGTTAGAGCTATGTTTCATTGAAGCAGCTACCCTATAGGTGGCAGGTTTGATTCCTGCAGCTGCCCCATTTTCTTTGATTGTTTATTCTTTTTAAATAATCTAGGCTTAATAATACAATTACTGTGTACTAATGGGAGATCATTTCAAATAAGGGTTTCAATATGATACAATGCAATTTATAATTATTCTGTCGGATGATGTATCCATTTCTTAATATATATATATATATATATATATATATATGTACACACAATATACTTTTGTAATGTTGTAGGACTTGACTAAAAGTTGACATACAGAGTTTGCTGTTATTTTCGTAACATCCTAAAGCATTCAGAGGGAGAGAGAAAAAGCATAAACAAAGCAAATTTTGAATTGCTGCTAGTGCTCATGGGCATAATTCTAATTCATTATGTAAAATTAGACATGTAAAAAAGAAATCTTTTTGATTGATTTCAGATACATATTCATACATGTCACCATTATTTTTGTTATATATCAATCAATCTATCAATCTCTAATACTATACTCTCTAATTTGTGTATCTGTTGGTCAGTCATTCTGAGGAGCCTCATGGCAAAATGGAAAATGTCAAGGCTATGATTTTTTGCATTTATATTTAACTTAACCTTGGAATCAAACATAAGTTATTTTTTTCTTGAATTCCCACACTATCAAGCTTTCATTGGAGTGTTTGATTAATAATGCAAGTATTATGCAACACTGAACATACATTTTATATACAGTGGCTATGACAGTGTTATGATGTTATAAAGCGTTTGTAAAGAGTTCCAACATATGAGTGTGGCAGAAAGTGAGAATGTTTATGAGAGAGAGTGAGAGAATATTTAGACTACATGATTTTTTCCCCCTTACTCTCTCATGTAATGAGATAAATCTTCAAAATTTTCATGTTGGGGAATTTGTGAGTGGCTTTTTAAAAGAAATATTGTGTAGACCTTGAAATCAATTTTTGTTTATTATTTTCAATCAGATTCAAAGCTAAATTCTACTCCATAATTTAATTGTAGTGTAAATGATAACCGCTTCTTCTCTTTTTTTTGTTATATATATATATATATATATATATATATATATATCTATATATATATATATATATAGATATATAGATATAGATATATATAGATATATATATATATATATATATATATATATATATATATATAGATAGATAGATAGATAGATAGATAGATAGATAGATAGATAGATAGATATTGACAAATAGAAGTCGAATCAGTGTCTATAGTGTAAATATAAAATAGTTTTCTAAAATCCTTAAAATGTTTCATATCAAACTCTTCTTCCTTCACATTTAGTCTCACCATTTGATATTGTCAGTGATATTTTCATAGTCCTCCTGAGTATATTACATTACATTTTTATTTTACTTACTTTTTGAAAGAAGCACTTAGTTATATATCAAATCATGTTGGGACCTTTAAATCAAGATAAAAGCATATGCATGTAACATCAGGACAATTCAACAATCTATAACACTACAGACATTGTAAAGCAGGCATTACTTTTGACAAATACTTCAGGCTAAATCTTTTTTTTTTATTCGAGCAAGAGTTATATTTTTCTGTACGACAGCAAGTTCAAAAATAGATTAAATCCAAATAAAGAATTCATACGATATTCAAGAGAAAGAATAAATTTTATTGAAGTAAAGCATAAACTGAGTCTCTGACAATTGATTTTGATATTGTAATTAGATTTAATTCATCTGATATACTTTTTTTATCATACAAGTGCCACATCTTTGGCTGAATTTTTTGAAAATTGGCACGAGAATCTATTATGAGATTAAAAAAGTCAATGTAGTGATGATTTGCCAATGGGATGTTCACAGCCAGGTATTTGCCAATTTCTGGCTTATCTCTATTTATGGATATGCAAATCTATCATAAAAAAAAGTAAGTATCATTTTTCTTTTGAAAAAGTTGAAGGAAAAAGCTATGACTATTTTTATGAGCAAAAATAAAATTCATGGAAAATTTAATATTTGAAATGAGGATATGATTCCTATGAGATTTATCCCAGATGAGGCCAAGTGCTTGACTGCCTTCTTATATTTGTGTACGTATATGAACGGTGCAGGTAGCATAACAAATGGAGATGCAAAGGGTGTAATGGTAAATGGTACAGACGATAGAATTGATGAGCCAATTTTAAAATCGTGCCAAAGCTGTTTACGTTCACTTTGCACAAATACCCTTGTGAAATGCGTGAATCCATCTCTTCTTCCCAGCTATTGGTGAAATATTGGGGAAGACTGGTCTCTCTAGCTTTAAGAATACAACTAGTCTAAGAGAAGGACAATTCTGAATTCAAAACCATCGCTCAAAAAAACAGGAGCAACCCTCCTGAAAATGATTAAGGCCTTTGTCCAGCAGTGGTTCTGAAATGGCTGATGGTGATAATATGAGAGGCATAATTATAGATAAATATGTAATGGTTGTAAATACAAATATACTTCTATATATTGACAAAGAACCTACGAACCCCAGTATGTAAATTGATATATATTTTCTCTATCAGCAAATTTATACATATGTTCCCATATACCATTTAAGTATAAATCTGAATGGTGTATGGATGGGTGTGTAATATGGCTTATATGCTTATATATGAAATTTATGTAAGTGATAACATTAATGAGTGTATATTTGTGCACAAAATGATTTTATTACCTATGTACATTTTCATATATTAATTCAATAAACTATTTTTACCATTGCTCTTCTAAAGACATCAAAAGCATTAAACAGCTGCTCACAATAGATAGAAGATTAATAATTATGGCACTTGAAAACAGAGCATATAACATTTCTCAATTCTGTTATGTTTTGAATTATCATATAATGAATGTACTTGAAATTTTGCCAAGGCAGTCTGGCTATTGAGATAAGCTTAACATCAAGAAATGGCGAAGCAAAATAAATTCATCAAAATCTTTTCAATATGTTCATGTCCATCAAATATATAAACAAAAACCAGTGCAGTAGCTGCATTTTGATAAGATGTCCAGGTCTGCAACATGCAAATCTCTTTATCATTCCAGCTATGCTGACTACATATTCAAATAGACCAAGTTTTCATGACATGACTGAAACTGAAAATAACTTGAGTTTGTGCCAATCATGATATTAATTCAAATGTGTGAGGGTTATAGTTTGTAGTGTTTTATAACAAACTCGAGTACCTGACTTCAAACATAGTATGATTGTTCTCTCTGACTGTCAAATAGACTATATAAATTTCTTATATTTTTTCTAACATTCATGATCAGAGTATATTTTAAAAATTCATTTGTGTTTAATGGTCAATTCATCTTAAAATCAATTAAATTGAAAGTTTATCTATCAATTTCACCAAAACAATCATATTTTCATTTTCTTTGGCATCTATATCAGCTGGATTTTGTACACGGCTGATCTAAAATAAATGGATTTTTATGCTTGCCCTGTCAAATCTAAGGTTAACTGGGTGTTTCAAGGACAAAGAAAAAAACAGTATGGTAGAATTCATGTACCAGGTATATAGTCGTAATTAGAAAGGATTGACCAAAGCTGTCAACATAGGTTTCTTTAGTTCATAAGTGATTCTTGCTGGCTGGCTATATATCAATGTATGTATGCATCATGCATACAGACTGCACTGGGCTAAAGGGTTGAAAATCTAAAAACTTACTTGTTTTTTTGAAATAAGGTTTCAGAGAGGTTTAAATTTTCAATGTAATTGTATGCTGAATTGATCCCTTAGTTTGTGTCTGGCAAATTCCACTCTTTTTTTCTAATCTCGGACTTTTTAGTGATCCAACTAAAGGCGAGATCACCCCTTTGTCCAATTTCCTAATTAATTACCCCCAATACATTGGTCATGTGACAGTTTCTATTGACAGACAAACCAGGTCTGTTTCTTAATTGATATTTTTAATCCATTTTCAAGATCTTTATTGCTGTGACTCCTTTGAGTCTAACTGATAATATTTGAACTTTGACCTAAATTTTGAACAAGTTGTGAGTGATATTTCAATTATAACAATGATTAATAATGAATTATACAGTTTCATGCATTAAAATACTTCTTTTGCAAATCAGATTGAATCAGCCAAATTTCTACAAAGATTTTTATCTATTGTTTCTTTTATTAAGTATCGAAATGATAATACATCTTTTAGAACTCATTCAGCATTCAATTATCATTTTTACAATTGTCAAATCTGTAATATCCAAAGAGTATTGCTTTTCTCAGCTCAAGTACCTAAAGTGGTTTACAAATCAAATTCAACACACAAAGTCTATATTTGATGTTTTTTTCAAATTCTAGCATAACGATCAATACCCGAGTAAAATGAATATCTTCTCAACTTGGATTCTCCAATTGATTCAAAATTGATTTCGGCATCACATTAATGTGTATTGTGGCTCAAAGTTAATTGATTATCCTGAATGAGATCAGTTGCCCATCTCCTGCTCATTCTCTCCACACTTGTTATTGGAATATGATGCAGGGAAATTCAGTTCCATGCTTTTACTGTGATCCTTTGTATGAAATAAAGGTCAGTAATAAAATTTGAAAATATTTCATCTTTTTTAGTTTTTATAGTTTTACAATGTGAATTGAACCTTCTGTTAAAAGCAATAATTTTGGAATATTCAAACACTGAATTGCTCAAAATATGCCTGGGGGTTCAATAAGTACATAGAAGAAATGTTGCCAAAACTTTTGACACCTTAAAATAAAAAAAAATTCAGTTCAATTTTGATCCCTTGAAGGAGAAAATTCCACTTTGATTTTGATTCCAGAAAAAAAAAATCTAATCCCTGATTTTGTCTCTTAAATGTATGAAACAAAGTTCCCTTTTTATCTTAGCCCCTGAAAATGGAAAAAAAAGTCGCCCTTGGATTTTAACAACTAAAAATGGGAGAAAAAGTTCCCCCTCAATTTTGACCATTAAAAATGAAGGAAAAAGTTCACCTATGATTTCTCTGATGAAAGACAAATTTACCCTCGGTTTCAACCACTAAAAATGGGGAAAAAAAGAGGAAAAAAAATTTCCCAATGATTTTGACTCCTTAAAGTAGTAAAAAGAATTCTCTTCCAATCTTGACCACTTAAAGTAGAAAAAATGATTCTCTCTTTGATTTTGATACCTAATAAAAAAAACAAACATTTGATTATGACTCCTAAATATTTGAGCCCTAAAAATGGAAAAAGAGAAATATCCATCTATTCTCACCGCTAAGAGTGGGGGAAAAAATTTTGTCTACAGCATGGTAAAAAAAGTTAGAAACTGAATTCAAATGTGGCAGAGAATGTATCCTTGTCCATCCGGGCTTGTTACCATCATCACAACGGAAATCATCAACAAAACCAATGAGATGGTCTTGGTAGATCAGCAAATAGTTTTTTATTTCCACATAGCTGAGAATCTCCAAGGGATGCATCCATGCAGTTATCCACAATGACCTCCACATTACCAAGGTTTGGGTTTGCAGGGTCCCAAAAGTCCTTGGATCTGATTAGAACTAAATTCAACACCTGAGACAATCTTGCTATTTCTATGCTAATCCTGAGAGATTTCTCTGGTCAGACTTGGGAGTACCACATCCAACCAGAGAAAAAAAGATCAGATCAAAGTGCAATCATTTAGGATCTCTAGATACAAAGAAGATCAATTGATGTATGCAAGGAAGGTGATGGTCTATATCCTTTAGATGCAGAAGGAATGCTGTTGCTGGAAAAGGATTCAAACTGTCAGTGGGGCCTACTACATTGATCTCTTGAGAGTAGATTAAGAAAAAAATCAGTGCAGGAAGCTGACAACAAGGCTGCTCTTCCACCTGGACTATTGTTTGGCTCACAAATCCATGGCAGCTTTTGCTGTTATCCATGAATATGGATTCTAATAGATGAAAAAGAGGCTCAGCCATTGCAATTTTGACATTTATAATGATGTTATTGACATTATAGACTTGGAAGCCAAAGATGCTAACTTCTGCAAAAAATGGGAATTTGCAGAAGAACTATGTTGAAAAATGACTATTATCTTAAATAAAATATTTGTACCTTTGGCCACAAACTTATCTTTAAGCTCTGGAAGAGTAGCATTTGATTAATCCCGGATGAGTAACCAACTCTATTCCTTAACATTAGTGATAGTCCTGACATATTTGCCAGATTTAAACAGATGAATAAAAATTGCTATTATGGACACATTAGTAAAAGGTACTTCAAAGGTCGGAAAGGGAAACTTAGATAGCAATTTTATAGCCACGTTTATAGAAGTTGAACATTTGAATAATTCATGATCAAATCAATAAAAATCCAGCTTGGTGACATATCAAATTCTCTAAAAGGATTTAATAATTCCTATTATGGAAGATTCTAAAAAAATGATTTTATTCCCTGCAGCAACAATTTTTTAGGAGCAAAACAAGTTTAATTTTACATTTCAGAAAGTTTTCTGCCATCTTTTGAAAAAAAATGATTTTAAAATTGTACCTCATATATGATATTTCAAGATGATCGTTAATGTATTTGCATCTATTAGAAGTTTAAGACAAGGTTTTTTCCACACGGCTTGGATAAGAACAGAATCTCTATATCATTGCAAAAAGAAAGTTACTAATCTAATTTTATCAAAACTCTCAGAATATTATATTCATGAAAGTAGCATACTTCATTGGTCTTATACTTTTATTTCTCTTGTTGCCATTGTATGTAATTTTTGTGCGTTCATTTTTTAGTATCAGATTTCAATATCTTTATTTGTTAGCCTTTATATTTTGTCCAAATATTAGTTCATTCATGCTGAACAGAAATAGATGTGTGCAGCAAAAACTACGATTGATCCTGCTGGGGCAATGCATAATGTAGCCTAATGGAGAGCAAACAGAGCAGAAAGATGTCTTGGTTCTGGGTTGTTTTTTTTCTGATTCATTTTTGTGAAAGCAATATCCTAAACTTGTCTATCACTTCTTCAACCATCAATAATCTCAGTCTAGTATGAAGTGTGCATAAAAAGAAATACTATAGATAATACATTTTCTCTCAGATAGAAACAACAATTCTCAGAGTAGATTGGTTGACACATATGTAACCAGATATATAGATCATATATTTCAAACTATTTGCATCAATATCAAAATCCATGAACAAGTACTTACAAGGTTATCCTGCAAACTATCACTTTACACTTGTGTTTAGTGAATTTAACTATTGTAATCTTTCATTTTGTACAAATGTTGGTCTCTTCAAAAAAGTTGTCCATGAAATCCATGAAAGTAATCATTATTGAATTCATAAACAAGAAAGTGTGGCTAACTATGATAATATTTTAAAAGGGATTTACTTTCCCTATTTATAAGAATACTATCATAATACCCATCGGATTTTATATTGACTTTTATGTATGATAAAGTATTATAATGAAAAATATGGATAGTAGACAGAAATAAAATTAATTGAAAAGAGTATACAGATTTTCTCAATCATGATGAAGATGTTGAAATATTGAAACAGCAAAAATTATGAAAAATGAAGCAATATATAAAGAATTATGGATATAATAAGTTCTGTTTCAAACAATGTTGACAGTTACACTTACAGATGCTATGTAATGATACCATTTCTAAGCAGAATTAAATTAGATAGAATTTGGATGCATATAAAAGAGAAATAGGAATAGATCAGACTTTTTTGTGATCACAGCTCAACAAAAGTTGAAAGGAGTAATTTATTCATCAATCATCCTTTTTTTCAACATTTTTATTGATCACCACCACCAACACAGATTATATGCTTGGTGGTAATTCATAATTTCCCTAGGAATACTAGTCATTCTATACATTCAGTGTGCCTTATAGTTTCAACAAGCATGGAAGTTGGGTTACATTCTAGATTTTCCAATGTGCTTTTTCATCCATGGCCCTTTCTCTCGTCTGTACTCGTACCCTTAGGAGTTGCTCTCTAGAGATTCAAAATTGTTCGATCTGGCAAACAATGTAATGATATCATTCAGCAAAAGCAATCAATGATAGACAACAAATTTTAAATGAAAAATTTTTCATTTTCATGTCCTTCTTGATTAGTAAAAAAGATGTGTAAGCTAAAATCCTAAATCCTTCTTATTTACTTTTTTGAATTATGTGAGTAATTAGATTTTCCTTACTTTTATGTTCAAGGAATTTTAATAGACAAATTTTTGTACACAAATTCTTTTATGATAGACAGTAGTATAATTATGATTTAAATTTAATAGGCAGTTTCCATCCAGCTATATGAATTATATTTTTATACTACTGTATATCTCTGTGTATTCACATGTGTTTCTGGAAATATATAAATGAAAGAAATGATATTTTATATGTAGTATATTTGGGAGAAATATTTCTTCTGTAGCATGAAAAGAGTCTGAACATAGTGAGTTCAGAATGCAGTCAAATAGGTACACTTTCTGGCTCTGTGTATTATTGGTTAGGGATGGGCTGAAGGCAGCAAGAGTTAGATTTGCTTATTGCTTATAGATAATGGGAACGCAAACAATTTTCAAAGACGATGCTGCTTGGATTCCAACTGATGAGGAATGGGAGTTATGGCGATTCAACTACTGCATTATGACATGAAAGTATGGAGGAGCATTGAAGTATCCAGGGGATTCTCAAGGCTTATGCCAAAAACGACCAAAACTAGCATTCCAAGGGAAATTATGAATTTGCACCACACAATCATGCTGTGCAGGAGATCCCAGATGATTAAAAAGATTGAAAAAGAGGTGGTCAATGGATGAATTATGTCTCTTGCCTTTTGTTAGGCCATGATCACTAAGGAATGTCTGAAATTTTCAAAAAACATATGGGCACAAATTACCAATTTAGCATAAATTGGATTGCATACTGAACACTAATCTAAAAACTTATTTTCGAGGGTAATTCTCAAAAAATATTTTCCTTACACATTGAGAGGAAAGTTTGCAAAATCTCAAGTTTCCCTTATAATTGGTATCGGCTGAGCAAAGTCCAGATAAATACATATAAATTTTAGAACAAATGAATAATCTAAACCCAGCAACAGTGATTAAACCGGTCTGTTGTTGGTAGTGGAATAACATGCTTCTTGAATTTTGCTGCTGGAATCTTGATTCTTGTCTATTATTCTTTCAAATTGAACCTGCATCATTTCAAAAGGCTAAGGAGACTCATTCTGTTAATTTTCTAGTCTTGGCCAAATACTTCCTGAGTCTATAAAAGCAAAGCAGTAAAGGGTTTTTCAGTTAGTGAGAGTATTTTCATCAAGATTATTCATTATGAATTACAAATATTCTTTAATTCAAGAGAGTACAGAACAGAACACATCTTTGTTTAATCCATCATTTACTGGATGAAATCTACTTTGAAGTCTTATGCTCATTTAGGAATGAAGTATCTTTTCTCAGTTCAATATCAAGCAATATGAAAGATCTTGTTGTGTCAATAATAAAAATACATGCATATTCATACAGAGTAACATGCAGAAAATAGCCTCTATAAAATTTAACAAAATATGTTTGCATACTTATAAAAGATTAAGTAGTAATTATCAACAGTGTTCTCTCTATCTACTCTCCCTTTTGATTTTGTGGTAAATTATATTGTATGTAATAAATTAAAAAAATGTTTACAATCACAAAATTTTAAAAATGTAATGAAATTGGATTGGCTAATATAATTACCAACATACAATTCGAGGATATTCTTATAACATTTCTCATGTAATTCTCACAGCTAGAATTACAAAAATTTAAAAAAGACTGTACTATAAGGATGTTATTTTAAAATTGTTCCATAGCCACATTCAATCATTGGCTTTTGTCTTTATTTAATGGCAGAGTTGAGATATAATCGCTCTGAATCTGAAAAATTAAAGTAGTAATTAAATTCTGTTGAAATGCTGATTTATTGAAACAAAGAGCCAAACCCATTCAAAAGAAGGCCATGTGTATTTTCAAAATATGATCATTACATTTTTTTAAATATCTGGTTATCCTTCTGATGTTATAACATTTTAAATGAATTCACTTTATGATTGCAGAATTCTCTTATTTTTTAATCTACTTTTCCATCATAAAGATAGAGGGTCAACAAAATGCTTTTGTTGGTTAGTTTACAACTAACTATCTTCGGATACATTACAAAACAAAATTCTTATATTGTCTAACTTCCAAAATACTTTCTCTTTTCATACATAGGTCAATTGAGGCTTGCTTCACTTAGATATTTGTTTAGTGCCAAGAAATATCAGTTAACTGATGCCAATTGCCACGGGAATAAGCATTGTATCTTTTATTTGTATTTCAAGTGTACAGAGTTGTCAGCCAGACAGGATAGGTATGTCAAGAGAAATATTCCGAGGGGAATCAGATGCTCTGATCTAAGAAATGCGCCTGGAAAATAAGAAAAGCCAACAAGGGAGATAATTCTGCATCAGTAACCAAGTAGAAACTTATGATTTTTCTTTACCTCTGCAGTAAGCTAAATTGATAGGGCAAGGGAAGCCAATTGAATTTATCTCTTTTTTTGACTGCCAAACCTTTTCCTGGGGCACAAACTTGGACTCTTATCTGATGATGCTCATACTCTAAGAGACTTTTATCTCTCACTTTATCTTTGTCATTATTATTTAGTATAATTTTCCCCGCTACATATACAATTACCAATCTAACATATAACAAATTAATTTAGCAACTACTTCATTTGTTTTTCATTGTTATAATTTTAAATATCATCGGACATCAGTATAATTTTACCATTACTACATTACTTTTGCTATTAAGCTCGACATTTCCCCACCTTATTGTCATTATTTCAACAATTACAATATATTTGATTACAAACTGTTGACATAGTCAGCAGAGGTTTCTTCAGTTTTCAAGTTTGGCCAGCTAGCTGGCTGGCTGGCTGGCTGGCTGGCTGTGTCAAGTCCACAAGCCACACCAATAGAACTCGGCTAAAAATTTGAATATTTACTCCTTATGATATCTTGAGAAAATTAGATTCCCCACCCACCCAAATAAGTTTTTAAGTCGGGGGAAAGGTTAATTTACAGTAAAAATCTAAGTTTGGCAGCATTCAGGCTTGTTTTTTTCAATTTTTCGAATTATTCACTGTCAACAGGGTACGCTACTTCAGTCATGTGACAGTTTTTCTTTTCTTCTTTTTCCTTCTGCCAACTTCACACAAGTGTACATTTTATGAATGAATGCTACCTGTTGTTACTTTTGTAATGATATCAATAGGTTGTGCAAAAGAGTGTGATCGTTTTTCTTTGTGGCAGTCATAAGAATATACAACAGAAATCATTGTTTGGTAGTTGAGAGTGATTGTTTTATCTGGGATATTGGAGGTAGAATAGATAGAGATGTCAAACAAGGGACAAGCTTTCCTTATTTCAAATTGTCTGATCACTTCCTACCATACAAAAGGACCGAGAAGGACTTGAGTATGAATGTTACCCCAAATGCTTATTGGTCACTTCATGTATGCATTCAAGATCAAATCTGCATCAGCACCTTATGATGCACCCTTAGTTGGCTATGTGATTCTGTGATATACATTTAGCCATGTGATTAGAGATGTCTTAAATCATATCATGTTATTGAATATAAGTCATGTCCTTTACACATACCATGCTGCTGAATATATTACATAATAGTGATTATTATTATGTTTCCTTTTCATCATGGATTCTTCAGCACCATTACTACTATTTAGAAATATCATGACTCCAAAATTCGAAACTACTACTTATGATAACTGTAATAACTGTGATTTGAAATCACAATCAAGTGAGTGGTAGCGGGCTCTCTTACTGACTGAATCAAATTGACAATTCTTACATATCAACAAAATCTATTTTACAGACATGAAAAGGCTTATTTAATTCTAATAAATGAGTGGAGTTATACTTGAAATATATATTTCTATAATTTTTCATTCATATAAACAATACAAAAGTTATAGCAATCATCTCGTTGGAATAGAAATAGCAGTGGAGTTTAACCCTGCCGCTACTAGGCTTGTTGATATTTGTTTTGCTTTTATCAACAGGAGATTTGTGGTATGAGTGTCTTTTTTGGAAGGTTGCCATCCATTTGAGATCAAGGAACTTTCGCTGAGAAAATGACATAGAGTAAAGCAATTGAGTTTTAACAATCTTGGCTCTGAGAACAACAAAATATGTTAGTCCTATGATAAGTACAAAAAAAGTAATGAGACTACAACCGTACATATTTCCTAGGGGACACAGCTTCTTATCATTCATATTTTTGGCAGCAGAGATGGTTGGTTCTTTTGCCCAAAACTGTATATTAGATCAGATCAGCTCACCTCTATTAAGCAACAGGATAATTAGGGCATCTTCATTGGTACTCTAAACATTTGTCATGTGATATTGCGATCAAATTAGCTTCCGAGAGGTAATGAATGGTTTTAGTAGTATAGATGGTTAGTTCTTATCCCCTCCCTTAATCTAGGAGATCTTTAGTTAGTGAAAGAGCTCGAGATACTGAGAAATATCTCATTTCTTGATCTAGAAAGTTTTGGGGGAACTGCCAATGTCCTCTCACATTCTCTGAAGAAATATTCACAGCTAATCAAGTCTTGTTATACAACAGTTTGGATGATAATCAAGACCTGATTATCATGAGGCCTTAGCGATGTATCAATTTCATGAATAATGAGGATTATTGGGTCAATTTTAATGATTTATAGGAGACAATACTCCCCTCTATGTATTTTGAATTTTAGTGATATCTCCTCTGAGAACTTTACTTAGAGCATATGGAACAATTTGAAACATGTGTAGGTACATAAATAAGTACATGATCTAATCATGGAAAAAGCATTTACCTCACACAAGAAATATTCATTTTTCAATGTAATCTTCTTTCTTTTCAATGCATTTAACCTAAAACTTCTCTAAAGATCACATACATTGAACAGTAAGTGGAAATTTCTGATTAAATTTCATGTAATAACTGTGTCAGGAATATATCAATATTTACTAAGATTAAATACTATTAATATGTATTTATGAATAATGTTTGGAGTGAGGAGAAAATTAGCTTCTTTATCAACTTTTCTGAAGCTAATATTTTTCTTTCAAAATTCACATTTTCTAAACTTTAAGTTTGAAATTGACTTCAGTATTAATAATTGAATAGATAGACAAAAGAATAACATTCATTTCAGTAACAATAATAATCTAGACAAAGTAAAAATATATCTTATTCTTTGAAGAGATCAACTGTCTAGTCAAGTATAAAAAATTTAGACAAAAGACTCGAGTCATTCTTTGTGAAGAAACTGTGAAAAATAGGTTGGTTTATACCTTTTTGATGATTAAATGTGAGATGTGGCTTCCATCATAATCATAGAGTGAAAGATAAGGAAAATAATGTATAAAGTGTAGTCACAAAAACAAGAACAGTCATGTGAAAATCTCTAAAACCAATCAGCTGTTCATTTACTGGTAAACATATGTAGATGGAGTCTATTTCAATTCACAGATTAATTTTGCTAATGCATTTAGTCAGATTTTGCCCAGGAGAAAGAGAATTCTCTTGGCTGCAGTGGTAGAATTTATTTATTAAGTACTGACCAGTCATGAATAATAAATATCAGATATTCATAACACCCACATAAAGAAATATATCATAACAATAAAAAACAAATATATACATTGATCAATACACACTGCACAAAGATATTGTGTGATGAGAGTCCAAAAGCCAAAGATTTTTACCGCTAAAATCTGATATTAGGAATCTGCCTTTCAATTCTTAATGCTTGAATTCTATTTCACTGTGTATTCGGCCAATTTTGAGATTTCTTGATACTTATCCAGTATGTACTGAATAACATGAATTTACTTCAAGTCTTAAAAGAATGCAACAGGGAAAAGTTTCGGCATTATATATCTCAGAGAATGGTGAAGTGGAGGAAATCTAAATTACTTTCTTGCCAATTTGCTTTCTCTATGATCTTTTGGGGCCACTGATGCACTGATGTCCACCTAATTACCAACGATCTTCACAATATTTTTTATATTCTTTTCAGCTGAATATCTATTTATCCATTTTTTGCTCTGCAAACTACAATCGTTCATTGGTTGGTAACCTAAGTAGCCAATCAGGTTGTGTGTAAAAGACCTTAATCTGAAAAAAGGGACAGTTTTCATCATTGTACTTTGGAGTTTATGTAGAAACTTGCCATCTTATTGACAAAGCAAGCAACATAAAAAGATAAGTTCTTAGTCATTTGCTTATTAAAAATTGAAAAAAAAAAAACAAATCAGAAATATCCCTCAAAGGAATTTAAGTAACAAATCAAATTAATCTTGAGGAATGGAATTATACTTTTACTATCTCTGTACTGATCACCATGGCCCAAGTGGTAGAGTGCTCACCCCCAGTTCAATAGGCCATGGTTAGATCCACCACTTAGTCATACCAAAGATTCAGCTCAAGAACTAAGATTGAGGAATCTCCCTCCAAGTCAAAACGGTTATAGCCAAATCACATTGGATACACAGTTGCTCCTAAGTTCATCAAAGTTAAGTGATATTGAACTTGGTCATTATTAGATTGGTAACTGTTGGAGAATTCCAAGTGCCATCAGCAGAAGGAAGCTTCGACAAAGCTTTTAATTAACAATTACCTATGTGTACTTAACTAGGGTCACCCCTATGGTCCTTGTTGCCTTGGGCAAGCTGAACTTTAGCACCTAGTGATCTATAGTATTTTCTTATAATTCGAAAAATCATAGAATTTTCTTATTTTGACTTTTTAATCTGTTCAATTTATCTATTTTCCCATTTCTCCTCCATCGGACATTCTCCTACTATTGGACATCTGAAAGTTCCCCCTTGCACTTGGCACCCCAGATAACCATCTGTGTTGCCAATCCTGTACCTAACTCTTAGGCACCTTTGAAGAAGGTATGTGAAGAATGATGATATATACATACAATATCCTCATTGTGAAAATAACTTTCATGGACTGAATGCAAAATCATCCTCAGAATAGATTCCCTTTCCACTGCTTGAAGGTAAACAAACAAGATGCCTATCATTCATTATATTATAAATGCAATAACTGAGAATGAATGAGAAAAAATGAAAAAAAACTTCACAAAATTCATGAAAAAGAAAGATGGCATTAAGGACCAAAGAATGTTGTTTTTTCATTATTGCATTCATTTTTGAAAAATTGGCTTTGTTTCAAATAGAGATGTGCATAATATAAAGCAAAAAAGAAATTTCTATTTTAACAAGTATGATCTACATGAGATGATGAAATAAGAGAATTGATAATTTCAAACAGAAAAAAGACTTAGCAAAAGATAGTTAAAAAACTTGTGTGAAATGGATTAATCAAAAAAAACAAACAGGTCCATTTAGTCACTCCATAGAAACTATCACATGACCAACATCTTTTGATAGCATGCTGTGTTGGGGGTGATCAACTAAAAGATAGGAAAAAGGTGAATGAATAAGTTATTCCTCTTGCTTATTTTTTCAGATCACAAGAAAGTTTTCAAAAGAAAATGGAATGAATAATGCTGGGCACAAACTAAAGACCAGTTTAGCATAAACGTACTTGATAGATTGAATACCCCACTAAAAACTTATATACAAGGTGGATTTTGAAAAAAAATTATCTTTTTTAAGACATAACAAGAAGTAAATGTCTTTTAGCAATCTGGCTTCATTGGTGTGATATGCATACATGATCTATGCATAGCTAGTCAGCTGGCCAGACTAACTTAAAAGCTGCAGAAACCTATGTTGATATTTTGGTGACAGCTTCTAATTTGTCTTTTGTGATATAAGGGAAAGAATTTATGCTTGCTCTACTGGATTTCATCATATTTCATCCACTGAGAATTAGAAGCAATGCTCTCTTTTGATAAAACTTAATCTATCATAGTAGTTCACGTTATCTGGCTGTTCTTGCTATTGCTCAAGCCATAGACAATAAGAAACTGATGTATTTCCATCTCTGTTGTCCATGGCCGAAATACATTATTTAATACTCGTTCAAAGTTATTGAATTCATTATGAACCATAGTATTAAGCCAAACCAGTATAAGATGTGATATGAAAATCATATCTATTATTCAACACATTATGTACAATCATGATGATTGTGTTCAAATTGCTAGCTAATACTTTAGATGATATATCAACAACCATAGGCCCTCAAACTACATCTGGCATGAGGCAACGTTTTTGGGGCCCACTATCCATCTAGGCATTTATTTAAAATCTTATATAATTTTTCTCAGAAAGTTAATTCTATAATTTATATTGTAAAATTACTATTGTTTTTACTTATCAAATTTATGATATAATAATTGTAATTCAATTTTGTTTAGAATAGAAATTAGGTATGCTTTTTGAAATACAATTTAGATTTTTTTAAGTAAATGTGTGGCCAAAATGAGAATGATGTATTATTCATGTGGCTTGCTTGACCAAAAAGATTTCCCATTCCAACTTCAGATCCAGAAAAAAGAAAAAGTGTTTCAAGTTTTAAATTATTGCTTATTGTATTGTTTACATTTTTGCATCACTAGAATACTTGTGCTTCATGTATTTATCATTGTTTTTGTATATTGTTGCATTGATAAATTTCACATGAAAAACATTTGCGCATCCAGCAAAATGACAGCTTCATTTTTTTCTCTTTTCTAGTCATTGATTTACAACCTCATTACATCAAACTGTGATTTGATGAGATTTTAGGGTAAGATCTGAAACAAATAAGATTTTCAACTTCTTAATAGATAAAACTTATGTGAAAGGAGAATACATTTATCAGAATAAACTTGACATGTAAATCACATTTTAGAATGGAAAAAAATACGTATGAACTCTGTTTCTGAAAAATCCCATTATTAAATGCAAATGTAAGAATGTCCACATCCCCACAAAAATAATGGTGCTAGAATGGGAAAAATTACTAAATCTGAAATGTCAACATGTTCTCAAAATGAAGACTAATATTTGTTTATCTTCTATTTTCATGATCATTCATTGTCTTCTCTTTGTTGTCACTTCTTTTGAAAAAAATAATGAAAAACATTTTCCACTCACTAATTCCTGGAGGCAACCAAGAACCCAATTCTATGGTAAGTGTCAGGTAGCTGAACATAGATTCTTACCTGGAAAAGAAAATAAGTAAAAAAAAAACCTTTAGAAAGAAATACAAACCACATCAAGTGAGTGAGATTGAACTTGAAGTGGAGATCAACATATAAACAGACAAGGAATTATACACAAAAAGCACTGTTTTTGACAGCATAAAAAGTCAAATTTGCATCATCCAAACAGGGAAGAAATATACACATTGATTTTTGAAAAGAAATTTCAAATATCACAAATTGATAAAGCTCTGAGTTGATTACACATTGATGGTGATAGGTAAGAAAAAATGAATTTGTTGTTATTTTTTAACAAATTTATAAATATTTCTATTCACAATTTATTTTTCCTTAAATGAGATTAACGATGAACTATAAATATTAGGTTGTTACCCATGAAATGTAATTTTTTTGCATTATCGGGCATGATAATAAAATCGAGAGATTTATTAATTTTTGCATATAACACTAATGGCATCCATCCAAAGAGTTAGATAAATTCTCAATTTCAAATTAGGATAAAATTTTGCTGATGTCAACAAAGCATTTGGAGTGAACACTTCACCAGTGCAAACTGTTCAGCATTGGTTCATTTAGTTTTGGTCTGAAAATATAGATACAAATAATAGAGCTCAATGGAGCCCCCAAACTGCTCATAATGATGAAGAACTATTAACAACAGTGGCCAACAGCCCAGAAACAATGGTTTTGATACTTTCTGTAAACATAAGAACTTCAACAGGGACCATATCATGTCATCTCATGAGAATAAGAAAGATTAAAAAGTTGAAAAAATTGATCCAGTGACAGTGCCAGATCTACCTCATCTAAGTTGACAGTGTCTAAGCTTAGAGAATTAGGATATGAATTCTTGTGGCATCCTCTACAACCATCTGACATTCCTCTCTTAGACTATCATATTTCCTATCATTTTGAACTTCATATCTGTGATAAAAGGTTCACATCATATGAAGATGGTTGGAAAAGAGTTATTACTTCAAATGAGTCAACTTTTTGTTTCTTATCTACTGCTTTTTGTTGTTTATATCATCCATCATCCAACTATGGAAAAAATCAATATCTATGTAAAAACCTAATATTTCAGTAATAGATTTATTATATATACTTACCACAATACTCAATTGAGTATATAAACATCAATGAAGTGTAAGAATATGAGCAGCAATATTATAAAAGTTAGGGAGTGAATAAAGTGTAATGTTACTAGTATTCATATGAAAAAATGTCTGAAAGGTTTTCATGGAAATCATCCAACCACCAATACCAATTTAACTTGACAAATTTTTCAATTAATGACACAGGGAAGATCTTTTGAAAAAATCATGCAACCTTTATGTTCTACTGATTGCACTGAATGGAGTTTCTATGTTCACTTTACAATATAAACTAGTCAGTATTTTCAAGAATAGATTTTCCTTTTTCTGATAAAATATTTGCATGATAGAGTGATTTTCTCAATGGAACTAATCAAGCATTATTTACCATGAGAAATCAAGTGTGAAGTATTGCTTAGGTATTGGCAAAATTCAGTCTTTTGTTGTTTCATTGATGATAGAATCTGTTGCAAAAAGACAGGTTTTAAAGGTTCTCAAATACGTGTCTGATAAGTGTTTTTAGATGTAAATGATTCAGTGATAGCATCTTTAAAAATAAGTTTCTCAGAACTATTAATACTGAACACTGCATTAATATCTCTTGATCCTATTTAGAACTTTCTTTTAGTCTAGTACTTATAGTCAACTTTGTAACTCTTTGTGTACCTGATAAGTTTATTTTACAACTGTATGAACAAAGGTAATGAGGTGGCTTCATGGAATGCTCAAATAGTTCAACTAATTGAATATTAATAATCTTTAACAGAGAATTTATTGCCCAATTCACTAAATACCTTGAGTAATTATGTCCATGATCAATCAGATATGACGTTTCTTCTTTTCATAAACAATAACACAATCATGATGGTAAAATAAGCAAATGTGAAATATTTCATGGACAAAATGTTCATGAGAATTTCTACTAGATTATAAAATAGAATTATATGTCAGATGCTGATTTTCTTTCAAAAATGCACCAGAGGTTTAATCCAAGAGTAAAACTTACCAAATGATTTACTCTATTCAATGGGGGATTAAAAATGCAACTCTATCAAAACTGCAAAGTGATTACTGGTTGAAACAAAAATTCTCAGAACTTGAGTTTGAGAAATTTTTGAAATTAATTCAGCACTTTGTTGCAGGCCTGTGCAGGCTGTGTTCAAAATAGGCCCTGGCCAGATTGGATTAGTAGGCTCCATTTCAAACTGTTCATTGAATATTTTTGTATTCAGTGTTGAATACATGTGATTCATGTATAGTTATATAGATGTGAACAGGCAAGAACAAGAATGAATGCTGCTGGACACAAATGAAGGGACTGATTCACATAAGCATACATTGTAAATTAGATCCTCCTATTAAAAACCTATTCAGAAGCTTTTTAAAAAAATTTTTTGTTGACCTTAGAAGGAGTAATTGCTTAAATTTTCAGCACTCAAGCTCCACTGGTACAGCCTGTATACTTGACACATACAGAGATAGATAGCCAGCCAGCTAGCCAGCCAGCCAGCCAGACCCACTTAACAACTGGAGAACCTATGTTGACAATTTTGTTTACTAGTTTCTAATAGAGTACAGCACTATAATGAGAAACAGTAAATATAAAAATACATATATGTTTATTCTGCACTTTGAATTTATCTGTATTAATCTTTCATTAATCTTTTTAAAATGATAATATTTTGTGCTTTTGACATAATGACAATATTCTTTACCAATGAATCCCCCATTTTGACTTTACCATTGGGACAGAACCCTTGAAATTGTATGCCAACATCCCCACCCTACTCTGTCATAGCCTGTATGCATGTATACACTTTAAGATTTGCTTGCGGAAAAGTGATAATTTCAATTTATTTTCATGAAAATCATGGCTGAATATAAATGAACATCCAACCCTTCAATTATTAATCTGTGAAAAAGTGCAGCAGAAGTTAAGCAATGGACCATTGGAGCTTGAGTAATGGTGCAGTTGTTGATAGTGCACACTCAGCATAGTTTTTAATGTTTAAAAAAGATAATTTTGAGCTTAAGGACAAAGAATGCCGTGAAACCTCTTGGAAGTTGGAAATTGATGGATTGGAAGAACTTTTAATGGAAGATGCAGCAAAAAAAAATGAAGAAAAAAAAATGACGGTGGAACTTGAACAAAAATTAGGGATGAATAAGTGGAAGGTTGTTCATAAGCCCTAGGAAAAGTTCAGAGATGATAAAATAGGTTCCATGTGAACTTACAGAAAAGAACATTGATCAGGATTTAAAGGATTGTCTTTTTCTTCTTGCCCAACATGAACAAAATTTATTTTTGGACAAGAGATTTACTTGCGAGGAAAAATATTTGAATTCATTATGCAAGAGTAAGAGGAAAAAGAATCATGGCTAGATCTAGGATACCCTACAACTCAATCGACTGGGTGGGAACAAAATGTTTTCTGTATTTGGTGTAATTCGGAGGTGCTAAAATCTGGAAAAAACTGTTACTTCACAACTTTAAAATTTGCAAATGGCTCCTTTGAATGATGCATTTGAACAAAATAAGGCCTTTTTTGTTGAATTTGTTGCATAAAAATGCTCATCTTTATGCAGTAAATATTCATGGAATTAGGATTGGAACATCTTCCATGGGAAACCAATTCTCCAGATTTTTCACCTCCAGACTATCACTTGTTTCACTTGATGCAATACAGTTTGTCCTTTCAGCAATTCTAATGAGTTAAAAACATAAAAATTCTCAAAGAATTCATAGAATTGGAACTGGAATCGTTATTTCATGATGAAATATACACAATTATCTAAAATGTGGCATAAGGTCACTAAAAGCCAGAGAAAATTTACGGATGACTGAATAATGCTGCTTTAAATTTATATAAATAAAAGATCTTGTCAAAAAATTGCTCGAAACTGCCATATCAACCTTTTTGATGATTTTTAATCATTTTCTTGTATGATTCATTTTTTTCTTCAGTTTTGTCTGATATAGAAAAAGAATCATGGAGAAATATCAATTGTTGGTTGTATTGTGTACTCTACTCAATGCCATTGCATCTACTGTCACTTGGCCAGGAAGTGGGGGGACAAAAGCATATATTTTCAGGGAGGAGGCAGAAAGGTATACTTGGAATATATCTTTGTGGTAACCCTATTACATGATTATACATGGAGAAGGTGCTGCATTTTCTACCATTTGTAGTGAAAGCAAGTATGAATGGTAAGTTTCAGCAAGAAAGCAGATTTTGCCTCTTCTTTATCAGAATCATATTAATCATTATCAATCTCTAAAAAGAAGAAGAAGAAGAAGAAGAAGAAGAAGAAGAAGAAGAAGAAGAAGAAGAAGAAGAAGATCTCACATAAATGATGAAATACAAAGTCAAAATGATACGGAAAGAGAAGAGATTAAATGCATCAAAATCGAGAAAGAAAAGGGGAAAGATAATAGAGAACAAAAAAAAAATTGCAACGCAGAAAAAAATGAAAAGAAGAAAAACAAGAAAATTGCTGGTATAAAATGTTAAGAATGATGAAGAAAAACATAATGAAAAGAATGACATAACAGTCATAAAATAGATATGTGTTATTGCTAATAATCTGAGGGTTTTGACCATGAGAGATATTCATTTACATCTTCATGTATATCTTGCTGAATATCTTTTTTCAAAATAAGAAGTTCCCATAAGGATTATGATTAGGTAAAGAGCAATTTTCTCAGAATTGATCATTCTCTTTACAGAATTTTTAAGGCATCTCTTCATTTTTTTATTAAATAGTTTGGTGTCTATAATACTAAGCTTGAGACCGAAAATTAATTGCAATCATTCATCAAAATAAAACCTTAGCTTTAATTAGAGGAAAAAAAGCTTAGCTTTGAGGTACAAAAAGTGTATTTATATTTTTTACATGATCTAAAAACTTTTCAGTTCGAGGTTGGGGCTTTACAAAAAAAACAAGTTATTCTCTTCTGATTAGAAAATTGACAAAGTGATCTTTATCTCTTATAACAGTACACAATCAACTAAAAATCAGAATTTTAAATTGTGATGGCAACATGAGGTTACATAATAATATTAAGGTGTTTGATAATAATAATGGAAAAAATATGCTAGAAAATTTTCATGTGACATGCAATAACTCTTGATATTGAAATGATAAGAATGCATTTTACTAGTACAGAGACACAGTATAAGTAAATATAAACCATTATTTCTCTCAGATTTAACATTTGATAAGGATACACTTATTGACAATTACTCAGTTTACTAAAAGATCGCAAGAGAAATTACTGCACAATCACTTCACAATTCTAGGAGCATAGGGATACTCAACTTTCGAAATATCAATATATATTTGATCAATCAGATTTTGGAATTTGCCAAAATCAATTGGCCTTGGAATATGAACCTCATAATTGTACAATTCACAAAAGCACGAATGAAGAAAGGAAACCACAGCAGGTTGATTTGAACCATTGAAAAGATGTTTTTGTAAAATGAGACAGAAAATTGAAAAAATTCTTCATTTCAAGATAACAAATGCGGTAAGGCATGTCCAAATCAGTTCAAGAATTCTACAATGGTATCTTTATGAAGGGGTGATGATGAAAGTGCAGCCAGATGGAAGAAATTTCATGAACCAGTCCAATTTCAACAGAAAAACAATGGGTAGTTGACATATTGAAAAGACCCTCAGAGTTTTAGCACACAATCATTTTTTACGCTGAATACTCATTAGGTCTTTTTTGAAAAAAAATTGGATAAGTATGGGCCTGGAGGTTGCCTCACCAGGAACTTTCTGCAATCCAAATGGCGAATTTTCAGTTATGGTAGATGGAGCAATTTAGAACACTGTTCATACAGATCTGGTATGCATAACATGTATAAATTTGAAAAAAATACACGTCCATTCTGTTGGAAGGATTTCTCCCATTATTCATGAATTGTTATTTGAACAAAAACAGCACCATTTCCATCAGAGATGAAGCTCTATGCTGTATAGTCAGAAGATTGAGAATGATAGCCTCCCAAAGTACTGAGCAGTTCTTATGGACAAATTAGTTGCATGATCTGATTCCTGTTGTGATATTTTGGATTATCAAATACAAAAGCTATCCATGAAATCTTTTTCAAAAGAAAATATGGTTCATGTTTCAAATGAAAATCCCACAAGAAGATAGCAGATCTGATAAATTTGAATCACAAAACTTTGACACTGACATAATGCATAAAAGACCAACAATTATTAATTTATCTTCCGGCTTCTTAAAACAGGATTGATAATAAGGAACTGTTTTTTAAATACTTCCTTGTCTAAGCTTTTTCACCATTGCTGATTATGTGTTCAATTATGATTGACTATGAGCATTGAAAGAGTCAGTGGAAGTATAAGTAATGATTTGTGAAGTATATTTTTTAAACATGTTGATAAATTATTCCATGCAGGTTTATGTATAGGAAGTAAGAATATGTTTTTTTGTCAAAGCCATGAAAAGTAGCTTCAGACATCAGTGCAAAATTAGCTGTAAATATCCATACCTCACATTAGTGAATTACCATTGCCCATGTATGTAACATGACTAATTATCAGAATAATTATCTAAAATGATCCCAAAAAAATTCATCTTTTATCTAAAATTATCTTGGAAGAGTACATCTTTTGGAAAAAAACAAAAAACGTTTTCGATGATGCTTAGTGATGTACTCACGCAGATTTTCTAGGTTGTAGTCCACCAAATGTAACCAGGTTCACCCAGAAATACAAACTCACTCATTAATAGGTACATAGATGAACAGACAATGAGACAGAGAAAAATCTGTAACCAATTTGGCTGTTTTGTTGGGCCATTTGTTAAGCTACTGTGATGAACTGTGCAACATGTATAAGTGAGAATCATACTCAACCTCACATGAAGAGATTATAAGACAGCACAGTACACCAGAGAGAAGACAGGAGTTCATTACATCATAGGAACTCAAAAAGAAAAGGGCTGGACATGTTACTTGAATTTCAGACAACTGCAGGACATTGTGAGTCACAACATGGATTCCTAGAGGTCAAGTGTGAGGCTTTGGCCAATAGAAAGTAAGATGGTATAATGAGCTAGATAAATTCAGAAAGTAAAGGCTCTGCGACGCCCATCATAGAGAGGTCTAACAAATCTAGGGGAAGGCCTATGTCCAATGATGGACACTCATAGGCTGCTCCTGATAATGATTATAATTCACTAAAATGAGCTGATAGATTCCAACTCTTACTAATTCTGATTCTTATTAAACTAAACAAAACTAATTTAAAGAACAAAAAGTGATCTCACATGATATCCACTCCAGATGATTAAAAATAGGGAAAGTGTTTATTCAGATTGAAGCTGGAAGGGACATGTGTAGATATGATGCCAATATTAGCTCTAACAATTGAAAATGCAACAAAACTTATCTCTTGAATGAAAACTATGTCTAAAAAAACTTTGGCATTGAATTTTCCTCTTGTTTACTAAGCCTCCTCATTGCATTAAAAAGAGTGAGGATATAAATGAACGAAAAATCCTGCTGTAGTTTATTCCAATCCCTGTGTATTCATCTGATTTACTCCTGAGTATCACCAGGAAACTCTTGAGGTTTCATGTTTCCTAACAATCTATCTGTTCATACATTTGTTTATACTTAATGAAAATGTGTGCAATATTTCTTAAACTCCCCTAAACAACTCGGAAAAACAGGCTAGATTATCCGTCTATACTTATGTCTATTTATGATACAGACAACCAAGTATTGTTTTGTCTTCTGGAATTATCCAATACCATCACACATTCAAGGAATAATCGATTTTATGATTGTCTTTTTAAACAAATAACCTGAATGAGATGTTTCTCTGGTCTTGATATACTTGCTTGAAAGGCTTCCTGGATAAAATTCATCGTTCTGGATAAGTTGTTCCATTCTCATTTTGATGCAACTTCAAATAACCCCTATTAACTACACTACCAAAGACAACATGTCCAGTTGAACACAAATCAGTTGGCAGCCCAACCTCGTTCCTCTGTCATCAACTCTTACTCATTTGCTATGATTGAATAAAATGACAGTGAAAGTAATGCAAACTGCATCAAAGCATTACACACCAAGTCGGACATTCATCTTTGATTTTTTTTTGATTATCTTGCTTTGAATGAAAAGATGAAAAGATTTTTTCTTCTTTTTAATTTGTTTGTAAGCACAATGTTCTTATGTTCAGTTTCTTGCTGCTATTTCCCTTCCATTTTACTCATGATTTGTTCTCACCATGTTAATCCTTGTGCCTCCTTCTCTTTCTTACAGAGCTTTTCTCTTTCACAAATATCTTTCAGTTTTTTTCACTTTGTATCAAGCGTATCTCTTTCCTGAAAGGCTTTTACTGTCTTTACTTGATTATTTTTTCTTTTGGTCTTCATTTTTGCTCATTGTGATTTTTTGTTTTTCTTTTATTTTTCTCTCTCTCTGTTCCATTCAGTATTTCTTTTCTATTTGTTGCTTTTCTTAGCAATCTGTCATTTTCTTCCTCTCAATACTCTCTAATCTAACGTTCTTGCCTCTCAATCTCTTTGTCACAACCTGATTATATTTGCATTTTTTATCTCCCTTTTCCAAATGCTCTTCTCTTCTCTCCCTTTTTTTCCTTGATTTTATCATTTCTCTTTCCTTATTTCTCATTTCATTACCTTCCCTCTTTCTACCGCAGGAATATCATTTATCATGTTTCCTTTCTTCTTCTCTCCTGTCAATTCAATTTTTTTCTTCTCTCATTTTCTAATGTCAACAAGAAATGATACGCTTATCATTCTTGAAAATAACTTTTCAAAAATTAGTTCTAAGTTACTACTATTTCAAATAAAATTATGTTGAATGAATTCATTACAGTGAACAAGTCTCCCTATATTCCAAGACCTAAAAAATCAGAAATAATTTACCGTAATCAAAATTGACTTTTTATTCAAAGCAGAGGTAATTACATAGATGATCAAGGAACAGAAACTTTGAAATAGTAATCTACAATAGAAATGGTCACGGTAATTATGAGGACCTGATCAGAAAAAAATATTCTTAACATTAACAGATGAAACTTTCTCATAATTCAGCAAGATGATTAACAGAATTAGTAGTCTGCCTTATCCTGCTTAATGGCATTAATGAGAAGAAAATGATTTTCCAAATCCAATCATAACATATCCTCCTGAATCAATTACCACACTATAAAAGCAGATACTATTTCATTCAGAAAACTCGACTGGGTTATAAGATCACATGAAATGTAGAGATGTATCATAGAAATTTAATGCTTTTTGAGTGCTTATTCTCATTTGCTATTCAGTGATCTCTTTTAAGGATAAAAAGAGATATTGAAGCAAAATGGCTGCTATTGGCAGGTAATTATAGAAGAATGAACTGCCCACATAATGACATTCACTTTTGTTAACCCACATGGCTAGCTATAGGATACAGTGAAAATTGGTTTCGTGCCTTTCTCTTTTGAGAACAAAAATGACACAAAGAGCAATAATTGAATTCAAACTTCTGTTACTAACTCAAAATAGCCAGCCACTACACAAATCGATACTTGTCATTTGCCATAGAGTATGTAAATGATGAATATGAGAGTGCTAATAGTTGACCTTACAGATTCCTCTAGTCTCGGAGATTAATTAATAGGTGTTCCATTAGGCCCAGCAATTAGACAGCACTTATAGAAATGGAAATCAAGCATTAGAATTTACAGTTTCATTGAATGAATTCTTTCAGAATCTTCAAACTTTGGTTTAACATTTAAGAAGGTATACTGTAAGTTCTAAATATTTCAATTGTGATGAATAATATAGTTGCTGGATAAATATAATTTTTTTCTTATTTTTCTATTTAAAATTAAAACTTTGGGAGAAAAACCAAGAAAATCTAAATGTTTGATGGCTGGTATCTTTGTGATGAATAATGTCTAACTTTGTTAGAAATAGTGATTAACGAACCTTTCAGAATGCTATAAATGGCTATGGGCAGAATATTTTATTTGTATTAAAAGTCTCTGATATAAAGAAATTCAACTCAAAGTAATTTATCTTTCAGATTTTAATCTTATTGCAATGAGAAGTACAAAAACTGGTTTCAGTATCTCTCATATGCAATTTTGACTTTGATAACAATACAATCAATGATTGAGAAGATTTAGCAAAGTCTAAATCAATATATTTTGTTAATAAAGTTGATGGCTTAATAAAAAGTCTAATTTCCAAACTAAGTGATTTATTTCTCTTGCATTTTTGAAAAAGATCAACGTACAGAACAAAATTAAAATGAGACAATTTATTCCAATTGAATCTTATGCAAAGATGGACACATTAATACTTAATATATATATACATATAAACATTTACATTCGTGTATGCATACATATTAAGATGCATATGTAAACAAGTATGTATATTCATATATGTGTTACTGTGTATGTGTAAACAAGTCTTTATAAACATACCTATGCACAATATACTCCCTTTAATTTTGAGTAGAGTCATTATTATCCATAAGGTTATACAGACTATTGAATACTTTCTTTGTTGTAACCATCCATTGAGTGTTGGGTTGTGTGAACTCAAACCATCCATACTCTAACAGCAACCTTCAATTTTCTGATGTTCCAATAACTCATATATTTGAACTTTGCTTCATAGTCATCATCATCATCAGTCTTTTATTGTCCATTGTTGGACATAGACCTTCCCCAGGATTTGCCACACCTCTCTATCATAGGCATCATGGAGCCACTATTTTCTTGACCTGTCCAATTTGACACGCCATCTCATATTCTGCTAGCCTCAGTTCTGAATTTGATCTCTGGGTAGCTATATTGTGAGTTGTTATATCCATTGAGTGTCTGCCATTTATGCAACAAGACCAGCCCATTGCCACTTGAGTTTCCTAATGGTTTCTATGATGTCTTGGAATCCTGTTTTTCCCTTAATAAACTGTGCTGTCTTGTGATCTCTCCACGTGAGGTTGAGCATGGTTCTCTCGTGTACATGTGGCATGCTTCTCAATTTGCTGATCGGTCTCTTGGTTAGGCTCCATGTTTCTGCTTTATAGGTGACTATCAGAGGATGCATTGGTTGTATATTCTTCTTTTTAGGACTAATGGGATTTCCTTGTTCTTGAAGGTTGAGCTTGCTCTGTCACAGTCTTTCCATCCTTGAGTGATTCTTTGTTTTATTTCTTCTTTTGAAGATTTGATGGAGATTCGTTGTCCTAGGTTGATGTAGTAGTCTCCTTTGTTCTGCTTTTTGATTTTGATTGTTGTGCATTTATTTCTGACATATTTGATGGACATGACCTTCGGACGAAATGTCTGCAAATCTGAGATAACTAAAGTTGAGCAATTCCTAAGTCAGGAAATAGAATAATGATCTGCAGAGATACCAGCTACATAGCTACAGCAAATATACTATTTGTAAGGGAAGCTGATTTATTTGACTGGGTTTATGGATATTTGAACATCAGTGTGGTTTTTAGAAGCATAACCACTCTTCACACCTTCCTTACAAGAATTGGCGTCTCACAGGAGAAAGGAGTCCGAATTGTAGGGAGCAATGCTAGAGTGTGAGAGAATCGAGAGAGGTTGCATATGTTTTCCTGCCAAGCAGCTATAAGTAAGGCCAGTGTGGATTTAAGTGTGATGTAGTTCTTTTCACTGAACAAGGAGGGAATTGGAGAGTATCATCAGGTGTAAAAATGGACTCATCTATGTAACATAAGTTGCTGAGAACAGTATGATCTGTGTGGTACATGTTGCTGGAAATGAGCCAAATCAATCAGTAAATTAGCTGTCATTTCTCTTCTGCTTTCAAAACTTCTCAGTGAAAAATGGACACCTCTCTCTCCTCATGGATTGTATACCTGAAGGAGGCTGAAGAATGGATTGGCTGTAATGTTGTGATGATTAAAAAAACTGCACAAACAACAAATCCTATAGTCTGGACAAACCCTGGAATATCTCAGCACATATTTACAAATGTATTCAAGCAAATGTAGACATACTTCTTATATGTATACACACACAAATGAATACCTATTCATTAATTTTCATGTGTCATTATGCATGAGTGTACATCCCCCCACACATATATATACATATATATATATATATATATATATGTATATATATATATATATATATATATATATATATATATATATATATATATATATATTCACCAATATCACAAGAGAAAAACATACATACATGAACTTATAACTGGGCATATATTTTGATAACTTATAATAGTGATTATGTATGAAGATATAGATTAATAAATACTTATATGAAGATATATAAGAGCATTTAATAGATACATATTTAAACATATGTAAACATGAACAACTGCAAATTCACACTGTACACATAACTATGCATATAAATTGATACAGATTTGCAAATATGCATTCACATGTATAAATATATCTGTGTACTCATAGATATATAATGCATAAATATAAACTGATTGTTAAATGAAGGAAAACTTATTTGGAGCTCATCCAGTACTTAGAGTTCTTATTAATTACAGGCTTCAAATCCCAGTTTCTCTAAAAGGAGACATTAGAGCAGCTTGGGGCATACACAAAGAGAAATCATCTGAGTTTTTTTCCTTGTCTGTCAGTAGCCTTATTTCTATGATTAATGATTTGTTTACGTGTCTTACTAAAGAACATACCATCGGAATTGATTGTAATTGCATACATTCAAGAATGACAGACACAAAAATATAATAATAGTATACCCTCCCAACTCCAGCAGATTTTGCAGGTGGTGGGTTGTGAATGCTTGTGCTAATGAGTTTAAGAATATATTTAACAACATAAACTAGGTTAAAAGCTTCTCATATTTCTATCAATGGCTATATCCTTATATAAATATCATTATTAGAAAGTGAAGTTGGTTACTAGACCAGACAAGACCAGAACAAATATTAATATATATATATATATATATATATATATATATATATATATATATATATATATATATATATATATATATATATATATATATATATATATATAAATACAGAGTTCATCTCAAGCACTCAAAAAAAAAATAAACATTCTCACTAGTGCTTAGAATTTGGAGAATTTGCTCCATAGATAGTGAAGACAACAAATAACTAAAACCTTCCACAACACTTCACTACTTGAGGATATTCATAGGAAGTGATAAACAACTAAATAAAAAAAGCATTTGTGATACCTAAAGAAGATACCCTCATGCTCTCAAACAGAAATAAACCTCTCCATATACCACTCATAAATAATTTCCACAACATACTCCCGCATCTGTCACATATAATTGACAAGAGATAGAATATGCTCCCACAAAACAAAATCCAAAGAAATCTGACAAGAACCATGTGTTATTGCCTACTGTAGATCCTAAAATATCAGATATAATAAGCAGTAACACCATAATAAAAAATAGGGTCTTACATATCAATACCTTCCAAACCTATAACAACAAAAAAACTTATGCAGTAACCACTTTGAACACACAAACACATTCACTAACTCAACCACAACTCCAACTGCAGAGGCCAAAATACTATACATCTCCTAGAATGTACTAAATGCAAATCACAATATATAGATAAATCAGAATGGCATTTCAACATTGGACTCAATAACTATTGGTACAGACCTACAATTTCAAGGCAGATGCTAGATTTACTATTACCAAAAAGATAAAAAAAATACACCCTCCAACACAACTAAAACTTGAATGTCATGAAGATATAAGGAATAATAAAGTCAAAACTTTCTCCCCTAGTAGATTTGACACTAAACAACCCTGACTACATTGGGCTCTAATCCCATAATTTTATTATTCCATATTACTTTATGTTTATTAACTCACTACCTTTATACCTGCACCTAATAATATAGTTCTTGTACTAATCATATATATATATATATACCCACTATCATATCCGCACTTTAACACCCTTGTACCTCAATATACATAATATCTTCTTTTCCAATACAACCCTACCTGTACAAACTGGACTCTCCACCCACATATCTAATAATACATACTTATCTTACCATATCCCAACCTAACATTACTGATATATATTGATAATTGGTATTATCGATCATTCTCATATAGACCCCTACCAAATGATACCAATGTATGTTCCATTTTGTACTACTCAGAGCTATCTGACTCCTCAAAATATTTGCAATAACCATTAAGGTTATGCATTCCTCAACTAGTACTCAATTATACATAATAAGGCTCCCTTCTAATTTATATCTTATATTGCTTTGATTGACCATCGGAGATTCCATAACCCATCACCAGAAGATATCCAGATAATTTCCAGTATTTCATTTCCTTTATTATCCAACTTGATATATTTATAAATATATATATATTATTAACATACTTGTGGTTCTTTTCCACCATTGATATTAATCAACAAATACTGATATGTAATTTTCACTCCATCTTTCATTCTGAGTGGTAATGTTATATTTTAGAAATACTTGCATCCAACCCCCCTACACACATACTGTCCATTTTACATTTATCTCTGTTCAACCCACTGCACTCTCAACAAGTTTGCAATATACTCCTAAACAACTGTTCACTTTATAGAATTTATAGATTGTGCATTAATCATTACATTTTCTTACATGATATAACATGATATTGTGATTGTATGTGTATAGGTGTGTGAGTTTACATGAATTTTAGTATATCCATATGAACTGTTTAGCATATAAATATAAGTGTGTATATAAGCTTACCAGCAAGTATCTTACTGGGATTTTACAGGACAATGACCTAGATTAATCCCCAGTAACCATGGCAAACCATTATTTATTATACATATTCCTTTTGACCAAAATAACCTCAAAATACCCACAACTACTGCCAATACATCCATCAAAAGGTCCAAGCCATCAAAATTCTTCTCATGTCCAGAACAGGGAAGACACTCAACTATAGTTTCCTATGGAGTTTAATTTAACTTTTCAAAGTTGGATACCATGTACAAAGTTTGTCTTCAATGGAAACTAAAACTTTCATCCACTAAAAAGAACATACAAGTTGTTGAGAATGAGAACTCATCTTGAAACATGGACAGCATATTAATAAAATGATTGATTAACAAATACAATCTTCATGTTTTTACTCCTGAGTTTTTCTCATTCCAAATAGTATATGTGTTTGTGTGTGTGTGTAAGTATGTATTTATATTTTTGTATGAGTATATACATATATATATATATATATATATATATACACACACATCTATAAGTGTGTTTGTATATATTTGTATGAGTGCATGTACATATAGATATTTGTATGAGTATATATATACATACTTTACTAAGTTTTTAAGTTTAGCTTTGAAAATTTCAGATGAATTTGATTTTTTATGTGAACCACTTATTTAATCAATTTTTGTAGTTTTTAATATCTATTGATGTATATTTGTAAACCAAATGTATTCCTTGATGAAAAATACACGAATGTGTGTGAATAGATGTATTATTTATTGTTTTTGCTTACTTTACCTATTATGGATGGCATTGAGTTTCTATTGACTGATATGGAAATATTACAAATTGTGACAGGTAATGAAAAACTCCAAGGCCAGTCTTGATTTAGAGAAAGTGATACTGTTTTTATAGTGGGATGAAAAGGGAGTCCCCTATTATGAGCTCTTTCCAACTGATTCAAACAAACATTGCTCTCAATTGTACCAACTGAAAGTGGTAATTGATGAAAAGCATTTGAAAATAGTTAAATGAAATGGTGTAATATTTCATTGAAATGATACTACTGTAGGTTTATATAGTGACCAGACAGAAATGAATACTGCTTGTCCAGGAAGTTTTCCCTCATGTACTATACTATCAATTATTGTAAATATAAATCACCATTTATTTAAGTCTTTACAGAATCATTTTACTAGAAAAAATCTAAATCTCTGAAAGACTGCAAAGACAGCTAGAGTTGTTCTTTTCTGAGAGGATTGAGTTATGAACTTGCCTAAACAATGACAGAAGTGAGTGAAACATAGTGGTAAATATGTTTTTGAAAGGGGCTGCAATCCCTTACATGCAGTCAGTCAGGGAGTAAAATGAATTCACTACTGGTTTGGTTGATTGTAGTTATCATTTATAGGTTAGCAAAGAGATTTATCAAAACAGTTCTCAGTGATCTTTTGGATTGGTCTGAAAATCAATTATCTAATCTTGGTTTAAATATTTGAGTGCTGTCAAGAGATACTCTCTCAGTCACATATGAATGACAAAACTATTTTTATCATTTGACATCTGGACTTTATAGTTTGAATGCACAATACTTCTATTTTAGATCAATATACTTGCTCAACTGTAAATAATGTGAAGAGAAGGAATGAGTGTGAGAAAATTTATATGTTGTGCATTCAATGGTAAATAATATATGTACGTCTTAAAATGTTTTTTCCAATGAACTGATCTGCCAGATTTTGTTTTAGTGTTGCTTCTTTGATTTGCCTTCATTGTTTTATTGTCAAGGCTTTTGAAAGTGTATTTTCTGGAGAGTGTTTAATGTAGGCAAGCTTAATCCTCTATTGATATGATGTCTGGTCAGCTAGATTTGTCAATACTGAAGTGTGGGGTGGAGAATAGGAAGTAATAAGAGAGTATAGCACCAATATTCCAAGTAGGAGAGGCCTGTTTGCATTGAAAATCTAAATTTGAAATATTGGCTTTCATCCAGGCTGAAACATTGACCAGTGTCACTGATAGGAAATAAGTAAATATCTCACCCACTAACATCAGCCTGTAATATCAGTCACTTTCAGTGATTGAATTGAGTAGATATAGTGTATAACTACTTTTCAGTGTAGGTTACATAGTCTTAAAACAGCGTCGAAATTGGTCATATTTTTAAAAACTTACCCGCAGGGGTTCACAGTCCCTCCGAACACCTTGCAGCACCTCACCATTTACCTAATTCCCAAAACCTGATTTCATCACCTTTCACATTGAATAGAAAATAAATATTTCCTTCAAACCGCAAGAGAAAACCAACTCACATGTTACTCGATTAATCTACTAACTTATGGAACATTGATCCTATATCTGGAATGACCTACATCCTAATCTACTGGAATTCAGTTATATTCCAGGAATAGAAAACTCCATTGAAGACAATTACTATAAGATGCTGTTTATCCAATCAAACCAAATTCTATGATTGTCACTAAAAATATCCAAACACAGAACACTTGTTTTTTTCCATTTTCTTTATGTCTGGCAGTTGACTAAATTAGGAGTTTAATGCAACATTCAGACATAAGTAGAGAGGATGAGGAGACTCAAGGAACAAAAGAAATGTTTGTTTCCCTAAATAATAACTGCTATATGATAATAACTAAATAAGGATGAAATGGTGCTGCTGATGATCATCATTATCATCATGAAATTAAATAAATAGAAGTGGTAACAATTTTTAGTTGTCCAGTGACATTCTACTTGAGTCAAAATGTTTCCTACTCTCTCTATAGATTTAGACAGAATTTTTTCATTAGATCTATTATAGCTGAATGAGTTCCCAAATAGGTGGGCTGAATTGATCTTAAAAGAAAAAAAGGCAGAGTTAATGGTAATTTCTGTTTGAAAAGTGTCAATTATTTTTGATGTATCTTATCACCAAACAATTTTATTTATTAAAAAAACCATCAATCAAAACTGATACCGAAAAAGTCAATACAGGTTTCTTCAGTTTTCAAGTTGGGCTGGCTGATTATGTATGTATCACTCGTACAGGCTGCACCAATTGAGCTAGAGGGCTAAAAATTTGAACATATATCCCTTACTATGATAAGGAAAAAAACGTATTGTTTTTTTTTCAAAATCCCCACCTAAATGTAGACTCACGCTAAATTGATCCCTTAATTTGTGTCTGCTTTTTAAAAAAAAACTTTCAGATTTATTTAGTGATCGCTGCCCAACAAAAAGCAAAAGAAGCAACTTATCTATTGATCACCTCTTTTATCAAATTTTTAATTGATGACCCCCAACACAAAAACATTGGTCACGCGATGGTTTTGTATTGAGTGATTAACCAGACCATTTAGTTTTTGATTATGAATTAATAGACTCATCATCCTTAATTTTGCCATCTTGTAATGATATGAATTTTTAGAAGCCATTAACCAAAACTGCCATTAAAACATAGGTTTTTCAGTTTTTAAGTCAGTCTAGCTGGCTGGGTATGTATGTATGCATATATCATGCATACAGGCTGCACCAATTGGGTTGCAAGGCTAAAAATTCAAACAATCACTCCTGATCATGTTTTTAAAAATATTTTTTTGTTTTTTTGAAAAAATCCTCCCTGAAATAGTTTTTTTTTGGTGATTGATTTAATTTGCAATGCAACATTGATCCCTTAGTTGGTATTCAGTAGTATCTGCATTAGTTTTTTGAAAATTTAGACTTTTTTGAGGATCACTGCCCAACAAAAGGCAAGATGTAAATCATTCATTGATCACCCCTTTTTTCCAAATATTTTCCAACATGGCATGCTGTGAAAGGAAGTTAGTCATGTGACAGTTTCTATTATGTGACTAAACAGATCTGTTTTTTTATTTCCTTTTATTTGTTAACTGCTTTTACCATTTATTGAGCATAGGTTTGGAACTTGCCAATTCACAATAGGGACTACCTTCTCTACATCGTACTTTTTTTTTAAATGTAGAGATAGGAATATGATTCAGTTAAAACTTCAATCATAAACTCCAAAAGAACAAATGATTCGGTTAAAAACTATTCAGAAATGATGATGAAAAACGCAAAAATGATTTTTCATGGTCAAAATAATTCAGTTGCAACTTGGTGACTTGCGTGGCAATAAAAAAACGGGTTGAATTGTAGTCAAAACAAATTTAATAAAATATATAGATGGTAAAAAAATGATATAATTTTTTAATGATCTATTTAAACACCGCTCTTGCAATTAAGCATTTTTAGAAATGTGTAAACAGACAATTCATCACCATTTTCTGGAAGATGAGATCATTGAAGAAGGCTGAAGAATGGATTGGCTTAATTGTGATAAGAACAAAAGCAAGAAAAAGAATGAGCTCAATAGTTTGAATGCAAGGCTTTGCTTTGCAGAACAAACCCAAGAATTTATGAAGTCATTAGGCAATAAAGTTTTATTCCATCCTCCATATTAAACCAGACCTTGCACATTCAGAATTTGAATAGTCTCAATAATGAGGAGGTGTTTTTAGTGCCAGGATATTCAAAATAAAGGAATTCAGATCTTTTTCTCAGCACCCTAAACATTAAAGTCACCCGAATAGAAAAATTACGGTACATTAAGCTTCTTTCATTGCTGATGATTGTCATTATGTCATTAATTAATAACATTTAACTTAATTGCATTTGCATCCATTTTCTTTCTTTATTGAAAATGAGATATTACTTTTCAAAAAACATAATAAAAAGATAACTCCTATTCTTTAAGTCTTAAGAATTATTTTGTTATTACAGGTGTTCTTTTCAATTGTAATTTTAACTTCTTGTAAAATCCATAAGGGAAAGAAGGTTCTAATGATATTTGCCAAAATAATTATATATTTTGTTGAAATATTATGGTTCCTGGGTGTTTAATAATACTTCAAGCTCATAAATGTCTTGAAGATTATTAGAAGTATTAGTTATAAGTATTAGTTATTACAGTAACAAATTTCTAATGAACAATATTGCCATCATTATCTGTAACTGACTAGAGATTTCTATTAATTCCATTGCTCCAAGTGTTGTGGTGTGGATTATAATATGTTTGGCCCATGAGTTTGCTAATTGCTATGTTATTCTAATGTAACAAATGGCCTTGGAGAAAATTTCATTTCGACAAGTTTATATATGAACACTAAGAGAAATGATATATCTAGGATAAGTAGGAGTATTCTGACAGCAGAAAGAAGGAAGCGAACTAAAAAATGAAAAAAGAGAAAGAAAGAGGTTGTAAAATCTGAATGAAGGAAAAACACCAAGAAGATTGAAAGAATGAATAAGGAAAAAGATCACCATAGAAATGGAAAAAAAGACAGAAAAATTGACAGAAAAAGAAACCTAAAGGGATAATGAAGATACAAAATATAAAGAATTCAAGTCCAAGACTCATGATATGAAAAATGAAAAGTGAATTGAAGAGAAAAAAGAAGAGTACACCAACTGAATATGGAAGAAAATAAGGGGAAGAAAAAAGTGTAATGCAATAAAACAAAAGAAATATAGAAAGCTTTTGCAGAACAAACAGGAGAAGCTGAGATATGAGAATGGAAAAAAGTGAACAGCAAAGAACAGAAATTTAACATAAAAATAGAGAAATAACGAAGAAAAGTAGATGTAAAAATTGAGAAAAGAAAAAGGGAAAAGGAAAAAGATAAATGAAAGGAAAAAGCAGTCAAAATGAAAGCAAACAATAAAAGATAAAGAAGGGAAAATCATGGTGAAAATCAGCAAAGGTGTCAGAAAAATAGTGGAGCTGTCAAATTTTAATCCATTCTTCCACAAAGATTCAGTTATTTATTTGTCTGTATAAAACCTAAGAAACTGCAAAGCCTTTTGGCGCTGTTCACTTCTAGTTGATTAAATGTTACCTGTCTTTTCTTCCAGACATTTGCTTTTACCATTTTGCAAGCAGACTTCATATATTTCCATTAGATACACTCATTAGTTACAGTTTGGAGTTTTCTGATTCCTTGACTGTCTCCTGTTTCTGACAATAACTTTGAAAAGCTATTCTCTGAGTATTTTTGTTGACATAAGATTATGTTCTTGATTTGTAGTAGATAGTGAGAAATTTGAGAATGGTCCGTGAAAAACATCACCACAAATAACCTCAAAGAACACAAATGAAAATAAAAATCTAAAACATCAAGTATGATTTCTTTTCCGAGTACTTGAATGTTTTATTCAATTTTTGCTGGCACCCAATTTAAGAAGTGGGATTTTAATATTTTTTGTTGGTATGAACAATATTTGCAAACTTACCACAAAGTGCATTATCTTTTCTTATTCACAAATCAGTCTCTCTTCCTTTCTTTGTTTCATCTTAGATTTTTTATCAAGATTTAAAAAAAAATCTTTTTCAATTTTCAACACATGACGGCATAAGCAAAAACAAGAAAAATGGAGCAGTGGACTTAACTATCTTTCCTCTCTCTAAAACTATTCTTCTTGACACTGGAGAGCCTTATTATTTTATTTTTTCATCTTTCATTGGTTCATCGTCTTTTGTCATCATTCTCCTTCACATTCATTATTTTTTCTCTTTCATCTTTTGCAGCATTTTTTCTCTCTATAATAGTATATATACTAACCCTTCTTATTTAGAAAATCTAATTTTTGGTATTCTGTATTTATTCCATTTTTTTTTCATTCAAGGGTTATTTCAATTGATTGCACCTACTAGTTAAATACTGGTTAGGTGTAGAGAGTGTTTCTGATAATGTATAGTGATATTCTTCTGGGTTGGGTTTGGATACTTGCCCTCTGAACATATCACTCCTAACATCACATGGAGAGACCACAAGAAAAAAAAAACTATGTTAAAAGGTGTCAGAGATATCATAGAATCCATTAGAAAACTCAAATGACATGGGTTGGTCATATTGCAAGAATGTCAAATAACTGCTGCACATCACAACTCACAACCTGGATCACCAGAGATCATATGTGAAATTGAAGCCAGCAAAAAAAAGATTGCACAACAAACGAGACATGTTCAGAAAGTATTGGTCCCAGGAAGCCCATGATAGATAGGTCTGGTGAGTCTTGGTGAAAGTCTTTGTCCAACAATAAACGCTATTAAATGATTATACTTCAACTCATCACTGGATGCCCCACAGTTGAGTCCTTGTGCCACACTAAGCTAAACACCTATTCTTATGTCGTCCCTTCTATTAATATATATATTTATTCCATAGAAACTTTTTATTCATTCTCAAGTTACTCTCCTATTCATAATTAACCCCTCATTTTCCCATTCATTGACCACTGATTAGTTTTTCATATTTCATCTCATAATTTTCATTCAAAATTCCATTGACTCCATCTTATTCATTTTAATGTCTTGTGTTTCAAATTCATCCTGTTGCATATGTTTTCATAATTTCTCCTCTCATAAAGACTGAAATTTATTCTTACTCTTGAACAACTCTTACTTTTTTCATTCATATTCTATCTCATTCAATTATTCTCTCATTGATTTTACACATGCACTAATTTATTTATACTGTATTCATTCTCAAGTTATCACATAAAAAATATTTTTTCTGGTGACAATTTAATTTCATCCCATAATACAACTCATTATTTCTCATTTCTTATTCTTTAACTCATCACTCTTCATAATTATTTTTTTCTATTCATCACTCATTTTCCATCTACCAATCTTTTGTTCATTTTCTTTCAAAATCATCAATCCTTTCTATTTTTCAATCCTGCCATTTGAGCAAATGATTTTTACTTCTTTTCTTTCATAGTCCAACTTTCTCTTTCTGACATCATTGATTTCTTCCCTTTACTGCCCGCCACTCAACGCCTACGTCTCTTACATATCCATCCAAATGTTATTTCTTATTCATTATCTACTTCTTCAGGCTTCTTTCTCTATCCTTTGTAGCCTTGTTCCTCTTGGGCATTTTTTAACAGGTTCTTACACCTATTCTTTTTTATGCTCACACAGGATACAACTTATTCCTTCTTCCGATAATACTTTCCTTATTTCATAGCCTTCTCAAACTTAATAAAAGCATTATAAACAGTAGAAAACTTTCCATGTTGACATATGGACAAAAATCAAGCCGCAAACTGCCTAGAGACAATTCCTTTGTCGATGCGATAAAAACATTTAGAAAAAATCTTGCATGTTAGGAATCAAGAACCTATATCTAATTTACCATGAGGCCACAAACTGAAATCTTACTCTGTATATTTAGCTTATATCTTTTTGCAAGAATAAACATTATAAAACACTTTTCTTGCTTTCAAACATTTTGAAATTGAATGAAAGATTTTTATATATCAAAGAATGAGAATGAGTATATATATATTCATGAATAGAGAATTTTTTCATCAATCAAATGAATAAAAAAACAAACATGTCTGAATAGAAACTGTCACATCACTAATATCTTCAGGCAGAATGCAGTGTTGAGGGTGATGAATTAATAATTGAAAAAAGGGATGATCAATGAATAAGTTACTTCTCTTGCCTTTCGTTGGATCACAAAAAAGTCTGAATTTAAAAAAAAACAAACATGAAAAAAGCCGGACACTAATCAAGGGACCCATTCAGTGTAAACTTACATTGTAAATTGACCACCTCATGGGGGGGGGGGGCGTTTTAAAAGAGAAGAAAAACGTTTTTCAAGAATAATAAGGAGTAAATGTTTGTATTTTCAGTTCTTTAGCTTCATTGGTACAGCCTGTATGTGTCACACATACAGGCATAGATAGATTGCCATCCATCCAGAACCACTTGAAAATTGAAGAAACCTATGTGATAGTTTGGGTTGATAGTATCTACTTAATAATAACTGATGATAGATCAAATAGAAAAAGCTGAGTGAATTCATAATAAGAAAGATAAATATATTGATTAGAAAGTGGAAAAATGAGAGAATTTAATGATTTGAAAAAGAATATTTATTGCTAGAATAAACATAATATAAGCAAATTCTATTCTTACACGCAAAATATTTCAACTAATATCAACCCCATCCTTCCATAAGATTTGCAAAACCACTCAATCATGATTCACTTTGAGATTTGTGATGTCCAGCTGTTGTTTGACATTATTGCAAAATGGTCTGCCCATTGCCATTTGAGTTTTCTATTGAATTTTCATGTTTTTTCTCTGATATATGTTATCTAGTTGTATAAAAAGTCTACAATGAATGCCTCAGCCCTTTGGCTATTTATTCTGGTGATGATTGAATATTACCTCAGTAGACATTGTAAAAGATGAAAATAATTACCCTAAATAATTAGAAGAAACTAATGAACTTTTATGCAGAAGTGTATTTGGTTATTATTACTTAGGATACTTGTTTATTTGTTGAGATTTGTCCATCTCATTTCCCATAAATGATTACTCTATTTGAGAAATTCGAAGAACAAATTCTATTAGTCTTATAAAGAAGAGTGCACAACTAATGCATCCTCCCAATAGTCAACTATGAAGCTGAAACATGGAACCTAACCAAAAGACAGATCCACAAACTGAAAACCATGCAAATTGCACATAACAGAATCATGCTCTACCTCACATGGAGAGATTGCAAGATAGCACAATATATTAAGGAATTAATCCAACCATAAAATCCATTAGGGAACTCAAATGGCTATGGGCTGGTCATGCCACATGGATGGCAGACAACCAATGGACATCATAAACTTATAATGCAAATCCCCAGAGATCACATTAAAAACTGAAACCAGCAGAATACAAGATGAAGAGACAAATTAAACAAGTTTTGAAAATATTCTGCAACACTGATGATAGAGAGATGTGATGAATCCTGGGGAAAGACTTTGTTCAACAATGAACAAAAAAAGACTGATGATGATGATGATGCGGACATTGTAATTTAAATATGACATGAAAGTGATTTATTTACAAAAATAATACTCTTTTAAAGAGAGGAGGAAACTTTTGGGAGTGAAAAGTTAATATAGTGAAACATTTGTTATTTCCAACCATTTCACAGACTGTCTCTTCACATATAAATTTTAAGTGCCAATAAATAAGAAACATCTTATTTATCCACTGAGGATAGACTTGCCTTAAGTGGAAAGATTTATCTTGACTTACTTTGAGACAGGTGCAATGTAGACAGACTCCATTGTCTACTGTATCATAGTTTCCAAAAATATGAATGGGTGCAAGGTGTTTTGTTTCACTTCCTGACTAGCAAATTAGAATTATAGCGTGATTAAAAGCATTAAAGAGATCAATTTTCGACCTCTGTTGAGTAATCTGTCACTTTATACATTAAATGAAAACAACAGAGACAGTATCCAATTAACTACTTTCTTGCAGATTAAATTTAACACTAATTTGTATTCACTTTCCAAATCTTAATAAAATTCCATTGTTTTATTATGAACTAATAACTTGCTGGCACCTAATTTGAGAAGTGGGATTTTAACTTATGTTATTTTGATTGAATTTTCTTTCATTCTTAGTTTTTTCTTTATCATTACAGTTGTCTAAGCAAACATTATTCACTTAAGTACAGAAAACTGTGATATAGAATGCATGTGCATTGCCTATTCAGATAAAAGAAATTGTTTCTAGATATTGGATATCAGTTTAGATAATTTTTTGATGAGGCTCAGATATTTTTAGATTTATTTTTTTTGTAAGATCCTGATATTTTTCGATATTTGATGTATTGGCTGTTAAAATATAATGAGATTGTATAGCATCAATATCCTGATTAGGTTTTAAATGCCAACATTGAAAATATCTTTCAAAATGGGCTCAAAAACTGGAAATATGTATATTTATTTAAGAGCAAAATGTTTTCCTTTCAAGGAATTTTGTTTCACTGAATTGGATATTTTTTCTTGATTTTTGATAATTTTTAGATGATTTACTCGAAAAACTAGATATTTTGGAGATTTCTTTTGCTCCTTTTTTGGAAATAAACATTTTGGCAATGTTGCTTGCTCTGTTCCAACTCAAGCTAAGCTTAGGTTGCACTATAATCTGATCAAATTATCACTGATTAAACAATAAGTTGAACCCAGAATGGTTTTCGCCAAGTATTCCAAAATTGTATCTTTAATAGCGGATCAAGGCCTCTGATACTTATAAAATGACAACTGTCAATCATAGTAGAAGAAGTCTGGCATCACATGACCATAATGTATATATAAAAAGATTGTTATAATTTAATGGAAATTCTATCTAATTCAATTTATTCAAAATGAAGATAAATCTTTTACAAGAAATTGGTCAAGGAAGTCAAATATTAAAAAATAAACAGAAAAAAAAATCTTTCTTCAGTAATTTCTGGTACATTCAAACACCTTTTTTATTTCCCCTCATAAAACTGATTTTTTTTATTAAACTAATAAAACTTTTTCTCTCTACACCCATTCAGCAAACAATATTTTAGAAATACTAAATGTATATTTAATTTATGACCAAGCTACAAAGCAAACAATAATTTATTTCAACACAAAACTATTTACAATTAGTTTCCTAATTCAATGATTCATCATCATCGTTAGTCTTTTAACGTCCGTCGTTGGACATAGACCTTCTCCAGGATTTGCCACAACTCTCTATCGTAGGTATCGCAGAGCCAGCGACTACCTAATTCAATGATTATTTTTATCGTAACATTTATTATCAAGAAGAGATCAATATGTTAAAGTTTTACAACCAAAAGTGAGGCAAGAATAACATAAAAACATTAGTTTTTTTTTGGAAGATAATGAAAAAATGTGAAAATAGGCACTATTAATCATCTTTATTTCTTATTCAGTTGAAAAGAAAGTAAATGTTCTTCAAATCAAAGGTTCATTGTATATTTCATTACATTTGGCAAAATGTTACATGCACAATCATTTCAAGTCACGTCAATTTCATTAAAAGATATTTCAAAATCTGAATAAATATGTAAAGAAACCTTTTTACTATTATTAATAAGATAAGTATACGTGCATTAGTTTTTTAAGAATCATAATGAATTGTGAGACAGAAAAATCTGAGAAAAATCAATATTTCTGGAAGATTATGCACCATTCCTCCAAAGTTTAAAGCATTCTAATGCTTAATAAGTACTAAGAAGTGGTTCTCTACTTTGTAAATATAGAATATCTCATACAACATCATAACTGAACCCCTGTAATGTGTTTAAGAATAAATGAATGAGCAATTTAAAAGGAACTTTAGGGACAGCTCTCACCACTAGAAGAAATGCTATGATATGTAATGCAATTCTACCAGAACATGAAGATAATGATTGTTAGAGGGTAGAAGGAACTGCTGTGTCAAAAATTCTCTGAGTCCTTTCAACAAGAAAAAGGGGTGAGACAAGGTGACATCAGCTCACCCAAACTCTTCACTGTCTGCATTGAGATAATCTAAAACTTAGAATGAGAACACAAAGGAATCAGGATAGATGGAGAATACCTAAGTAACTTCAGATTTGCTGACAACATCGTCCCCTTTGCTAATCTCCAAATAATGTTAGACAGACTAGATGAAGTGAACAAGAAAGTTGGCCTCCACATGAACTTCAGCAAAACAAATGTCATGTACAACAAGTATGTTGGGGGCAAAGACAATAATTGAAATCTAAAACGCTGGAGGAAGTTGACCACTACATCTACCTAGAACAACAAGTCTCTATTAAGTCATCAAAAGATGAAGAAATAAAGTGAAGAATCTCACTGGATTGGCAAGATTCCAGTAAATCAAGCTTGACTTTCAAGAACAAGAATATCATTCTAGTCCTAAAAAGAACAACCAATACATCCTACCAATGTATCCTACCAATAGTCACTTATGGAGCAGAAACATGGAACCTAACCAAAAAAATTGACCCTCAAATTGAGAACAATTCAACATGCTTAGGAGAGAACCTCAACCTCACATGGAGAGATCATAAGAAGGCACAGTATATTAGAGAAAAACAGAAAAATTGTTAGAAAACTCAAATGGTAATGGGCTGTACATGTTACGAGAATGGTAGACAACTGCTGGACATCATGTCTCATAATTTGGATCCCCAGAGATAAGGTGCAAGGTTATGGCTGACAGGAAGTAAGATGGCATGACAAGCTAGATAAAATAAGAAAGTACTGGCTCCGCATTGCCCATGATAAAGCGTTCTGGTGAATCTTCGGGAAGGTCTATATCCAATGACGGATGCTGACAGACTAATGATAAGAGGGTTGAGAGATTTCATACAATAAGCTGGTCAAAAACATGAATCCTTAAAATTCCTTATATTTATATTAAGTTAAATAGTAACTTGACACTCAAGTCCAAAACACTAACAGTAAAACTTCTTAGAAAATCTTGTATAGTTGATGGAACAGTAATAAATTGTACACATCTGATCCAGTAACAGCACATCAATTCTTTGGAATTCTAGTACATGTTTGGAAATGGATGCTAATTCTTTCTGTTTGTCATATTAGAGATTACTATGTATTTCTACATGTCACAATAAAATGATGATGTTCATAAGTATTACTAGATATCAAACAGTATCACTAGATAATGGAAAGGAAATTGTAAAGTAAATTAGGGTTATGGGTAAATCAAGAATTGCTTGTAAGATCAGAATTTTCATTGAATTGTGAGCAGGGACATACTCGAAGAGAAGGACAATCTCAGATCACCCTGAGCCCCCAAAAGTTTTATAAACATTAGTTCACCTATTGCATTTATTAGTATAAATGCATTACACAATAAAAAAAATCTCACTAAATGTTGAAGGTGTCCTCAAATCTCTAACTACATAACAGCTTTTGAAAGGACTATTCAACAAGCTCATAGACCCTTGGCTTTAAATTATCTGCCAATGGAACCTCAATAATTCCTTTTTTGATCTTCAGGGATGCATATTCCAAGGTTAGAAACCACTGAACTAAATGTTAGAGAGAGGGGCCACTCAAAAAGCCAAGGCCCATGGGTCCCCAAATCTTCAGCTATGCCCTTGATTATAAGTTTGCATTTGATCAATTTTTTACACAGTCTCGCAACTATTGCATCAAGCTTATTCACATCAATAAACATCTCAGATAGCATTTTTATGAAATAAATTTAAAACTGGCCTATCAATGGCTTCATACATGTCTGTATACAACATTATTTACATTTTCGTCATCTTCAGAAAATTCCAACCAAAACTGTCTGATTAGGATTCTTCAATTTTCTATTTGGTCTGACTGACTATGTACACTTCTTTTTGTGTACAAAATTCTCTCCTCTTTTAGCAATGGAGGTCAATATGCAATGTAGACTGTTCTCTTTTTTGTGGTCCAGCAATTTTCATGTTTGTTTCTTTAAAAATTCGGACTAATGTCTGATCACTTCCCAACAAAAGGCAGGAGAAGTAACTGATCCTTTGATCATCCCTTATTGAATTTTTTAATTGATCCCACCTGACACGGCATGCAGCCAAAAGATGTTGGTCAGGTGATGGTTTCTATTGACTGATTAAGCAGACCTTTTGTATACTTCCTTTTTTTTACTTTTCTTGTAAAATGAAATATCAACTAGCATTCCAAAGGAAATTATGAATAACCTCCATCTGTATATGCTTCTTCTTACCTCATGAATTAAACAATGGTGGTAGTGGAAATAAGTAAACGATGAAATACTGCCAGTATGGTCTGAGCTGATAAAAGGGCCTAGATAGTCATTCAATAGAATGTTGACTTCTTAATTGTTTGTCTGATGGTTTCTTTATGAACTTTGAGCCCTATTTTTACCTTCAGATGAGCAATGAATTGATTGAAATTTCGTTGTAGCATTCTGATAACTGTTCCTTCATCACAATCCAGCATCTTCCTGGGTTAACTACCTCAATTCTTGGCTCCGTAACTATCTGGATCATACAAAAAAATTTTGTTACTGTTTGACTATGATTTATCTGCTCTGCGATCAAATGTTGGGATAGATCCTACCACAGTTGAAAACAGACAACTTTGGTCTCTTCCCCTTAAACTTAATCCTGTTCTGACAACAACAAAAAATGACAAATTTAAAATTGAACCTTTTATATTCTGTCAATGAGTTCAAGGTTTAGCCACAACAGAAATTTTCAATTAATAAAATTTCATTAAAAATACTTGACTCATGATCACTGCTCAACTTTTTATGATCGGACAGTGTTTATAAGATGACCAACCTTATAATCAGAAATGGAAATTAATTTAGTCCGGATAATAATGAAATTATAAAAAAAAAAATGCTTTTCTTGGAATCTAGCATATGCATAATTCCAGCTATGATTAACAGATGTAAAACATGGATACTGACAAAACCAACTTAGATGAAGAGCCATGGGAAGAGCAATGCCAAATGGAACCATGGTCAAAGTAAGAAAATACCAGACATAAAATGGACGAATGAGATAAAAAAATTTCCTGATAAAACATGGCAAATTGAATTTCGTGATTTGGTCTAAAGTAGAGGAATTAGCACAATCGCAGTCATCATGAGGATGATGATGATTTTCTAGATGACTGATGATTTGAGGAGAAGATAAGGAAAATTAACTCTTTCCTACAGTTTCAAAACATATATTTTCGACTAGTTCTTGTTCGAAAACATCAAAAAATTTTTTTCCAAAGAAACATAAAGCTCCAAATGAATTTAATCATTGTTTTTTTTTAATTAGGACAGAAATCATCTTTCCTCAATCACAAAATCCTAGCAACAAAGTGTGTTTTATCACACGGAAAATTGAATTTCCTAATTTGTTCTTAAGTGGAGAAATTAGGATAAATGTAAAAAGTTGAAGAAGAAATCCTCTTTTTACAATTTTGCATTTTCTATGTGATATAAAGGGGAAGGGGGTCTCCTTTTATCTAAACTAAAAGCGCCATTATTTTTTCAAAAAACAATAAAAAATATTCTTATTGGTAATAGAAATTATATAACAACCCAAAAGCTTTGAAAGAACATAAAATCACTAAACAAGGGAGAATTCTTATTATACTTTATAGAAAATATATTCTTCCTTGTAGGGAGTGAAAGCGTATAAGGCAGTGTTAAATAAGTTGTTCAGTTAAGAAGACAAAAGAGACACTCCTATAAAGCTAGACAGTAAAATAATATTAAAATGAGACATTGAACAAAAAAGAAAAGAAATATGGCAGTTAGTGATAAAATCCCAGAATAATCCACATTATATGAAACATTGTCAGAAAACCTTTCGGGAAAGATTAAAATGAAGAATTAAAAAGATTCATGACCAAAAAGGAATAAAAGTTTGAATTTGTTTCTAATTAGCTCAAATTTAATGATAGTAAATTTCATTACTGGTTTATTAAAAAATATGAAAAGAAAAAGAAAACAGATGCATTCAATTTGTTAGTAATTGGTCACATATTTTTAATTACTAATAATTTGAATGAAGAAAGATACAAAATAAGGATAATAAAACAATGACCAGAAATAATTACAATGTTGATTTGTGGAGAATTTCTCAAAGGAAAATGTACATGCTCAAAATAAGAATTACTTAAGCTCTAATCTCACAATGAAATCTTAGGATTTATAAATAAAGAAAGATGAAAAAAACAAAAATAGAGAGACAAATTAAGGCAGCAGAATAATGCTAAATATGAAGCTACAGTTATGTCCCCAGGTAATCTAATTTGTATGGAAATCACTGCCTTAGAATTTTCAATTGTCGAACGATTTAGGTGAAAACCCATTGAGATTGAATTGTTACAGTAGCGTCAAGATTCTGGTCCTCCAACCTTGCTTCCTCTTTTCAAGGAATGCTTGGAATTTAAAAAAAAAACTTCAATTTTCATTAAGTGAACTACATCTTAAGATTTAATTTTTGTTCTCCTGAATGTATTTTAAAGATATCAGTTGTGTATAAACGTATAATTAGATGAAATCTTGAATGTTTATTTTGGATTTTCACCCTTTGCATAGCAAAGATCAGATCCATTAATGAGGTAAGTTTCTTCAGTCACCAACAGTATTGGAAATTTAGCAGGTTCATGAAGATCTGTTTGAAAAGTTATTATTGATTCAAGATGAAAAATATTTTAGATATCTCATGAAGTGACAATTTATAAAACTGACTAAGTGAAAGTTCTAGACTTGAACTATTACTATTGGATTTTATGATTAAACAGACACTTTTTTTCTTCTTTTTATTATTAAACTAACAATTTAAAAAAAAAAGTTTTGTATGAGTCAGATTCCAGGACTGAGCATGATAATATTTCAATAATTTTCCATATCAGGGAACCAGTTCTAAATGTTTTAAAAATATCTATTTAGGACATTCAATCTAATAATCATCAGTCAGTTTCATTCATATCCTGAATGAAAAAAGTACGCAAGAAAATTTTCACTGTTTCATGATATTGCACTTCAAAAGAGTATTCTTTTCTCAGAATGTTCAACGGATCAGAGTAGCTAGATTTAGCCAAAAGGGTTGATAATCTGAGCTTTATCTCAATGACCTTCTACAGACAGCATTGATATGGCATCAAATTAGGAAATTGTTTGAGTCTGGAGGCAGATGTTCAATACAAGCTTCTTGAGTAAAAAAAAACAAAATGAAACTTCAATCTATAAATGCAACTGTAATTTGAGTGAAAAAACAAAAAATTTAAAAATCAAAAACAGAAAGTTGCACAGAGTAGACCACTACATCTACCTAGGATAAGGAAACCCCACAAAATCTTCAAAAGAAGAAATCAAGAGAAGAATCTCTTTAGGATTTCAAATCTTTGAGAGAACAAGCTCAACTTTCAAGAACAAGGAAATCCCATTAGTCCTAAAAAGAAAAATGTACAACCAATACATCCTCCCAATAGTCACCTGTTGAGCTGAAACCATACAACATGCACAAGAGAATTATGCTCAACATCTCAAGGAGAAACCACAAGATAGCACAGTATATTGATGAAAAACAGGAGTCCAAGACATCTTTGAGACCATTAGCAAACTCAAATGGCAATGGGCTGGTCATATTGCAAGAATGGCAGATAACCAATGGATATCATGACTCACAACATGGATCCCAAAAGATCAAATGCGTAAATGAGGCCGGCAGAATATGAGATGGTGAGACAAATTGCACTGAATCAGTAAATATTGGCTTCATGATGCCCATGATAGAGAGGTATAGCAGATCCTGAGAAGGTCTATGTCCAACAACAGATGATAAAAGCCTGATGATGATGATAGCAATAGATTTGTTGTACATTAAGCTATGTATATAGAAGAATATATATGTATGAAAAAATTGTTTTAGTTGATTGGATAAACAGGAAAGAGCACTTGCAGAAAGAGATGACAGTTAGGAACTCCATTTAAGATTTCACTTAAAGCCAGATAAGAATTGACACAACTCATGCAAAAGCTTTTTGTATACATAATTTGTTATGTAAGTTACTATCACTCGAAATGGTTAATGTTTGAAATTACAGTTTATATCTGCTCTACTAATCAAAATAGGTATTGTACCGTGAACCTGGTTTGAAAAAAGTATTTTGAACTGCAAATTTATATTTTGTAAACAAATATTTTACAAATTTTATTTGATTATCTTTCTGTGGCTTCTAAAACTATTTTCATATATATTAAGTCTGTTGATAAAGAAAGCAAAATTTTGAAACAGCCTGCCAATGAGACATTTCAGAATGCTTGTGACTAAAATGTTATGGAGCAGTGACCTTGACCTTTCATATGAAAAAAATGCATCAAGCCACATTGGTTTGTGTTCAAGCTACTCATGTCAGAGTGAACATGTGTGCAGTGAGCTTGGTTTTTTTTCCCCAAGTTGAGTAATGAAGGATCTTAAACAATAATGTGTTTGTGGGAAATTCTATTTCAAGTTGAGAAAATACTTTGTCTGGATTGTATGCAATGTTATATGTGGCATCATCTGGACAACTTTTCATATCACAGATGATGATCACACTGAAAAAATGGATTCTGTGATCATTTCCTGACTAGCCATGAAGAACCAAGAATCTGTAGAGGTTTGTGCCACATAATTTTAAAGAAAATTGATGATGCATTGTTTAGCTGCAAAATTTATCTTGTGTCTGCCGACAAATTGGACAGAATTTTTAGTAAAGCACAAAACAACTCTCATCTCTCAGCCCCCCTACTCTCCACATTAAGCCCCTGGCATTTGTTTTTTGTTCCCAAAGCTGAAATCTCCCTTGAAATATTGCAGATTTTAGATGATAGAAGAGAGAGAAGAAAATGGGCCTGAAGAGGTGCACACTCTTTCAGATTGAAAATACTGGAAAACGGCGGAGGGGATTATCTTGAAGGCGACAAGTCTTATAAGGTTGTTGATGAAACAACAATTTGTTTTTGAAAGAGTCTAGTTTGTTTCTGGACATACCTTGTACATATTTTTTTATCAAAATTCTGGGTCTTTTCTTAGACAAAGGCTTTCCCCAAATTCTACTATGTAAGACACAGGGTTGATGGACTTAACAAGTGTCCTCCAAATCCGCCCATGGGAAAATGGGCTGCTTTGGATCTAGTGAATATTGAAAGAAGAAGAGGCTTGTATTTCACTGAGAAGGTATTTGCCATATATACCAGAAGCTTTGGATAACTAGTGCTTCAAAACGCTGTCAACATTACAACTACAAATCTGTCATATTTCATAGTGGGCTACTTGGAATTCAAACAAAATCATTAGTGAGATAATTTCGAACCCCAAACTAATCTGCTGTTTGCAAATCAAACAAATGCTGGCAAATCTAAAAATAGCTCCAGTATTCCAATGCTCTTCCTATACTTCAGTTGATTTCATGACTTTCTCTGCTAAATGTTGATTGATATGAGAAATGGCTTTCTTCTGGCTGCTTTATTTCAATGATTCAGGTGAAAGATATGGTACTGCCATTCTTGAGGTGAATAGGACATACTCTGCCGTATCTGCCAGCTTGGAGCAGGTTCTATTTAATTTCTCATTGCATAAAGACTCTTTTCTGATGACCAATGTTCAGCCAAATAAGATGCAGTGGTTTTCTCTTCTTCATCAGTGATTAGTTCAATCAGACAGTAAACAGCTGAGAGTAAAATTGCCAATTTCAATGCAATTTGATAATGGCTTATTACATATTCAGGACTGGCCAACAATAAACCTCTTTTTAGAATTTGATGATTCATGTACTCCTGGATCATGATGCATTGGAAAATGATTCTTCTAGAATTTAAGAGAAATTGAGTTGTTATCAATGTGTACATCATTATTAAATGTCAAATCAGAGTATGGTAATAGTCTCTATGTATGATATGTTTCGGTATTTACGTCTTGCCTTGCAAGATTTTACAAAGATTTAAACAATGGAAACTAATTGCAAACCAAAAAGTGTAAAGGAAAGAGGTCTAAAAAACAAAAAAAGGGAAGAGATTGATAAAACAACTGAATTCACATACATGCAAATGTTTCTTATTCTAATTATGTATATATATGAATTCATATAGTTTTATCAAAAGAAGTAAAAAACAAGCACACAAGCAAAAATCTTTTTATCATCTATTAGGTCTGTTCTTGAAATAAAAGAGCCACTGCATTTACTGATACCAATTGAGGTTCAAGTTTCCATCAATCTGGAACCTACATTTTTGCTGTATCTGTTATGATTAATAACTCTCCAAGTACAAGTAAAAGAAATAAGAAAAAGAGTAAAAACATGAAATGACAATCAGATATATAGTTTGTTTCTGGCAATTCCTGGTTATCTTGCCTTAGATTGAGATTATTTTTTTAACTACACAAATTTTTTATGAGGTACATTAAGATAACCAAAATAAGCAATGTGCAATGCATATTTTATTCAAGAACAAGACAAAACCAACCATATATATGTAAATCTGTTGTCAGTATGCAGAGTGCAGCATTTTGGACAAGATTATTTTTGTTGAATTTTAAATAGAAGCAGAAGTGACTTATCCTTGATGTATGTCCTTGATACATCTACATACGCATGCCTTGTATTTGTGTTAAAGATGACATACATACATTCCAAGATACTTTCATAAACTTTACATAAGTATAAATGCAAATGATGATAGATAAGTGGATATGTATACATTTGAATATATCATTAATATGCATATATATATATATGAATGCTGGAACACTTCTTCAGATGTAGCCATGGAACAACTTGAAAATGTACCTACAAATAACATTAAATACAAACATAGAGCCAAGTGGACTTGGACCAAGATGCAATGTATAATAAAAGACACGCACAAAAATAATATATTTCAAGAAAGCCAAATTTCCTGAAAGCGAATAATTGGCATTACTTTTGAAGGGGGAAATATCAATGCACCTTGAGTCTTATAAAACCAAATATGGTGGACCAGATCATGCTCATGTAGAGCACCCTTGATTCAATGTATTATGTATTCCATTAGATAATGAAATAGCTCTACAATGCTTTTATGAACATTAGCTCTTGTATCTAAAATGGGCATGGCTTTGGGTGTTACCTGTACACATGTCTAAAAAGCAGCTCACACATACATATGTGCAAAGACACATACATACAAAAAGAAACAAATTTATCTATTAGGCTTGTCTAGAACTAGCCTATGGATGCACTAGTCAGTATTTGAAGGGGGATTGTGGTGACTCCTATACTTTAGTCAAGAATTTTTACGAAACCCTGCTTTTAGCTAGATATCTATGTCACTTCAAACAATGACTCCATATAAAAGCCCTGAACACCCACGGTCAATCGCTTATTTGGTCCAGGCATCTCAAGCCGGTTTGGTTCTCTTCTTTCTTGCTAAACTTGCAGCCAGCATAATTTCTTTTCTTTGACCATGACTATATTATATTGTCTTGTCACTTATCTTCCTCAAGTATTTGCAAGAACTTTATAGCAACTAAATGCAAATACTGCAACTACTATTTTTGGTGATGGTGCTCACTATTTTGCACATTTTAGTCCCTTCTTTCCACGTAACTTGAACTAAGCACCTTTTCTAATAATCTAGCTTGATCAACTATACCACTCATTATAACAGGCACAACTCATCAGGCCCTATTCGATAGATAAACTAAACAACCTTAGACCCTTTATGCTACGTCCCTTATATTTTTATTCTTTCCTATATTTTGTTTTTACACATAAGAATAACCTGAACCTAACAGGCTTCTTTTCTTCTCTTAACTCGATTGATTATTTTAAAATTTCCATTCTATATATATATATATACTATATACTTGATAGGATAAATACAAAGATTACAAATACTGATTTGCAAAGTGGGAGATTTTCCCTGATTTTTTCTTATAAATTCATTTATGTACTTCAAAATTCTTGAATCTTTAAGCCTTCATTTATAGCCTATGACTTAATAGGATGATGATGCCATACTTATTTCAAGAACCAACTATCTTGAATCAGTGTTGATTTTTAGTATATACGATTATTCCATCATTTGTTTCAACAAATCAATTCATCATTATAAGTTGTTATTGTTCTTGCTTTTGTTATAAGCTGTATATTTCATCTGATCCATTCTCTGGCCTTATGTAGAATGAGAATCTGTGAAGAAAGAGCTTAGTCTCTTTGCTAGAAAATGGCAGTGAACAAGAAAGAAATGGTGGCAAGTGTATTGACTTGCTCAGTTCATTCCCAGCAATGTGCACCAAGCAGGCAAATGCATTTTCACCAACACGTGTAACAATAGTCTAAATAATTCTTGAAATGACAATGAGTCTTTTCAAAATTATAGGAGGCAAGCACATTATTGCTGAGGTACATAACAAAACTGTCAACAAAGGTTTCTTCAGTTTTCAAGGGTGGCTGGCAGGCTTTGTAAATATGTATCAGGCAGACAGGATGCATCAATGGAGCTAAAAGTCTGAGAATGTCAGCATTCACTCCTTATTTTGTCTGGAATAAGACTATTTTCAGTTTTTTTGAAATTCAACCAATAAAAGGGTTTTTAGAGGGTGTTCAATTTGAATGTAACCTTATGCTAAATTGTGTTCAGTATCATTCACCATTGATTTTTGAAAATTCAGACTTTTTAGTGATGGCTGCCAGATAAAAGGCGATAAAAGCAACTTATTTTTCAATTGATCACCCACAATATGGCATGCTGCTAAAAGACATTAGCCTTGTGACGGTTCCTATTGAGTAACTAACCCAACCTGTATTTACTTCTTTCTTAAAATGCTTTTCTTTTCTAATAGAACACACGAAAATGGATGTGCTGAATTAATTTAAAATTGAACAGTCATGACTACTTATTTATGTATGAAGCTGGCAAATCTGTTTATGTTTACATATGTCTTTTAAGATATAAAAGGAAAAAAAAACTCTAAATGAATAAGCATACAAAGTAGAAAAATAAAAGTTCCCTCTGTATAATCTACACAATCTCTGATCCCCTGATTTTGTGTTTTGGAAAAACGTATCTTAATTGTACCATATCAAAACAGCAGTATTCACTGTATTTATATACAACTAATAAACATTGTTGTATAACGACATGGAAAATATGTTTCCATCGTGACTCAAGTGTAGCTCTGAGGAGATTGCTTTTCTGAATTTAACAGCTTGTAAAAATCATAAGAACAGCCTCAAAAAAATAAAGTTGAAAACAACATGCATAAACAAGAGCTAGACTAAGATTTAAGAGGGAAAAAATGAGGAGTTCAAACTTGCCATAAGAGACACGATCAATCAACCCTACAATCAATTCCTACTAAAACTTATTGTCCCCTTCATTCAATGAGCAAACACATGTTTTCCTATAATATCATATTGGGCGTGTAAGAAAAATGTCTCCTTCTTTAATAAAGAATGCAACCTATGTCACATTTCGATTTTTAGAATTGATTTGAAAAAAAGAAGAAAAAATGTTCTTTTATTAAGTCAGTGAAAAGTGAGAGATTCTATCAAGATGAATTATCATATAAATAGACAACACTCCCTGAAGTGAACCCTAATAAAAAACATATTTTATGGTCTTCAAAAGTTATTTTGCTAAAAGCATAACCTAGAATCAAATCCATACCCACAGAAAATTTCATGGGTTTATGTTGAGTAGTTTTGGCAGTAGGCAAGTAGTCTTCAACAACAATTACATGTTCCACTTGATCACTTCTATACCCTAAAAGACATCACAGTGCATTAGAGAGATGACTGGAATAGGAGATAACATAGAATCCATTAGAAAACTCAAATGACAATGGACTGGTCATATTGCAAGAATATCAGACAACCTCTGGATATCACAGCTCATATCATAGATCCCCAGAACTGTTGCCGACAGAAAATAAAATGGCGTGATAAACTAGACGAATTCAGAAAATACTAGCTCCACAATGCCCATGATAGAGAGGTCCAGTGAATTTTGAGGAAGGTCCATGTCTAACAATGGATGCTAAAAGGTAGCTGATTATGATGATGATGATGATGAAGAATCAGGTTTTCCTCTTGATACATTTCTATTCTCAAACATTTCTAGCTCACAATTCATCTTTTGATATTTTTTCCAGAAAAATATGGCATGAAATATGCAACCAGATGATGGTTTGAAAACATCTTTGAAATATTAGGCGAAAAGTCATACTGTTTTTAAATGATCAGGTACATTGCAAGAAAATATAGAGAACTTATTCAAGTGAAATTTTTGCTCATCAATGAAGTAAGGAACAAAGTAATGGAACCTCATCCATTTTCGTTTTTCCTTTGCAATCTATTTTACATATTGCTGAGATGGTTCTTATACCATTTTCACCTAAGGTTTGAGGAATATTTTTATATGTTACAGCATAAAATATGATGGAATGAAAAATATTGCAATCGATAAAAAGCAATTTTAAAGTGAGATGATAAGTTTTTATTCTCTCTCAATATATATACATATATATAAACACACTTATGCAAAATGTATATATATATACATAGATATACATACACACATATACATGCATATTCACACACAACATATAACATACATCAATATTTATGCATATACATGTATAGAAATAAATCAGTTATATGAATATGATGGCTTGACTCCATGAATGGAGATCTGGGAAGGATTTCCTGATCTTAAGTCAGCTAGGCCTGTTCGTGAATAAACTAGCAGTCTGCGCAATTGAATTTTAAACGGAAGTGTGACATGCATGTAGCTGATCCAAACCTTTAAAATTGGCATTTGCACATTAAGAACCACCAAGGTAGCATGAATAGCTGCAAAACCCCTAGGTCATAGGTTTGACAGGAGTTTCCTTCTGGTAGATGCACAAGCTAGCAATTGGAGTTTTGTGGGAGTATTTTGACAGTATGGCTGACCTAGATAGTTAAACCCAGAACAATAACAATCCAGTTGTCTGTACATATATATATATACATATACATATTGAAGTGCATTTCTGAGAAACACCTCTGAAGTTGATGCCTGAGCTGTCTGTAGGGGTCTACTGTCCCTAAAGAGGAGTAACTTGATCTGTGCACATATAAATATATCATTTATATATATTTGAGCACATTTTATATTTATGTAGTTGCCATAAGTGTGTGTGTATATGTATGTATAATCTGGTAAATGTGTACATGTATCAGATAATGCAGACACACTCATATGAAAGTTTGGATTAGATATGGATTTCAAGCATTAAAGCTTGCATATCTATATGCCAGGAAGACTGGTCAGATAGGCAAGTTAAAACTCCTCATCGGGGAAACTGCAATTGGCCTGAACTAATTTTCGCAAAAACTGATGTCTCCATCTGAGGCCTTCTTCCTTTGTTCAGTCAGTGAACACTTGTTTTGCCATATACATAAGCATGAAGTATATGAAGTTTAACTGATTTTAGCCCTTTTAAAAGACCATTTTAGTTATGAATAATAAACCATTCTTGGCAACACTGATTCCTTCCCTTATTTGGCCCGCACATGCATTTTGACAGCAAATTAGAGGCCCACATATACATTTTATCAGCAAATTAGAGGCTACATACTCACTTTGTCAGAAAATTAGAGGCTTACAGAAAGTATGCCCCTGTCTATATATGTATATAAAATGGTATAAATAAACCTTCAAAAGAGCGAGTAAAGTGTTTATATCACTTGAAGCAAGATTACCTGTATTCTGTATTAGTAAAACGAATGTTACTTTGCTAAAAGTGTGAGTATGACAATAAATGAATAATAAATGCACAGAACCATAAATAAATACAAAAACAAGGGATTTTTCTTGCTGGATTTCTTTACTCTATTACATTGCATTTCGAAACACTTGGGAAGATATAAAAATGCTGAAAAAAAGAAAGGAGTTATGTTACCATACTAGTAAACAAAATGCATATTTATTTGAGACCTTCAATCAAAACTGTCACCAAAACTACCATCATAGGTTTCTTCAGTTTTCATGTGGGTCTGGTTGGCTGGTGATGTATAGGCTGCAACATTGAAGCTAGAGGACTGAAAAATCAAACATTAATTCCTTATTATGTCTCAAAAAAACAGGTCTTCTGCTTTTTCGAAAATTACTCTTACAGTATTTTTAGTGGAGGGTTCAATTGGTAATGTGAGTTAATACTAAATTGATTCTTTATTTTGTTCCCTGTAGCATTCAAACTTACTTTTTTAAAATTCAGACTTTTTCAATGACCAATGTGCAACGAAGAAACTTATTCATTGATCACCTTCTTTCCCAAATTTGTAGTTTTTCACCATAATATGACATGATACCAAAAGTTGTCGGTCATGTGACAGTCTCTATTGTATGCATACAAGTGAACATCAATGTATATAAATTCAAAATATTCAATCATGAATATCTGATTCAGAATCAAGACAAACATGTTAATAGACTGATAGATGAATATCCATTTATTTTTTCTTATATTGTGCAAATATGAAATTACTTACATGATATACACATATACTTTTATTTTTTATATGCAATAATGTATAAACCATTTAATGTACCAATAAAAAGACGGTTATCTTTTAGAGCATCTATTCAAGTTCTTTGCTATCGAAATAATAGTTGAAAATCTGTTCTTGCTCAGCTATCATTTATGTGTATGCATAAATAATGTATGAAAATGGCATATGTTTATTTCTTCACATACAAAAGCATGCAACACATGTAAAACTGATCATTATGTTTTGGCTTTACATACATCATATCAGTTACAATGTGAAGTTGTTCCACCCGTTTGGACCTATTTAAAATCGTCATTATCCATGATTATCGTAGCCAGATATCCTTCTGCTATTTCATCCACGCAAATCTTGCTTTTTTTCTACTTCACATTTTGCCAATGCTACATGACATCATTATAACTTATGCCAAGTCAAAAACAGTGTAACAAGTCAATTATCTCTTTGCCTCTTGTCAGTCCTTGCATTGTTGGTTGGGAAAGATGTTCTTTGTCTTATCATAAAAGCTTTTAGGATAGAATGTGCTTTTTATAACTGGGTACCAGTCAGGAACATTGGCTAATTTTCAGAATGAAAGTGATGGCTCGTTATTATCTAACAGTCAATCAACATAGGGTGCCCAAGAGAGAGGTTTTTCCCTTGGAGACTTGCGCAAATTTTTCGAGCAAGAATATTTCACAGCTTGTCATCATCTTTACCCCGAAAGTTGATTGCTGCCTCAAAGTGACTCCTTCCTTCCTCTGTCTCACAAACTACTGAGCTTTTATTCTTATGAAAGCAATCATGAGAAGGAGAAGTTCTTTGATGCTACTGCCATTGCGTCAAAAATTTTGAAACAATTTCATGTAATTTTGTTGTCCTCGGTTTCCCATTCTCAAAGATAACTATCTTGCCGTGCTTTCAGAATATGAGTTTGACTTTCTGTTGTCGAAAATTTTGAAGGTGGCCTGGCTCAGAAGACAGGTTACCAGTTGCATTTAAAGGCATCACATATTTCTTCCAGGAAGAATTTCTGATCCAAATGGATCTGCATACAAAGCTATCACTCTCAGAATGTGATTTCTCATTTCAGGATCTTCAAGGTGTATTATGTGGGATTTGAAACTTTCCCAAGAATCTTTCTGCTGAATCATATAGGAATGATTTTGGCGGGGATGTTTAGAGTTTTCAGGCAACATATACCAAATGCATTGATATTTCCCAAACCTTACTACGTCTAGGAATATTGTGCCCTTTTCTTTTGCATTTCCTCTGGTACCGCAGTCTCACTCAGTGTTTCAAGGAATTCTTTCCCTTTTCGATTTCTAACTTGTTGCAGCTTACAGGAAGAAGCAAAGTCTCTTTTGCAATGTCTGTGCCACACTTTATCTATGAAGTTTCAACTTTTCCAACCTATTCCTCTCTAGTGCTAGATCCTATAATTCAAACATAATAGAATTATGTAAACTTATATCATTACAATGTTGTTTGCAAAGAATGCAATTTCCGCCATCCCCACTTGATGAATTAGTCACATTTTCAAGCTTTCTCTTCTTTGCAACAATGAGTAGCTTTGACATTGTGCTCCACAGACAGAAGGTATGAAGAACCAATTGAAACTGGAATTGGCACAAATCATAAGTTAACTATAGATTGTTTTGTGGTTGCAGATACAATTTATTTGATACTTAATGTAAAATACTCAGCCAAACATAGTTCATAGCTTTAGAATCATTTTAGATTGATTGCCAACAAAAGAGCAGGATGATTAGAAAATGTACCTTTACTTTTGTCTTAAAGTTCACAAAGGATATCTGTAATGTTCTTGTATACTGTCTGGTGGTTTATATGTTGGTTTAACTCCATTTGCATAATCACATACTTGATAAACACTACAAGGTCAGTGCCACAAAGACATGTCCCTTCAAAGCTGCTGCTGGCGGCCAAAGTGGCTGTCTTGGATACATCTGTATGCATGTACAAGGGTCAAAACTTGTGAACACGCATGGTGAACAGAGCCCATAAATCATTAAGACCAGAGATAAGAAGACATCCTTATGGCTCTCAGGTTAGTCTCAGGTCACAGATAAAAGTAAAGTATTATTTCCAGGTTACTTCAGCGGTACGCAAGCTCCAAAATTTACAAATAAGGTCACATGACTAGTTCTAAAAATAGGATAGCTGAAATTTATTGTTTCATTGTAATAGGCATACACTTCTAACTTCCCACCACGTTTGAAGTAAATAACAAGTTTCTATGCTTTGAAATGTTAGTAAAATGCAAGATATTGAAGGAAGATTACAATAATCCTTGGTCTGAAATTTGTAAAATGTGGCATTTAAACATAACATACAACAGACCTATGAAGTCATATGAAGACTCCAAAAATATAACTATACAAAGTATCTATTCGGGATAATCACAATAATGAAGTTAGAAGCCATACTTTTTTACACAATCTTATATATTGGAGGCATTGTACTTTTTAGGATCTTTTTATGTTTTGTTCAACTACCATATTTTACACCAGTCAGACCAGAAGATACCAGCCACTATGAAAAGGCATCCTATGCCCAAGTTTTTTAGAGGGTCACCTGGGCTGATTCTGATCAGCATATTCTCGGAACATAGAAAATTTTTCCAACTTAGTTCCCTAGACAATGGTCCCAGAACCTTGATATTTGAAACTATTGCCTGGGAGGGGGGATAGCTTAAAATATAACAACACTATAAAAAAAATATGCTCTTTCATATATTTTTTCTTACACAACACAATGAATGGAAAGAAAGTTTATTTGCACATAAAAAAGTAGCAGTTATGGAAAAATTATTCTGATACACAAAATAGAACAAATGATATTGTCCCTCAGTTTAACAGTGTTTCAGGATGCTCAGCATTAGTGCTTCCCCCATCAGGTTCCAGTATGAAGAGTATATAGCTGGCCATAGGAAAATCATGAAAAATCAGGTAAGGGCCAGAATTTCTGTCTGAAAATGTTTTGCAGGGTTGCATAACATCTTACAAATGATATGGAAAAAATTCATTTTTTAAGCCCTTAAAGTATTTTTGTTTGGCAAATAAAAACTATTTTATTCCCAAATTGACTTGAGCTGGTCTTCAATGAACTTGGAGGCCAGTACCACCTATCCTATCATCTATTTCTACCCAGGTCACAATTTACCTCTAAGAATGTAATTGCTTGGCTGTAAAATGACTGAAAAATGTTACTTTTAATCCCAAATTGACCTCTGATGACCTTCAAAACCATAGTGGTCAATAACTCCCATCTAATTGAATTTTACTTATCTGTAAGGTCACAAAAAATTCTATGCTAGATAGCAAACTCAATACTATATTGTAAATTGCTTCAGTTAGCAAGAAACAACCCGAAATAACCTAAGGAGCCCCCAAATGACCTTCAAGAACAACTTCATATTGCCTATGAACTTTGCTGTATAATGATGGACCCTTTGTTAAATTTTAGTACTCTTAGTGGAAAATTGTGGCAAACATCTTTGAAGATATTCTGAATAACCTCTCGTGGCCCTAAATAACCTTTGAGGTAAACTTCATATTGGTTTTCATCTTTGCTGTAAAAAGATTTACTCTTGTGCCGAATTGTAGCCAACAACTTTGAAAATTGGCTAGAAATGATCGAAAATGAACACAAGTGACCTTGATGGCCTGCAAAGTTAACTTTGCAATATATATTGGAAATATTCCCTCCTATGCAAATTTTCAGTTTTTTAGGTGCAAAATAGGTCAACTTCAAATAGAGCATGACCGTCATTAGGAGAAGATAAACCCATATGCTAAATTTCAGCATCCTTGGTTCAAAATTGAGGCCAACATGGAAAATTGACTAGAAATGACCTCTGATGTCAACCTCACATTGCCTATATCACAAACTGATGCTCAGTGAGTCTTCCTACCAAACATTATGTTAATGGGTCTTGCAATTTTAGTGTGAAAGAAGTGAGGACAAATAAATAAATAGATTGAAGACTCAAGTATTCATTAAATCTACACTTTTTTCAAAGTTCTGTTACCATAATTTTTTTTCATTTGAATATGAAAAGGATGAACAGGAAAAAAAGTACATAAAAGATTAGGAGAAAATTATAAAAAAACTACCAATCAATTAAATTTTAGAGACAATATTTCATTTAAAATTTATCATTGGTCTTTTTTCTTTAAACTTGTGAGCAGAATATAAACATCTCTACCAAAATGAAATAGATTCTTAAAATATGAAGAATAGTTTGTTGGAAATAAAACCATACAAGAAGTTAATAGTTTTTGGCATTTCCTTTCTCCTTGAAAATCATCAATATGCTTGTAGAGAACATACCTGGAAGCTAGGAAAAATTCTATGTTTATTATATAGACCTTGAAATATCCATTCTGAAAGCATGAAGAAAGCTTCTATAGAGATTTTATAACCTTTAGGAAGCGTAGAGCAATTTTTTTGAGAACCCAAGAGGAGGTTGTATTCTTTCCAAAATACAATGCCTTGCAAAAGTATTTGTCTTTGTTGGCATTTCTTCTATTTTATTGCCTAGCAACCTGGATTTAGATATTGATTGGGGATTTGTATCATTCAATTAACACAACATGTCTACAATTTTGATTATGCAAAAAGATTTTTTTCATTATGAAACAAACAAGAAATAGACCAAAAACAAATTGAAACTTCAGCATGAATAATTATTAAACACCCACAAGTAGACCCATATTTTGCAGCAATTACATTCACCAATGCAGTTTTTTACCCATTATTCAAAGCAAAACTGTTCCAGCTCCTTCAAGTTTGATGGGTTCCATTGGTGCACAGCAATTTTGAAATTGTCCCAAAGATTCTCAATTGGATTGAGATCTGGGCATTGATTCAACTACTTATTCCAAGACATATGAGTTTGCTCTGAAACCATTCCAGTCTTGCTTTAGCAGTCATGCTGAGATGTCTCAAATCTCTGGAAGACTGAAATAGGTTTTCCTTAATGATCGCTCTGTATTTGGTGGCATCCATCATTAGACAGATACTACACTCTCCACTGTGGAGCTTTCCAGCTCCTTCATTATCTCTGGCCTCTTTTTTGCCTCCTTGCCAGGTTGGTGAGTTTTGGTGGCCAACTGTCTCTTGGCACATGTTAAGGTGCTATATTCTGTCTATTTACTGGATTTAATGTCATTGTTATAAGTTTATGACATAGAGAGGTAATGAAATTATTGCCAAAAATTGAAAATATACTCTAACTGCTTATCCCAAAGATAGCTGAAAACAAAGGTTCAATTTAATATGTCCAAATATATACTGAATAAGAGAATAATTTCTGTGAAACACAGTCTTAATATTCTCTAAAGGAAGGCTAGAGTAAATACAAACTGATACAAAAATCACACAAACTATTATATTTTTTAAGACAGAAATATGCTACAAGCATTCATTTTTTAGAGCTATTAATAAAATCACTTGCGGTCACTTTAACTTCAAAAACAGCCACCAAAACATTTGCTTTTAAAATGTTATTTCTTCTGCTTATATGATAATATGATTTCATTCAAGATTTAGCCAAGTTTTCTTTTTACAAAAATTTGATGAAAAATAAAATGTTCAAAAGAAATTACCAGACAGAAATCATTTCTTATCTTGAACAAAAAAAAATAAAGAAAATATTGAAGTAGAAAGATTTGATTAATTTTATAAATACTTGATAATTTTTTATCATTTTCCTTTCTTAATATATGTTCTCTGTGTCCTTATAGAAGAAAACAAATACAAAAAAACTTTACTCTTCAAGAGGTACCATTTTTGTTTTGCATTAGTAATTCCAAGATTTCATTTCTTCCTTGTCTTTTTCCATTCCAAAAATGAAAGCTGATTGTACTGTATGATCTATCGTCCCAGAATCCTCAAATACTGAATGTTTATTTTTATGCTGTATTTCAATTGTGCAAATGTCAAGGCCTAGTGCATAATTCTTCATTCTTTGCATCATCAATCATTATGAATATTGAATAATAAATGTTTGCCCACAGCACGTACACACGCATATATGTATATTTTAACATCAAAATCATACATATATATATCTATATATCTATATATCTATATATCTATATATCTATATATATATATATATATATATATATATATATATATATATATATATATATATACCATTTTATATGAATATACCTCCTCGTACTTTTATGTAAATCCACACCGTTGTATCTGCAAAAATTTGGCTTTATAAAACTCTCAGATCCTTTCAGTCCATGAAAATTTAAAAGGAGTCATTCTGTATCAGATCACCCAATGCTTCCAAGGTCACCTTCTGAGACTTCTCTGATTGTGCTCCTATGCCAAAATTACAGAGAAATCTAAAATATTTCTTCAATATCTTGAATGGTTTTCAAATTGTGAATATTTTAAATTTTACTCAATTTTATGCATTAAGCCAAACGGGCCTTTATATTCAAACTCAGCTCCTTCGATATGGCACAAACTGCTTTGAAACTTTGAGACCAGGGTAGACTTTTTCAATGCAATTCAAAACTTTTTCAGATCAAGAATATTTTATTCACTTTTTCTCCTAAAAGACTTTGAAAATGGCCCAAAATTCCAGACATAGAAAAACCGATGCCAACTGTAAGAAATTCTCATTCAAACAATATGCTTGATAGAACACTAATATTTTTTCTTTCCAGTCATTTACAGCATATTCGGTCATGTGTATGCAGTAATTATATGTATTATTACTGCTATAGGGATATCAAAACGATGGTATAAAATGTGCTTGATTCCTGGATTTCATAATTGTCCTCATTCAACCATGTGAGCAGTTAACCACCATTTTCATATTTTACAATATATATCTGAAGATGATCCCACTAAAATTTGGTATTGTTCATGAGCTTTCTTGTGGAGTAATGAAATTTTAATGCATGGAAAGGTTCTCCTCTGGGGGAATGCTGTCAGTTCTCATTTGGACCTTGGTGATTCATTTCTTGATCAAACAAAGAGCTTTTCAGCTGCAAGAGTACTACAGATTAACTTTCAAAGAATCATAACACAAGGAAGAAGCTCGTTTTCTTTTGTGTCAGTGACCAGAAGGAAAAATTGTAAAATTAAATAAATCTTTGATGATTAATTTGCTTGAATCAAATGTATCTGAAGATGATCCCAAAACCCCAAAAAACATTTTCTTGATATAATGAAGAGTAAATGTTTGAATTTTTAGCCCTCAAGCATCATAGATGTGGCTTGTACATAGAATACATGTACACATAGTCAGCCAGCCAGATTCATTTGGAAGCTGAAGAAACCTATATTGATGCTGACAGTTTTAGTCAATGGTTTCTGATATAACGTATCTTATGTACAGGTGTATGTTGAGATGCATGGAAGTATGTCAAAGTATATAAATCCATACATTAACAAAATGCATACATATTGAAACCTACGAATCATAATGTGCAAAAATGCATAATCTGAGCAAAGTTTGAATGCAATTAAAACAGAAAAAGTAAAAAATTCATAATTCTGTTGATGTACTTATGTAGTGATGTAAATGCACACACGCACCTTTCTCAATTGTAAGGTCATCTATTTAAAATCGTATTTCTATAAAATTCTTATAATTAGAGACTAATTGATCAAATGAGTTTTCCATCTTGCAAGGAATATTAAAATAACTGTTTGAAAACTTTCCCTACTGTCAGGATTTCCAGGTTGTTCAAGCGGAAGACCTAAATGGGATCTTTGGTCCTAATGAGAGATGAAAAAACACAGCCTCATGCAAAATGTTTATTTGATGAAGACACAACCACAATAAGGAAACAGGATTAAGACATGCCATGTCATTATTTAATGAAAACAGGATAAATAGTATGTAATTATTTAGTTTGAGCCAGACAACAACAGAGCAATTATTCAAAGCAATAGGAAAATATGAAAATGACCACTGATCCAGGCAAATGATGGACAAATATCAGCAAATGAAAATATTAAGTACCGCTGATAGTGCACTCTTACAAGAGAAATATAGGAAAGTTTTTCGGCTGAGTAAAAGTTTTGTCTTCTTATAAAGATTTAAATTGTAACAGTTACTGCATTAAAGTCTCTCAGTTAAAGATACATATTGAGCAATATAAAACATAAATCTTTTGCAGTGATCAGCGTAGAAATGTCAAGAGATGTGTTGCATTAATTGAACTGAAACCACAAATAACATTCAATCAAGTATTGTTGGAAATCTTTTCTTTACCAAATGAAAACTATAAAGAAAGAGATCATTATTTCCAAGCAATTCTCTGTTAACTGCAGTTATGTTTACAGAGCACTGTTTTGAAATCATATTTAGATATTTAGAACCTGCTTTGAAAAGTATTTTTCATCAATTTATTTAGAAACTCATTCTTTGGGCAGAAAATATATGACAAATTTTGATAAATCTATTGTTGTCTCTCCAACTGAAAGAATCTCGCTCAAAATAATGTTCTTTTTATCGAGAAAAAAACATGTAAATAACTCATCAAGGGAACATATCTATTATTGTGAGTGCAAACAATAACCCCTACAATTCTCTTCATTTCACCCACTTGTAAAAAATTCTTTCTTTCTATTCTATTTCGAAATCATTAGAGACACAATTTGCATCATATTGAAGTCATTTTTAGATGGTCACAAAATATGTTTTCATTCTAAAGAAGGTTTTTATTGTAAACAGAGCAACCTGACAAATAAAAAAAAGAAGGCTCCAAATCAGAAAACACTTAAGATAAGACAGGTGATGGTGGACACATAGAAGGTGAAAAACAATGTTAGCTCAATAACCATTATTGATTTTGCTAAAAAGGAGAAAGATTCAGAGACTCATTTGCATATAGTCATCTTAGTAGGGGTAGATATTACTCCTATACAGCCAAATCATGTTGGACACACTGATTTTGGTAAAATCATCACAGTTAAGAAATATCTAGCCTGGTCAGTAGATCAATTTAAGGGAAGGGGGCAGTTTAAGTTTTTTGCAGTTTCCGTATCAAATTACAAAAAGTTGCTTAAATTATTGTGATGAAAGTTTAAATCTATGATTTTATTTGACTCCCACATGTAGAGTTGATTCCACTCTCCAAATAATTCAACCTACCATATAAATATAGGAGAGACTGGTCATTGTGCAAGCAAAAGTTTCATCAGTAAAGATTTAGTTTAGTGAAGTAGTGTATTTTTGTAGGATAACATATTTCTCTTTTGAAATATTTTGATGTGTTTTGAATGAATATGACTTTGTTTTCTTGAGGAATTTTTTCATTTCTCAAAAATTCAATGCAAGGAAGAAAATTTGATTTTCACAAGGAAAAGATTTCTCCGCCTCGCAGTGATCTGTTGTCATACGATTGTGAAACTTGTTATTCATATCAAATGAGTGTCATTGTTAGTTCAGATAAAGTCACCACCTTAGCTCTGTTTTAGTTTAGTCTTTCTCAGAGCTGTGATTGAGTTGTCCTAGTTTGAACTGATGATTTACTTTCCAGTGTCTTGCTTTCTGTTTTCTGTTTTCTGTTTTCTGTTTTCTGTTTTCTGTTCTCTTATGATTTGCCTGCTCAGTTTTCAAAAAAGAGAATTTTTCAAGATAATGAATATTTTAAAGAAGTGATGAAATATCAAGACCACCATAATTCTTAGTTGTTTCCCATAATTCAGAGTGGTATAGAGTTACCTGCCTCTTAACAATCACGTGTGTCAAGTGAGACAAGGTTTGGCACACTTATGGAATAATGTCGATGTAGCAATTAGTAAGTTCAACAATAATCACTTTGAGATTTTTGTTCAATTTTTGATCAAATCTAAACCTCTGTATTCTATTGAGAAACGTAATATGTATTTAAAGATGAAAAGAAATAATTTGTAATTCTGAAGGGATTAATTAAAAATTTTGTCTTACATTTATTCTTTCTTCAATGCCAATATAAATATAACTATACAAATGTGGACTTTTAAAGCAATCGCACCTTATCAAAATTATATTGATTATTCCCGGATATTTTCCCAATGGATGAGGCTCTGTCATCATCATCATCATTGTCATCAACCTTTTAGCATTCATCATAAAATTCCTTAGGATTTAGCAAACCTCTCCATCATGTGCGTGTTAGAGCCTATACTCTCTGATCTCTGGGAATCCACATTGTTAGTTGTGATGTCCAGCGGTTGTCTGCCATTCTTGCAATGTGACCAGCCCATTGCCATTTGAAATTTTTTAATGCTTTCTATGATATCTATTGTGCTGATATGGATTTTTCAGGTGATGTCGAGCATGGTACATGCTTCTGAGTTTGAGGGTCAATCTTTTGGTTTGATTCTCTGTCTCAGCTCTGTAGGTGACTATCAGAATGATGCATTGGTTTTTTGAGGTCTAATGGGATTTTCTTGTTCTTGAAGATTGCGCTTGCTCTACCAAAATCTTGCCAACCTAAAGTAACGCTTCACTTGATTTCTTATTCTTTTGAAGATTTCACGGGGATTTGTGTCCCCAGATAGATAGTGGTCTACTCTCTCCATTTCTACATTATTGATTTTTGATCATTGTATCTTTGTTCTCAATGTCTTTGTTGTACATGACATTTGTTTTACTGAAGTTCATGTGGAGACCAATATTCTTGCTTTCCTCATTCAGTTTGTCTGGCATTATTTGGAGATCATTAAGATTCTCTGCAAAAAGCACGATATCATCTCCAGGCAGGCAGCAAAAAGTTTGGGTGAGTTAGTATCTCTGCGTTACCTTTTTTTCAAGCTGGAAGGGGTCCAAGTCTTTATTTAGTCTGAAAAAGGAGCTGTTGTGTCAGCAGATATGTTGCAAAACACTGATATATACGGAATTTATGTCTTGTTGTATGATGGCATCAATGACCATAGCAATTTCCACTAAATCGAAGGCCTTCCTGAAGTCAACAAATGCTACAGTTTTGCAGAGAGAACAAAAGTGTGGCCACCCTCTATGATAAGACTTACAGAAATCTGGAGACCACCAATCCATGAGTATATTTTAAAATCAATTATTACTGATCATGCATGTAGAGAGAAAGAGTTGGACACACCAATTTCTATAGGATGGAATCAAGATAAAAAAAACAAATAAGGAACATTAATGAGGGATAAGAAGGAATACAAATACAAAACTCAAATCATTTCATCAGCAGATCAAGCATATGCATATAGTATATGGGAACCACTAATCAGGAGGGAGCTGATCGATTTGATTTTCCAAAAACATAACCCCTAAAAGTGGGATAGCTGGTGAGGTTCACCCAGTAAACAGGAAAATTATGGATAAAGGGTATAACAGTACCAAGTACCAGCATTCAGAGGCACTGGATATGACATGCATCAGAAAGTAAGTGCATGCCTCTCAGAGCAAGGTTCAACTTCACAAAATACAAAAGACACAAAAGGAAGGTTGGAGAATATAGCGACAAGAACATTGTGATAAAACTAATAGACAAGAAAATTAGTTGTAATTAACCCAAATCCCATAACTATATTCATTATAATATAGCAATGGGCAGGCCAGAAAGTCAGACAACGGATGGACATCATGACTCACAACATGGATCCCCACTGATCAAATGTGCAACTGAGGCTAGCAGAATATGAGATGGTGAGATGAACAGGGCAGATTCAGAAAAAAGTGGCTCCGGTGAATCCTGGGGAAGGTTTATGTCCAATGATAGATGATAAAAGACTGATAGTAAAACAAAGTTGCATTTTTCTCTTTTTACGCATCTCTTCCAAACTTTCTTTTTTTTTTAAATGCATTATTGTGAGTATGTGTATCACTCCCTGAATTAGTCTTTCACTTTGTCTCTCAACACTTGATGTTTCAAAAGAAGACAACTTTTTCTCTCTCAATTTGAATCTGCTTATCTCTAAGAGTCAATAATGCTTGGATTATCACTACTCAAAATGCATATTAGATATAATCTACAAATTTAGGAAGTGCAAGAGCCATAAACTACAACTGAAATATGCAGTCTTCCTTTCTAGGTTTACAAATTTCGAAAGGTTCGGTACTTTAGTAAAAACATGCATTTTCCCTTGTAGGTTTTGTGATGCTTAAAGTAGATATGGTTCTAAAAATTATCAACACTTATTTTCCAATAGATGTGCAGAATATATCAAATCATTTTCTGAGCAATTTTTCCTTTGAAACATTTTACTGAAATTTTATTGATAGCATTGTGTCACTTAATATCAATAATATTCTATCAATGTAGAAGCTCTTTAAACTCTTTTGTGAGAGTTTTCTGAAATTCAATATATCATTAAATGATTGAAGCATACTTTTTATGCAACTAGAAATTTCAATGCCTAAAATATCACATTGTCCTATATAAAGAACAATGATCTTGATAAGGATAAAAAATTTTCTCAAAGAAGAATCTGCACATACAGTTCGGTATCAATAAGTTAGAGAATTTCAGGGAATAATATGGGATGAGCATTGAACATTCTCACTTTTTTTCATTTCATTCTTTTACTTCTTACTTTGATGCTAAAATACACTTGAGAAATAAGGTGCTAAAAACATTCAAACACCCATAACTCCTTCTACAACTATATGTTCCACGGAATACTCAACAGCTTTCATCCATCTTGTAACCAAGAAGTTTTTTCGTTCGCTATGTCTAAATGAAATATTTTTTGCTTCCTTACAGTTTATTGATTGTTTCTTTCTAATTTTTAAAAGAAAATCACTAATTCTTGCTATCTAAAGATGATGTCACTGTCTAAAAAATATTACAAATCTGCAATTTTTTTCTGATTCCAGATTGATTTTTGCTCAAGTTTTCAAATCACAAATTCTTTCATTGAAAGAGTAAATATTTTTGACTGAATGAAGAAAAAGTTTTGTTTCATTCAAGCAATGTAATTGTCAATTGGTTAATTCAGTTAACAAACATTAAAAAGGAGTCTCATACTCTTCACAAACATTCACAATGTTTCATTTCAGCTGCTCTGCGGTTGTAGTGAAAAACAACTGTAGTCACAATGAAACAAATAATCTTGAAAAACATTCTGCATTCAATTTTTTAGATAAATGAACAACTTTTTCCATCTTCTACACTAGTTTCCAGCTTTGATTCAAACCTGATCAGTGAAAAGCTTGCCAATTTGTAAAGTCAAGGAAAATATTGACATTTTTCGCTCAATTAATTTTGGAAATTTCCTTCCAAATTTGGTAACAAAATCTTGCTTAATTCTCACATCCATTTTATTTTTTCCAAAATTCATAATAAGCACATGCAATTCAGTCATGGTTTACGCAAAATTATTTTTTATGTAAAATGTATAAATTTTATTCATTACCATCTGGATCTATTGGTGGTCCATGCATTTCTTCAGCTCAATCTTTTGCTCATTTTTAAAACAGTTTATTAGAAAATGACTGCAAGAAATGTCAACATAGGTTCCTTCAGGTTCAAGTTGGTCTAGTTGGTTGACTATGTATGTGTGATAAATATAAGCCACACCACTGGAGCCGTCTGTTCACACTTGTTTCTTGAAAATTCAGACATTTTTAGTGATCTCAAAATAAGAAAAGGTGAGAGAAGTGATTTCTTTATTGATCAACCTTTTTTCCACATTTTGATGGATCAGCCCCAACACAGCTTTCTGCTGAAATGCATAACATTTTCTATTGAGTTACTAACCAAACCAGTTTTACTAATTGTTAATTATCAGTTGTTTATGTTGTGAAATGTACCAATTATTTTATCACTGTTTCAGGCTTAATTTGGTAGGAATTGGTTTTGTATGGCTGTTAAGATTGAATTAAATGGCAAACTAAATTAAAACCATTTCATTTGATCAAACTTCAGTTCAAAGTCTTGAGTTGACTTTGTATTCCTAAAGTAACTAAACAAACCTCACTGAAATGTACAATCCGCATTCCCCTATTGTGATTTGAGCTCACAACCAATCAACTATTTGAGATAAATTGACAAGTCTTTGATGTTAACAAAAATTTATTATACAGATACACATGTGCTTATTCTATTCCAATGAATACATTTAAACAAAGAAAAGCATTTTCTATGTTTTGTTTATCATATATATAATACAAATTGAGTAATAATCATCTTCAGTCAGAATAGAAGTTGGAGTAGAGTTTGACCTTGCAGCAGCCAGTCTTGTTCTTTTCATTTTCATAAGATCTGTATAATTGTTTTAATAAGATCTGTATAATTGTTTTAATAAGATCTGTATAATTGTTTTCACAAGATCTGTATGATTGTTCTCATAAGATCTGTATAATTGTTTCCATAAGATCTATATAATTCAGAACAAACAAACAAACAGTTCCTCAAAGTCCATCATGTTTATCATTCATAATATCTAAGAAAAATTAAGGAAGGAAAAAAGAAGACTTTTTTCCCTGAAAGTTTTGTTTCATTAAAAACCATAAAATCTAAATTTGTACGCATTTGTCCATCAGGATGGATTGTAATAACTTCAGGTATGTACTCTCATATGAATGGAATAAGTGGGAACCAATTTCATGAAAATTCATGTTATCATTTAGCCACAAGGGAGTAATCATTGAACAAAACAGAATCATCTGCCTGTTTACATAAACTAGTTGATTTATGCTGTCTACAGCTTTGAAAAAAGTCATTAACATTCAGGGAGTTCTCCAAATGATTGAACTCTTTCTTGCTGCTTGTGTTATTAACACAACATTTCAACTAGTCCATTCTATGGCCTTCTCCAGGTGCACTATCCATTTGCGATGGTGGTGAACTTATGTTCCAAAACATATGGGTCACTTGTTCTCACATCCATCAAAATTTGATCACTATTCAATAGGGATAAGGTATGGAAATCCAGAATTCTTGTCATTGGGAGTTCAAAAGTGGAGACAATTGAAAAATATAAGCACCAAAATGTAGTACCAAGAAGATAGTGATTATTGATTGAACACTGATAATGCTAGAAGGCAAAATAACATTAGAAACATGCATAAAACAAGAGCATTATATAAATTCTATCTTGAAGAATCTTTCTAGTTTACTTAGCAGTCTGCTGGCCATTATTAATAGTGATATACTATCGTTGAAAAGAATAGACTTCCACAAATTACATCTTTGACAGTGACTTTCTGAAAGACTCTGCTTCTCCACATTTACAGCCCAAGAAGGCCTTTCTGTGGGTATGTGCATATATATATAAATATATTTATATATGTAAATATATATATATATATATATGTGTGTGTATGTGTGCATTTTGAAATTGACATACGAGGTCTGACAGAATGATTATAAATTGCATAACAAACAAACTTATTTGAAATAATCTCCCATTATACGGTTAATGTATTACTCACCCTAGACAATGTAAATAGAATAAACAATTGAAGAAAATGTGGCTGCAGCAGGAATTTTTCTTTAATTGTTTATCCTATTCATATTGTCAAGGCTGAGTGATATAGCAGATGAGATCATTTCAAATAAGTTTGTATATAATATAATGCAGTCTATAATCATACATATATATATAGACACGCATTTTCCTCAAGAGCCGAGGAAGATTTACAGATGTTTGTAAAGGATACTTCAATTGATAATCAAAGATTGAAAATCAAAACAAAGAAAACAATTGATGGAAGTTTGATGACATAAAATGTGGAAAAACTAATTTTAAGGTTGATGGAAAAAATTGTCAAATTCTTCGGATGAATATATTGGTAGACAATCGACTCGAAGAAGTTTTTCAGTGAAATGAGTATTTTAAAAGATGATATCATAAGTTGATTTGCCTGTAGCCTGAAATAAAAACCATTACAATGGATTTAATATTCACATGTGTGAACATTTGATAGAAATAACACAAACAGCAAGTCATGTCTGTTGTTATAATTACTTATCCCTCATCATTAAATATAGTTTTGGGGTAATTTATGTAAGTAAACTGTTTTGAAAAAAAAATATGTTGGATAAAAAAAAATCAATGTACATTACACATAAGCATCATCATCATCATCATTGGTCTTCCATCGTTCGTTGTTGGACATAGACCTTCCCCAGGATTTGCCACACTTCTCTATTGTGGGCATCGAGGAGCCAGTTCTTCCTGAATTTGTCTAGCTCAACTCTCCATCTAATATTCTGCCGGCCTCGGTTGCTCATGTGATCTCTGGGGATCTATGTCGTGAGTCGTGATGTCCATCGGTTGTCCACCATTCTTACAACATGGCCAGCCCACAGTGATTTGAGGTTTTTAATGGATTCTATGATGTCCCTAACTCCTGTCTTCTTCCAGATGTACTATGCTGACTGGTGGTCTCTCTATGTGAGGCCTAGCATAATTTTTTCATGTGCACATTACATGGTTCTCAATTTGCGGATCTGTTTCTTGGTTAGATTCCATGTTTCAGCTCCGTAAGTGACTATTGGGAGGATGCATTGGTCACACACCCTTCTTTTTAGGACTAATGGGATCTTTTTGTTTTTGAAGGTTGAGCTTGCTCTGCCAAAGTGGTTGTTACACATGATCTTCATCTTGCTGAAGTTCGTGTGTTGCCCGAATTTCTTGCTCTCTTCATTTAGTTCATCTAGCATTAATTGGAGATCCTGTTGGTTCTCTTCAAAAAGGGTAATGTCGTCTGCAAATCTGAGGTTGCTCAGGTATTTGCTCTCTATTCTGATTCCAGTACTCTCCCAGTCTAGTCTTCTGAAGATCATCTTGAGGCAGGCTGTGAAGAGTTTGGGTGAGCTGGTATCACCTTGTCTTACCCCTTTCTAGAGCTGAAAAGGCTCCGAGCCTTTATGTAGTCTGATTAAGGAGCTGCTTTGATTGTATATATGTTTCAGCACTTTGACATATACTGAATCTACTCCTCGTTGAATGATGGCCTCCATGACCTTAAGGATTTCCACTGAGTTGAAGGCTTTTTTTTATTTGCTCTTTCTTTCAGCTGATTTATTGAATGCAGGTGGTCCATGGTCGAGTAGCTTCTTCTAAAGTCAGCTTGCTCTTGTGGTTGGCTTTCATATAAAATGACAAACTACATGTATGACATATGCTATATAGTATGAAAGGACTGTGGTGTTGGACCAACATGGCTTAAGGAGCCATGTTAATATAACTGTTTTCTTTTTGAAATCCATTTTATATGGTAAGCAACTGAAGATCCCAACGAAAGAAAATTTATACACTGTGCCATAATAAATTATATGTAAAGCAGGGAAAAGAACACTGAAGACAATTATATAAAGCGCAGGGACAGTTTTTGGGAAAAAAGTGACAGAAAAAATTTTGAAAATATTTTTTAATGTTTAGTGTTCAAAGCTGTAAAGCTTTCTACACTATATATATATATATATGTATATATATGTATATATATATATATATATATATATATATATATATATATATATATATATATATATATATATATTTATATATATATAGTACCTGTGGTACAGATCAGGCTAGTAGTATAACATAACATAATAATATATTAATGATATAGATCCACTTCTGATATGTATTTCATAGAGTGCTCGATACATACAACTTTTTACTATGGAAGTTAAGTTGTTTTAGAGTAGATCTGGAAATAAATAGTAGAATGTGGATTCGCTACACAAACTAGCTTCTGTTTCTGCCCACTCCGGGCTTCATCAGGCGAATCTATACATACATATTTATATATATATATACACACACACACACACACACACATATATATATATATATATATATATATATATATATATATATATATATATATATATATATATATATATATATATATATATATATATTATATATATATATATATATATATATATATATATATGCATATGTATATATATATATATATATATATATATATATATATATATATATATATATTCTAAGAATGTCAGAATAAAACTGAAAATTTTAGTGTTTTTAATCACTGTTACCCACAATAGACTGGTTCAAACACTGTTACAGGGTTCAGGTAATTAACGTCCATATATTTATATGTGTATATCTATTTATCTAAATATCTATATATCTGGACTTTATCAAGCTTTAACCATTCATAGAGGAAACTTGAAGTTTAGCACACACACTCCCCCTCAATGAGTAAGGGGGTGAGAAAACATGCCTTTCCATCTATTATTGTTACTCCTATCACATTTTTGCAGGGTAAGGTTATTCATGTGTTCTGACATCTTTATACAAAAAACACTGAATTTTTTCTCAAAGGGAGTATTTTCATATGTTAATTTATATAGAATGAACTTTCCAACTATTCCAAATATGTTCAGTCACAAATTTATTCCTGGTTTACCACCATTTTAGCCTAATTTGTCTGAACTGTGCAGTACTAGTCAAAATAGGAGAAGGATTCATCTTAATGTAGTTCATATAATAGTAATTTCCACAAGATCTTGAAATTTATAGAAATCATAGCTCTTAGTGCATATATGTATATATATATATACTTCATGTACGAAAAACTTTTATTGGAAGTGACTATAAAAAGTATGACAGAAGACATTGCTCAGCTAAAAATGTCTGACTGGCTGGGAAATGCTTGTGAAGAAGTGATAGCATGTTGCCTCATCTATAGATATGCTTTCTATATACATTTTCAGTTCATTTATTCGGTAGGTCCAATACATTCAGAGGAGAAAATTTCTTTTACCATGGATGACACTTCCTGCCTCAAATTTAGCAGACTTTTTGATACTTTGGTTGAAGTATGTTGCCTGTACAACATCAAACAATCTGCCACCTGATCCAACTAAATTAGATTTACTTTCATTGCTGGAAGAAACTTCTGACTGATTACTATACTTCCAAATGTGTTTTTTTTGCATATTGAAGTCTAGCCTTATTCCTTTTATCTATCATAGGTTTATAGCTGCAGAACAAGTTTTCAATCCAAATTCATGTTATTGTTTGGTCATTGTGCTGTGGCTCATCTCCTTGTTGAGATCAATTTTGATTTGCTTTGAAATTCATGCAACAGTCAAGAATGACCCATTCATATTTATCTTATTTTGTCCCCCTTTAAGCTTTCTTTACAACTTTTGTGGTAAAACAAAAGATTTTGTATAATCAAATAATTTCAAACCTAAAAATTACACTCTCGAACTGGCCTGCTATTTTAAAACTATAGATATTGGTCTTCATTTTTACAATTTGTTGAAGAGCTGCAATCACTTTGACTATGTCTAGCATGTCTGGCAGCTGATGCAACACTGAGAACATTTCTACTTATCATTTAATGAGGTGAATATTGCCATATGCCTGAGAGAAATTTCTAGATCATGACAAAAACAAAACTATTCCTTTATTTTGTCCACCGTATATTTCTCTAATAAAGGTTTCACTTCAGTATTTTTTTGATTTCCACTTTCAAAAAATGCTATTTCATACATAAAGAATAAACCAAGAGCTATAATTTCTACAAATTTCAAGATCCTATGGCAATTACTGTTAATAAGAACTACATTTGAATAAATCATTCTCTTAATTGACTCGTACTGTATATGTATGAGGGTATCTGGACCTCGCCCAGCCCAAACCATTCTGTGTAGAAACTTGGAATTTTGCACATATATTCCTTTCAATGAGAGAAGAAAACAGTTTTTCTGCTTTTGGAAAATCCCAGCATAGGTTTTTGAAGGGATTGGAGGTTCAGTTTACTGTATTTATACTAAATTGGACCTTAGTTTGTGTCTAGTAATGTTCATACTTATTTGAAAATTCAGACTTTTTTAGTGATCACAGCCAAACAAAAGAAGTAAGTTATTTATTGATCATCTCTTATTCAATTTTTAATAGATCACCCCCATCATGGCATACTGTTTAAAGATATTGGTCAGATGATGATTTCTTTTGAATGACTGACTAGAACTGTTTTGGGAGGGCTCTTTTTCAAACCATGAATATATAGTTCAAACCATACAAGTAGTATCTTTATTAAGGTAACTTATTGTTATCACCACAACAGCTTAATTTACATGGTAAAAAGAAGCATATACAGATGGAGATTCATGATTTCCTTCAGAATGTTTGTTTTCAATACTCATGAGATCAGCAGCTATAGCCAGAATTTTTATTTGGTTTGGCAATTGTGTTGTCCAAATTTCCCCATATCACACTCATTTTTCTTTCCTGAATAATGAAAAATGCATCAAGATCTTTTTTTCAGTCCATAATAGTGAAGATGTTTGGGTTCAAATAATAAGCATTTTCTATGTAAAGTCATATCAAGTGAGATCATTGCTTTCTATGTGTTTGCTAGATAGTAGGAAAAAAATCAGTTACCTGTATGCAAAGGCCTAGTAGAAAAAAAATTATGTTAAAGGATTTGTTCTCATCCTGGTGTTTATGAAACATTATTGGCTCAAATGATAATTCATAGCAGAGAAAACATGCAGATGATACAACTTTTGTGTTTAGATATCACTGTGGAATGAAACAACAAGAGAATGTTGGAATACCAGATTGTGTAGATGTCAACTTTAACAAGGACAAAAACATTTCTTATGTATGAAATTAAGTACAAACAGTTTTTGAATGAAGTCAATGTCCAAATCCAAATTGTAGTCAGAACAGTTAAATACAGTTCTTATTTAGCATTGATCAGTCAGATTTTTGTCTTAATATACAGTATATATCAGTGGTATATTGTGCTTTTTAACTTTGGCGTGCTGTGTGTTATCGATGCACAAAAATGCCAAAATATCTCAGTGTTTGTAAAAAGCAATGGGCAATAAGATCCTTTTTGGTTCAATTTAGGGAAAGTGATTTTGATTGTGAATTGTAAAGTTTCATTTACTCATCTGATGCAACAAAGGCAAACGATTAAAACAACATAAGATAATTAATGGAAGAAAAACAAAATTTGGGTTGACGCTATTATCTGCCAAGGTATAAAGCAACATACACCACTGGTGTATATACTAACTCCAACAAATTTTTCATCACTTCCTTCATAACAATTGCTGCTCTCAATGAGGCTGAGCCTTTTAATTGCTCTATCATTATAACTTTATTTGTTAAAATAATCTCCTATCATTGACCAACTGAAACCTAATGCTTTCCCAATGACCGATAACATTTCACTCTTTCTGATCATTTAATTATTTCAACTTTATTTTCAATTATGATCATTTTCCTCTCCTTTGATGGATTACCAGTACTTGAACTGGATTTATGTATTTCTCTGAAATTCAAACTATGATAGGCTTTATGGCAATGTGTCCCTAAGCACGATTTCTTTGTAAGTCGTTCTTAATCTGGGACTTACAGTAAAATGATTGATTGTTGAAAAGACAATTGCTTATGCTTAGATTATTGCAGAGAAGGATATACTGGAATGAATATTGGCATTAAATAAGCAAATTCAAAATTATTTTAAGTATGTATTGATGATAATACATGGAAATGATAATAATAAACATGCATAGTATGTACATATGTATTTATGCCTAAATGCACAAACATACTTGAAAAAGAAAAGGCAATTTTGTATAATACGTTATGTGTGTGTATATAAGTATATATCTGTGAGAAATGTTTGAACTGAGGGAAATAAAAGTCAAAATTATCAAACGTAAGGACAAGAATATCTGAAGAATAGTATGAAGATTTGCATGCTTGAAAATAGAAGTGCCATAGACTGATAAGCCAATAGATACTAGTGATATCCCAGGTATAACAAAAGACAAATTAGTATTTTCACTGCAAAATATGAAACTCAGAAAAGCTTCCGGTAAGGATTGAATGGCTACAGACCTTCTTTCTCAAAGGATCTGCTGCTATTCACACAATCTATACAAGAAAGAAAAGTATCTTAAATGTCTAGGAATAGTGATCCTACTCCACAAAAAAGGAGATAACCATGACCTCAGCACTTATCACCCTATAACGCTATCACCTAATATGGATAAACTATTCACCAAAATACTCATACCTAAAGGCACTTTAGATGAAAACAAACCAAGCAGGCTCCAGAAGTGGCAGTACAACAATAGACCACCTACATGCAATAAATCAACTATTTGTAAAATAATCAGAATAAGACAAACCACTTTGTTTGGCCTTTGTAGATTATGGGAGAGCATATTTTTTGATAGACTATACAGCAGTCTCCAACTCAATACAAGAACGAGGTGTCAACAAGAATTACATACAAATTATTCAGAACATATACAAAAATGGTAGTGCAATAATTAAACTACATAAATATACAACTGATATAAAAATAGGGAAAGGAGTAAGACAATGAGATTCAATATTACCATGTGAGCCTTGAAAGCATCGTTTGGAAAACTGACCAAAAGGGAATAGGAATAAATATAGATAGAGAATATTTGAACCACTTGGGATTATCAATGATGTTTCCATGATGTCAGAAACATTGGAAGAATTACAGAACATGTCAACTGAACTATATAGGGAAAGTGAAAGAGAAGGCTTAAAGAAGAACAGAACAAAGACAGGAGTGATATTTAACAATTAAATCCTCCAAAGACCATAAAAATAGAGAGTGAGGCTCCAGAAGAGGCTGAGAAATACATCCGTCTATGAGAGGTAATTAAAATTAGAGAAAGACTTTGAAAGCAAAATAAAATGATACATAAATATCGTCTGGAAAGCTTTTGGTATAAATAGAGACATATTGGACAGCATCTTGTCAATGTGCTTAAAGCGTAAAGTGAACAATCATTGTATAATGCCAGCTATGACTTATAAATGCAAAACATAAAAATTACCAAAATTAACTGAAAACCTTCACTGAGAGCAATGCTAGGGATAACTTCAAGAGATAGCAAAAGATCAACATGGATCAGAGAGGGACTAAAGTGAAGGATACCATACAAATAATTTAGCAACAAAAACGGAGATGGACTGGGCATTTAGAGATGAAAAAAGATTGAGCAAAAGACCAACTGGTTGGTGCCCATGGGATAGTAATCATAATAGGAAAAGACTAGACACAAGATGGAGGGATGAAATTGAAAAGTTTGTTGGTTACACATGGCAAAGGTTAGCACAATCACGGTTGATATGAAAGGAAATAGAAAAAGCATTCATCCATCTGTGGACTCACAATGGCTGATGATATATATATATATTTATATATGTGTGTGTGTGTGTGTGTATATATATATATATATATATATATATACTGTAGATGCAGAAGTCAGGGTCAATAATTTTCTACTGCATTATGAGTGTGTCTACATTGTTATGATTTTTCCATTTTTACAAACCTTTATCAAGTCCAGACCCTCCTACCAAGCTATCATTTTGAGAGCCAAATTTCAAGTCTTAAGAATTGAAGTCTATGTATGAGCAATCAGCATTTCCATGTTATATCAAGCCACATTATAATAGGTCTACAGTGTATATATATATATATATATATATATATATATATATATATAAATATATATATATGTATATATATATATATATATATGTATGTATGTATATAGTCAAGAGAGCTTTACAGCTTTGAATACTAAGCGCATTGAAAAACATTTTCAAAAATTAATTTGTGTCACTTTAATCACTTATTTCCTAGTATATGCTAATGCAATTTATGAATTTTTCCTCATTTTTCCTTATGTATTACATATACTTTGTTATTATATGTTAATTTTCTCCTGTTGGGATCATCAATTGTTTACCATGTAACCATTTTCGGGATTTTAAAAACAAAACTGTAGTATCAACATGGTACCTGACCAGCAATGTTGACCAAACCCCACCTCCCTTTCAGCTATGATCTTATAGCTCATCTCATATTGTTTGTTATTTCATATAGGGTATTATCAAAATGTCTATGGATCTTATCTTAAACTACACATCATTCAATTTTTTTGAAACAGTGCTTTCTTACTTGGGTTACCATAAGTTTTCAGTTCTACCCTGACATTCTAAGATATATATATATGTAGTTTACAAACCTTCACAGCTTTAAACACTAAACATTAAAATTATTTTCAAAATTTTTTTTGCCATTTCAGTCACTTTTTTTTGCAATATCTGTCCCTGCACTTTATATAATTGTCTTCAGTGTTCTTTTCCCTGCTTTATATATAATTTATTATGGTACAGTGTATAAATTTTCTTTCGTTGGGATCTTCAGTTGCTCACCATGTAAAATGGATTTAAAAAACAAAACAGTTATATTAATATGGCCCCCTAAGCCGTGTTGGTCCAACACCACAGTCCTTTCATACTATATAGCACGTCATACATGCAGTTTGTCAATTTATATAGAGTATTATGTGTATTGTACTTTGATATTATTTTACACTACATATTTTTTTTCAAACAGGTTTACTTATGCAGATTACCTAAAAAGCATATTTAATGAAGAGAGATCAGTAATTATAACAACAGACATGACTTGCTGTTTGTGTTATTTCTATTAAATGTTCACCTATGTGAATATTAAATCCATTGTGACGGTTTTGATCTCAGGCTACAGGCAAACCAACTTATGTTATCATCTTTAGTAAATACTAATTTCATTGAAAAACTTCTCCAAGTTGATTGTCTACCAACATATTCAATCAAAAAATTTGACAATTGTTTTCCACTTGTTAATTTCTCTACTTTGAATGCTGTCTTGCTTCAATCAATTTGTTTTTTTTTAAATTATCAAATAAACTATCCTTAGATACATAGTTGAAGTGAAACCAAACCCTTTCTAGTTGCTAGTAACACCTAAATGGGCTATTCTATTATTATATTTACATAATTTGCCACTTGACATTCCATGTTCGAGCTCCCAACCTGCTCAACTACAAATAAGTCAGACAAATGGACCAGAGCCAAATGTTGGTGCCTTGATTGACAATTCTTGCAACTAAAGAAATAATTTTTCTGTATAAAATCAATAAATCTAAGAGTAGCTCCAGCTATTCTCAAATATTTTGATAGTATAGTTCCATGAATATATGTAAGATCCAATACGACTTGTTCGAAATGGTATACATTTCCCCCTGAAAAAACCTATTATTTGATAAGACCTTCATAAGGAATCTTCATGTGAAGAGTACTAAAATCAAAGGTTGAGATAGATCTAGCCCCTTTTTGGGTATTTATAATATCCATTTTTTTCTAACTGACAGAGAACTATTTACTACCCAAAAGAGATTTAAAATACTTTGAATATATATATATATTAGGATTTTTTTTTTTCTAAATGTGTACCAACAAAATTTATGGATTTAATGTTGATCTGATGTAAACTTTTCATTGCTTTACATAGATTCATTTGAATTGGTGAATAACAAATATACGCAAATTACAAATAACAGCCCAGACTATACAAAGTCTAGTGGACTAGTTTGTTTTATACCTTAGGTATTTCTGGACTTGTCAAGTTTATGAGCTGGGGCATAAAATAGGCTAGCCTATTTCATATCTAAGTGTATACATAAATATTATTGTAAAAAGAAAACGGAAAAATATCTCTCAATCAAAAAAAGATTCCGCCCAAAGATTTTACCACCTCTTTCTCACCTTATTACCCACCATTCTACAGCATTTCAATGGAATTTATTGAAAACTTTTTGGAGCAAATACAAAATTGTATGAAAAAAGAGGAAAAAACAGAAAAAAATATTAATGCTGCTTTTGCATCATATTCACTCTTATCTGTTTACATGATATATCCAAAAATTCTCAATGAATTTCAATGTTATTTTGTGCAAAGGTACACCACAAGCAAAGAAAGAAGCAATTGAATTTTGGTGCAGATCCAAGAATTTGTATTTGAGAGACATTTTTCTGTTTCAATATTTCTGTATTTACTCAAGATTGTCAACACAGTATCTGCAAAAGATCCCTAAGAATTCCAATGAAATTTTGTCAAAAAGTAATAGTGAGGGGAAAATTGATTAAATTTGGTGCTAATCCAGGAATTGTTTCTTTATTGTGAGATATCTATGTGTTTTTCAAAAATATATATCTCTGTATTGGTTCATATCCATGCGATGTCTGCAAAAGTTCACAATAAATCTCAATAAAATTACACAAAACGGTAAGGCGCAAGGTGGGAAAGAAGTACCCGAGTTTGGGGGCGGATCCAGGGATTTGCTTTTGATTGAAAGATATCTGTGAAAAAAACTTGCAGCAGGATTGGGAAATTAGCTAATTCCTACAAAGAGCACTATGCAAATTTTTTATTGACTTTTATCATTATTTTCACCCCAGTGAGAGCTAAAGCTCCAATTTCTGGCCTCAACTAAACTTTATTTGCAGGACATCTCAATAAATTACAGGTTTTAGGATGAGAGAGCCTGCTAGAAAAGCTCTGTGGAGTCTCCTATTACTGCTGAAAAATGCCTGTGCACATGAATATCTGTGACTAATTGTTTAGTTCTGTTTTCTTATTTGTACATATCTATTTTATTTATTTTTTTTCAATAACATATTTTTCTTTGGTTTATTTTATTGAATCAGTTTATTGTCTTTGCAAAATTTGTAAAATATATTTCATTGGTTTAATATTTGCGTGATTTCCTTGGGTGAGGCACAACAAAGCAATTATCCTTAAGGCTCTCAAATGGCCAGCAGTGGCCCTGAGTGTAGATTTTGAGTTTCTTAACATAATAGAAATTATACTAAATCATACTTTTAATCAATGCAAATGCATATGTACAGTGAGGCCAAAGTTTAATGGACTAAAAGGTTGTCCATTAAATAAAATCTTACCAGAGAAAAGGTATTTTTATCGTTCTTTTATTTTACTCTTTCCAAATTCAGATATTTTATTACAAAATATCTTTAATAGAAGATTCAGGTAGAAATTTTACCTGGAATTTATTTGTTCATTAAGAATGCTGACCATCTGATGTACTTGGTGTCATTTGAAAATTTCATCTGATGAGCTTAATCAAGTGTCTGTTAAATCAGAAAACCATTATATCAGTGTCCATAAAACCTTGAATTTACTGTACTTGTGAATATATACTTGAATGTTTTAAAATATTTTCTTTCCAGTAAATTCTTAATTTTTGAATTACTCACACACATACCACATATATACACACACTCATTATACATGCAAACACACTCACATATGTCACATACAAATACTCATACATATCACACATGCTGTGTGCATGCACGTCTACATCCATGATGAAAACATGCACATACATACACGCATACATTCATGAACACCTGACACATACGCAGCCTCATACTCACATACAATATGCATGCGTGCTATATGCATACATACACATTCAAATATATCATATATGCACATAAATAGCTTACATTAACACATACATACTTCATAGAACTAGCTGGGGTATAAATTGGACTTAACATAGAATATATGCCAGGGTATAAAAGAGGCTAACCCAATTGAACCTGGCATATAGTTTTGTATGGGGCTCATCACGTATACAGGCAAAAGACTTTAGTGATGCAATGATTTTTATTGAGTGACTAAACAAACCTATCTAATTTCATAAATCAATTATAAATTTTGAAATTTCTCTTGACATTTTGGAGATTTCTATCCACAATTTTGTGTAATTACCTGGAATAGATTCATTACTGTTTGTCATTTTCTAGGTTGGTCATTTAGAAAAACAGTCAAATAACAAAGAGTTGAGCAGTGATCATACATTGAGTAGTTTTAAGAGAATTTCCATTTTTCTTGGCATTAAAGTCTGATCTTGTTGACAATTGACATAGAGTTTAAAGTTTTATCTATCAGTTTCCATCGTTAAAAACAGTATCAAGTCTACATAGAATGGGAAAATGACCAAAGCTGTCAAATTTCAATTGTGGTAAAATTGTAGAACTTTGATATCAGGGTCTATTACGACAAAGTCAGATAATTGTGAATATATCCAGTAAGTTGTGTAGTCAAGAACAGAGATATTAGACCCCAAAAGATGTCTGTTTGTGACAGGTGGGTAGTTATCAGAGTGCTGCAGTAAATCACCAATCTGTCCATTGCTCTACTGAAGGTCGACACAGGAGTTCAAATTTACAAAGAGACCATCAGAAAAATGAGTCATGATTTAGGCACAGTCTCTACCTCAGGAAATGGTCTATAAACAATGAAGACTGTAATTTAAAGAATTTCATCAAAAGCGTGAAGACTAATGGTAGAAGATCTTCATAATAGACAAAGAAATTCAGCCTTCATGTCCAAATTGACCTCCAGTTTACCTGGCATAACTCATGCTCACCAAAAGAAACCTTTTTGAATCATGCTAGGGACGATGGACTCATGATTTGGGTGCTGTAAGATATAGTGGTAAGATATCACTCCAGTTTGCTGACTGGTGGCTAAATGCAGCAGTAGTTGCTGAATTTCACGTTTCAGTAGGATGATGCTTCTATTCATGCTGGATGAATCATCCAAAAATTTTTCCAAAAGCATGGTACAAATGCTTTGAACTGGATGACCAACAGCCGAAATTGCAACATCATTAAAAATGAATGGGAACGGTTGGCAAGGAAGGTTTTCAAAAGTGGTAGGCAATTTAATCTGGTGCAGGAACTCAAAACTGCCATCTTAGCAGCCTGGAGTGAGTCACCTGTTGAATCCCTCCGTCATTTGGTTCAAAACATAACAGGTCAGATTTTTGAAGTAATCAACTCTTGCATGATGATGCAACAAAGTATTAACAATAAGATTTTACTACAAAAATATCCAGAAAACTCCCAATAAAACAATGAAATTAACAATGAGTTCAAAATTTTAAGGAATTTGTTTATAAACTGATTGATATCTCTGACCTAAATAATTCGTTTTACTCTTTTTTTCAAAACAATTTTGACAAAGTAAGGTAAGTATATGTATAATTCATGATCGGGTAGAATGCATACATGATTCATTTACAAGATTGAAACAATGAATGACAGTAAACCTTTGCAACCAGCTGTAAAACAGTGCTATTTATCAACTTGGTTTGAGTGATCCTAAAACAATTGAGTACTAAAACTATTGGAGAATTGATGTATTTGTGATTGAATGTTCAAATATACAGTTTTTCATGGTCACAATAATCTATGTTGCAATTATATATGGAATAAACCTACAAACCTAAATTATGTTGTTAATGTAGGATTACCAAATTTTGATTGTTTTGAATAAATTGAATTTTGACTAAATTGAAATTACTTTTATTTACTTTTCTTGGGTGAAAAAAGACATAAAACTCCATCAAAAGGTAAACAATATAGCATGTGACATTTTACACTCACAACCATAAAGACAGCCCCCCACCACCACCTTTGGATGAATCTAATTTGGGTCACCAGGAACAAGATTTCGCTAAACTTTCTTCTTATTTTGAAAATAGAATGAGGGGCTATTAATCTTACCAAACTATATTCATTAGATGTGTCTAACTACCGAACTTACATCTCATTTACCAAATGATGGACAACAATTAGGTATGACGAAAATTCAGTTGTAACATTTCCGCCACCTCAATTATTTTGTTATAGCAAGGGTTTAATGCAAATGGAAATTCTCATCTAAGCTTAAAGTTTTGTGGCACACTGCACATGAAATGATATAAAAATGATAAATTTCAGTTTATAACTCTTATACAAACAACTAAAATAGTTTCATGGATATATATAACAATTGTATAAAAGAAAACAACCATCTAAATCTCTCTGGCTCAATTTTTTCTTTATATATATATATATATATATATATATATATATATATATATATATATATATATATATATATATATATATATTCACATGTACAAAAATATACATAAAAGTATGTTTGCTCATACTTGCTTATAGTTTTATATATACGTTATGCAATTGTGAACATCTATATTTATATAGATCTATACAAATTTATGATTAAAAACAAGCATATGCAAATGTAAACATAAATTCATTGATGTATTACATACATATCCTTACGCAAGTGTCAGTATATAATGTATGAATTCAAGATGTTTCTGTGCATGTATGTGATTACTTGAGTTTTTAGACTTTTGATCATTTTTTGTCTCCTAATGCATTTTAATGGAACTAATATCTGCATATCAATAAACTTTAAAAATCATATAAAAGATGTGAGTAGAATAAGGGAGCTGCATGCAGAAAATGTTCAAACTTGAAATTTAAAATGATCTTATTTGTAGAGGGAAATGAAATCCAAATTTTGATTTGGTAAAACTGATTCTTTTTATTTTAATAAGAAAAACCAAGGAATTTGATTTTGAAGACAAAATCAAAATTTTCTTTAAAAGCCACCAAAAGGTTGCAGTGATAGAACCTTTTTGAAGCAAGTTAAAATTCCTTGATGCCATGATGTCTGTACTTTATGACATTGCTTTTTTTGAGGATTTCATAAATTCTTTCAGTTGAATTTTGATTCCAGGGCAGATATTTAAAAGAAAAAAAATTAATTCATTTTTGTAATTTAAAACATGCTTCAATGATTGTTTTTTCATTTTCTGTATGTCTAGCTGTTGTTAAATGTGAGTGTCTGTACATAAATGTACTCTCTATATATTGCATATCTAAAATTCTGTCTGTCCATAGATATAGATATTTAAAACCTGACGAACCATTCTTTATCAAATCTTACTTTGTGATAGCATTTTATCAGACATGAGCTACTTTGAGATCTTTAGATTATCTTATAAAATGATGCAAATAAACTGTGAGAGAAATCAATTCTTATTCATTGGATCAAAATATTTAAGGAAAATCTAGAAAAAGAAAGTTTTATTTCTCTGAATTTTTGAGATGAGGTATTATTATTATCTCTATTATTGTTAGGACTATCCTCATCTTGGTTGTTTTCCATACAACATTTCGGCCGTTGTACTCTACGACCTTCATCATTCTCTGATGCTGGAGAACACATGACAAACAGGCTATTGTATGACTGAAAATATATAGAGTTTAATCTATGTATGCTCCCCAAAGTAAAGAGAATTAGGAGACAGATTATCATAGTTATTGGATAGTAAAAAGCATTGCCATTCAATCATGAGAATTAGAGGTGTATACGCGATTGGAGCACATGGTGAGGACACAGTTGATTAGCTGTGAGTATGTGAGATGCCTCAACATCGGTGAAATGAAATGGGCAACCTTTATGCAAAGATTGATCATGGTGGAAAAATGCATAAGTTTAGATCAGCCTAGACGACAACGAAATGATACTAATCTTAGAAAGAAGGAAAGAGAAAGAAAGAGTAATCGGCTGGAAATGCTGGGGCCAGCTAGCAAATGACCATGTGTGTTCGGGGCTTTTACAAGGAGACGTTGTAGGAAATGACGTTTTAGATATCTAGCTAAAAGAAAGGTTTCATATTTAATTCTTAATTATAAGCATAGGAGGTGCTACACTCCCATCCTTCATTTGCAATTTGTTCAAATTCTTGAATATCTGTTGGATTCTTGCAGTGGATTGTATGTATTGAAACTACAACTCCAGATTGATTGCTCAATCCAAAGATTTAGAATGGGATTGAGATTAACACTCATTGCAGGCCAACGTAAAACAGTTTCTTTCCTCTTTCCAACCAATCTTGCATACTTTTTGTTCTTATTGTGATGAAGCATACATGATCATTCGGCCAAATCAAGTTTTCTTTCAAGTACATTTTACTCTAAAATCCCTTGGTAATCCTTTGATCTCATATTTTCTTTGATACAATAGGGGTCTCCAGTACTATGGATTATCCACCATCCATCCATAGAGAGAGAGGGAGAGAGTGAGAGGCAAGAGAGAGTGGGAGACAGGACTATGGGGGCTAAAATCACTTTCTTTCACACCTTACTGAAAAAGTTGAAAGATCCTTGCAAAGATAGGTTTGGTACTTAAATGAGAGAGTGAGAAAAGAAAGAAGCTGCTTGCTGAATGTAATACAAAGAGGAAGTCTGTGGGAGGAAAGAGGTTTATGAGAGCTGAATTCACTCCCTTTCAAACTAAAGTGAAAAATGTTGAAAACATACATATTCTCCCTTTTTTGAAAACAAATGTCAACATTTGTCAGCATTTGCTTTTGAAGTAAAACTTTTTTTTTCTGTAATTTTTATAATAAAACTGTGTATATTGAAAACATTAGGCCAGTGACTGAAAATACAAGTGAAAATCTGTTTGTGAGTTAATTGAGATTTAGAAGATATAAAAAAGAGTTGGTCCCTGGAATGAAATTGCGTTTGGCACCGATGCGAAATTGAGTTTTTGAACTGAGTGAAATTGTGTTTGATGCTGATGTCATTGATTTGAACAGTCCATTCATGTTGTATTAAAAATATACCTTTATGTACACCTCAACAATTTTTTCTCTTAGAATAAAATGCAATGGGGACGTGAAATAGCATAAAACTCATCAACACAGAGAACAGAACCTACAAATCAAGTTCAAATTCTGGTTAAGGTAGCTTGCACTTGCATTGAACTATAGCCCTTTGGTAAAGCATGAATTCATATCTTCTTACACTTTGTCCAATTGCCAGATATTTTTTGAAACTCCTTAACACTGGCATACCAAAATGTTTGCAGAATACAATTCAGTATTATCAGTCATATGATGCTTAGAGAGTAAAGTAATATTCCTTGCCTTAGAGTTGCCTTGAATGACCCAACAAGTCACCCTAATATTCAACATAAAAAATACAGTCCAAGCTACATTTCTAATTTCTGCTTCTTTGGTCTTCTATAGAATTTCAAATCTAAATTTAATATTTTTGGATTATGCTATATTTTACATGACTTCAATATAACATAGTTTACTATCAAGAAATCACTTTTTCTCTTCCTTTCATGATAATAATATCTCCTTTCTTCTAGAGCTAATCCAAATAAGCCAATAGGAAATCTATTTAATTTGTTTATCTGATATGGTTTGATTTTAGAGACACAATGGAGTTTACATCAATTCTTATCAAGATTGTGTTGGTTTTCATAATAGTATTTTATAAACTCACTTTTGTCATTTTCAAATGACATCAGAAGACAACAGATACCTCAAAGTTTATTGGTATAATCCATATTCTGCTCTTACATAGGAAAAACACTAATGTTATAAATGTTTGAGATGCCTTATTCAAATAAATCTAATATATTTAGGAAATTTGAAATTCAAACAGCATGTAATCAAATAAGAATTTAAAATCAACATGCATGAAAAACCAAAGTTCACAATTGATACTGAGGAAAAATATAGATGGTAATGGTATTCTAATTTTAGCCAACATTGCAGTAAAGATTAATGGAAAATTCTTAAAAATAATTGCTGATGAAGCTTGCATAAAACTTTCTTACATAAGGCTTACATTCTTTATAAATATAAGTGTGAGATTTTCTTCCCTGTTAACCTTAGATATTCAACAGGCTACACGTCAATTTTTTTTTTAAATAGGTGAAGTAATCTAATCAGTTAAGAGGGAAATATGTTGATTGGGATACTTTCGATTCTAATCAATATAAGTTGCATTAGGGTACCAACTCAGTATTCCAAAACAGTTTTTTGTCAAGTCACAAAATGATAAAATGTTGTCATATTACCATTTTGTTGCTGAGTCATAAATATATGATAGGTAAGTTGATATTTTTTTTTAAGGACTAGTGGGATTTTCTTGTTTTTGAAAGTAGAGCTTGCTCTACAGTAAGCTTACCAACCTAGTGTGATTCTTTGCTTTATTTCTTCTTCTTTTGATAACTTCATGGAGACTTGCTGTCCTAGATATATATAGTGGTCTACTTTCTCCAGCTTTGCATTTTTTATTTTGATCATTGTGTGTTTGTCTCCGAAATGTTTGTTGAACATAACATTTGTTTTGCCAAAGTTCATGTGGAGGCCAACTTTCTTACTAGCTTCATTTAGTGTGTCTAACATCATTTAGAGATCGTTAAGGTTTTTAGGAAAGAGGACAATGGCATCAGCAAATTTGAGGTTACTTAGGTATTCTCCGTCTACCCTGAAAGAAGGGTATACAACCAATGTATCCAACTGAAAGTCACACACTGAAGTGAAACATGGAACCTGACCAAAAGATTGACCTTCAAACTGAGAATGTCAGACAATGGCTGGACATTACGCCTCACAACGTGGATCTCCAGAGATCAGGTGCAAGGCTGTGGATAACAGAAAGTAAGATAGTGTGTCAAACTAGATAAATTCAGGAAGTATTGGGTCTACGGTGCCCTTGACAGGGGTGTGGTGAATCTTGGGAGAACGATGGCAAAACTCTTTTGTGATATCAATTTATAATAAGAAGGTGGAGATTAAGAATAAGAAGGATTCACAAAGCCACTCAGTATCCTGAAACCAGCTCCATGTACAGAGCACCTTAAAAGTTTCATTACTTGTCTGGAATAGATACATTACTGTCTGTAATTTTCTAGGTTAATCATTTGTAAACACTGTCAAATAATCAAGTTGCACAGTGATCATTTTTAACAGAATTTAATCATTATACATTTTCATTTCAACTAAACTTTGAAATTCATAACAGCTGACCTAATAAGAAGGGTTCAAAATTCAATTCATCAGTCCTCAGTGATGTTAAAAATGGTGTCAATTCTTTAAAGAATGGGAAAGAGACAAAAGCTGTCTATTTTTTGATGTGGTAGGATTGTAGAACTTCAGTATCAGGGATTATCACAATGTGCAATTTCTGAACAAAGTAATCAAAGTCAGATAGTTGAGAAAAATGTTTTTGTGTGATCCAGAAAGTTATAGAGCCAAAAACAGGGATATCAGACCCTAGAAGATGTCCAATCATGGTGAAATAGCAATCATTAAAGCACTGCAGAAAATCCCTAATCAGTCCATTACTCATTTGAAGGTATTAATAGGGAATCAAGTTCACAGAGAGACCATCAAACAAACAATCAAGAAGTCAGAATTCAGGCAAAGGAAGAAATTGCAACATCAAGCTTTGAAAACTATCCATCAACAATGCAGACTGAAATTTGCAATGGTCAATGGTCCTCTTCATAGATGGGAAGAAAATTAACCTTGATGACTAAAATGGCGTCTAGTATTATTGAAATGACCTACATTTACCAAAGGGGACCTTTCTGAATCATGGTTTGGGTCCAATTGGATATAGTGAGAAAATGACAAACAGTATTCATTCTTCTTACATCATTTTATTTGTTTTAAAAAAAAAATTCAGGTTGAAACAACAGCTTTTTGTTTCTCATTTAGTCACATGCAACTTTCTGTTTATCAATCAACTTTGACACATTGCTTGGCTCTCCCCTTACCTCTTCTAGCTTATGCAGAAAGCTAATGACTCCTACAAGTGCACAACACCCGTTACCTTAACTATGTAAGTAGCGAATGAGATACTCCTACAAATTTGATCAATTTAGACCATTTATACTGTTAATTGAAATGTCAAAAATCTTTTCAGAGTCGCATACAAAGACCATACATCCGTTGCACAGATTTTTCAAGTAATTAACGCTAATGGTGATGCAACAAAGTATCAACAGTAGAATTTTTCTACTAAAAAATGTGTACAATTCTCAATAAAACAATGAAAGTGGCAATGAGTTCAAAGTTTTGGTGAACTTGTTAATTAACCAATTGGTATCTCTGGTTACAAAAGTTCATTTTTAGTTAAGATAACTATGTGTATACCTTATAATCAGGCCAACTGCAGCCATGATTCTATTAGAAGATTAGAATAATGAATTTTCATCATTACCGTACTATAACTATTATATCAATCTGTATCTTCATCCAGTTCATGATTACCTCATAGTACCATCACTACTGATACAATCATTTTGTTTTGTGTGAGCATTATCATTGCCATAATGATGACAATCATCATCATCATTCATTTAATTATTATTTATCCACTGACAAAATGATCATATTTCTATAAGCCAAATTATATGAGTGAGCAAGGTTAGCAAACAACTTGGTGATAATAGTAGACTGATCTAAAAAGCGAAAGGATTAAAATAAGTAAACTTTAAAGTATGAGACACATAACAACTGACAATAAAATTAGATGTAAGTAGACTATTACGTCTATGGTAGCACATATTATGATGCTGATTTTATTATATTAAAAAAAAGTCTGGACTTACATTGTCCATTGTGATACCTAAAGAGGGTTCAGCAATTTCCTTCTTAGTAACCACAAGTAACTGTTTGTCATTGACCCAGTGGGCAACTAAGTGGTAATTTAACTCGCTTCTAGGATTACAATGATAGCAGTGTTGCACGATAGCGATTAATTTAATTCTGTTAAAATCCAATAAAAGAACCCCAATCAATTTTTTTTCTAAAAGAGACAAAAATAATTCTTTCTCATTTCCCTCTCTTTCTGAATGTAAAGATCTGAGATAGAGGGTTTTTTCTTTTATACATACATACATACATATATATATATATATATATATATATATATATATATATATATATATATATATATATATATATATAAAGAACAGTTGGCTCCAATCTATGGTTAAAGGGAAACTGATAAGAAAGTGTCAGGAAGTCACACTTAGATATAATTATGTGCCTTTTGGAGAAATAAGAGGAAAATGAGCAAGGGTTGAAAAAATAAAAAACGAAATGAGAGTAAAGGAAAAAGAGATGTGTGTAAATTGCTTTCTTCCGACAATGTGATACCACATGAGAATCAATTGCTCTAGGAAAGAATGATTATAACTGATGTGTCGCTGGAACTTGCTAAATTCTCAAGACTTGGGAATTCTATTTTGATGAAAATCGATAATCTCTGTCCTTCAAAAATACTCATGGAATGGAATCCTCTTCCCACCCAATTCTATTAACTGTCAGCAGATCAAACCCCTTCATTCCATAATAGTTTTAAGATGAACGGCAAACCGTAACATGCATCTCTGAATTCTTGGGGTAAATTGCATACAGCTGCTTCATCTGCTATGAATGCTAAAAACTTAAGCAAGAAATAAGTGTGCCCAAAAATGTGCTTTTATAAAGCAGTAAACAGTAGGGCATCTTTTAGAAAATGTTATTCTGCTCTAATGATCTCATTAGTATATAACTAAGATAGGGAAAAAGTTTGTAAGTTTAATGTTTGTAAAGATCAATCATCAAAAGCAGCAGAAAGCATCATATTGCTCATGCATTAGAATTTGTTTGAAGTTTCATTTGAAACACTCGTGAATTTGGGGTCTATTTGGGTTTAACATTGTTTAGTCCATTATGAGTGTTGACTCATTTACATAAATTTCATAAAAAGTCTTATTTACCCTAGTTTTGAGGCAAATCTATTTTCCCTATGAATAATAAGGAATAGCTGCCCATCTTGAATATTACAAGATTCAGGGTAGGTAAGATATTTCATCACAGTTTCAAACAAGTTTTATTGCAAGTTGGCACCGTTGTTGTTAAAATTCTGCATTAACTGACAATTATTTTGAGTTTTTAATCACACATAAAAACAAAACACTCAAATTCATAAATCATTGATATGAACATAAAAAGGTTAAAAGAACTAACTTTGTTTAATGATAGTTATGAAAATTACATTATTATTCTCAGCACATTTGTTCTTAAAAGATACCAAAAAGAATTCTGATTATCTGTATACCTAATGTGTGCTAAATATTGTATCATTAAAATCATTTTATAGTTTATTCTAATACTTATTATTTATAACAGTCTCAAGGCTGATTTTAGGCTTTTATGTGCCCAAAGGTGAGATTTGAAATGTGCAAGAGTTTCATGCAATTTATCCAAGACTTGAAATGAGTTGACTGTGGTCTGTCATTCTGCTTTTAATTCTTAACCATTCTGCATAAGTTCATGTCAAAATGAGTTTGCAATGTACAATGTAATTACAAGCAAAACAAAATATCATAATTACATTTACCTTTTCAGAACTGAAATCATATGATGCTGGTATATGTTTCTGTATCAAATAGACACTTAAACTGAGAATAATGCAAAATATTTCCATGTCTCAAAAATAATTCTCATACAGTGATTCCACTATATGAAAGTTGCAATCTACACTAATATTTCATGCTAAAATTTTGCCCTAAAATTCCACTGGGAGGCTCACTAAGCATCATCTTGTGGCGTAGGCTATGGGAAGTTGACTTTGGTGGTCATTCAAAGTCTCTCAAGGACATTTTTAGTCATTTTTAGCCATTTTTAGTCAATTTTTAAAGTTGCTGGGCTCAATTTCTACTTTTTCACGGCACAAGATATAAGCTATACAAGGTTGACCTGAACAGTCATTCAAGTTTACTAAAGAACATTCATGGTCATTTCTAGCAAATTTTCCAAGCTGTTTGCTACTATTTTACATCTATGAAACTGAAATTCAGTGTAAAGGTGCATTTATATATAGCTAAGGTGAAAGGCAATTTTAGAGGTCATTCAAGGTTACTCAAACTCATTCCTAATCAATTTTTACAGTTGTTGGCCATAATTTTATACCTATAAAACTGAAATTTGACATAGGGGTGAAACTTTTCCCACAAAGGTAATATGCAACGGTATATTGACTTTGATGGTCATTAAAAGTCCTAGAGGTCATTCCTTCTAATTTCTAGCATTTTTCATACATGTTAGCCAAAATGTTACACCCATGGAACTAAAATTTGGTATGTGGGTATATCTCCTCATGGCAAAAGTCACAGGCTATGTAAAGTTGACATCTGATGTTATTCAAGGTCACCGGGAATAAATTTTGATAATTCATAGCCAATTTTTCCAAGTTTTTGGCCACACTGTAACTGTAATTTGACAAATAGATTGATCTCTTCACAACAAAGCTAAGAGACAATGTAACGTTGACATTGTAAATTTTTTAAAGTTTAAAAGATCAATTCCAGTCATTTCTATCCAATTTACAAAGTCGTTGGCCACAAATTTGCAACTATGAAACTGAAACTCAGGCTCCTGGCTGAATCTGTTCACGGCAAAAGGATTGAGCTATATGAAGTTGACCAGAGGTCATTTGTGATTACCACTGGCCATTTTTAGCCAATTTTCAAAGCTGTTGGCCACATCTTTGCATCTAAGGTGCTGGAATTTAGCATAGGGATACATCTTTATACAGCAAAAATCATTGGCAATGTAGGTTTGATCTTGGAGGTTATTCAAAATAATCAGAGCTAATTTCTGGCAATTTCTAGCCAACTGAAGCAATTTATAAGCATAATATTGCTATGAATTACAAAAATGTTTTTGACGTCAAGGTCAAGATGGAGTGGATAAGGTCAAATTCGATTGGATAAGTAGTGCTGACCTCTAAGGTGACTGAAGCTTATCGAAGGCCATTGGAGATTGCAGATATTATATTAAAAAAACTTTTCAGCCAATTTACATTTTTGGAGGTAAATTCGAGTTAACTGGGTAGAAAAAGATGATAGTTCAGATAGCCCTGATTCCAGGACCATTAGAGGTGAGAAGATGTCATTTTGGGGATTAAAATAGCTTCTTTATAGGCACATTGTAGCCCATCAATTATATTACTAGATGTAAATTGAAACATTGAAAAAGATGATATGATAGCTCAGCACAGGTCAATTTTGGATTAGATTAGTTTTTATTTTTCAGCCAAATGAAAGAACAAAAAAACTTGATTTTTCTCTTTGTTTGTGAAACATTTTGCGACCAAGAATAATATTTTCAGATAAAAATTCTATAATTCTGAAGACGAAGCACAAGGACACTCATAGTTGCTGGTCTTATACTGATTTTTCCATTTCTTTCCAATGGCCAACAATAAATTGTTTTTACTAAGGTTTAAATCTTTAAAAAAAGCCCTTTCAAACTAAGGGACAACATCATTTGTTCTATTTTGTGCACAAAAATTTTTCTCTGCTACCTTTTCATGTGTAGATAATGCAAATAATCACAGTTTCATTGCGGAAGTCTGAGTTATCATAGAAAAAATGAGAAAACTGCAATATTGCCAGAATATCAGGCAACCACTGGAGATCGTGGCTCACAATGTCATATGTAAAATTTTAGTTGACAGAAAGTAAGATGGCGTGAGCTATATAAATTCAGAAAGTACTAGCTTAATAATGCCTATGGTAGAGATCTAGCAAATCTTGGGAAATGTCTAAGTCAGAAGACGGACACTAAAAGGCTGCTGCTGCTGCTGATGATGATGTGTTGTGTGAGAAAAAATATAAAAGAACATACATTTTGTGTTGTTATATTTGAAGTTATTTTTCTTTTGGGCAACATCTGGTATCCCTGCTAGTAATATACAAAAAATGTCAAAAATATATTTAGTGATAAATTGCTACCTGCCTTTTTATCAAATCTGTTGATTTGAAATCCAAATCGTTATCAAGTATGTGATAACATCAAGTATTTCCTAAATTTTAAGCGATCATAAAATGTATTGAATCATAATGCTTGCCAATGTGGTCCTTGTGAAAAAAATATATCAATTGACAATTGCATAAATTTGTATGGAAATTGTAATATTTCATAAATGAAACTGTTCACTGGATCCATGTCCAATTTTATAGAAAGTAGTAAATGTCTATTGCTTATACCTGAAGCTGTATCTTTACACAGGAATTTGAAAGGTTAGTGCAAGGTATTGTCAGATGAAATTCTTGTATTCATTTTGAGTGAAAAAACAAAATTCACATCCCAAGAACATTAGCAGTAGTAGTAATATCATCTTCAACTAATATAAACATATATAGAAGAACACCATCTAGCATTTGTGTGTTAGCAATAAATTTTCTTTCCCTCTCTGTTAGTTGTAACAGACCAATATCTCTCAGATTATTTTATGGATTTCTACAATTACAAATTACATGGTCAGTTATTTAAAAGATCTGTGATGTTTAAATAGTAGAGATATTTTTGATGTCATCTCTTAAATATAGTGACATTGACAGGAACTGTTTATAATCTGCAACAATATGAAACTGATCATCAATTTAGTAGCTATTGATATACAGATTCTACTTGAGCAGCCACAGTGGAGAAGTTTTTTTGGGTACCACAATGGAAAATACATCAATCATACCTCTCCATTGTGAATCAAGATATAAATTATGCTCCTTTTGAGGTCCATTTCCATGCTCATAAAATGAGCCAGGGGAATTGATGAATCACTACCACCCAGTGCTTAGCCATGTAAATTAACTCTTTGACAAATCAAATAGTACATACCAATCTAAGGACCATTTTTATGACTGCATCCTATTCTCTCACTCCGCCTACAATTTCATTGCACTGTCACTACATGAATAATACTTTTTTGCCCTGCACAAAACAAAAAATACGCTAAATCTACCACAAAAAGTGCTAAATTGGCAACGCTGGCAATATTCTCCCCCTTGTTTTGTGAACTCTCAGGAGTCCACAGACCTAGGTTGAGAACCCTTGGCTAGGGTGGTCTCCTGTTTAGATACCCTAGCCCCATTCTTGTGCCAAGTTCATGTACAGAAAAGATAGATAAACAAGTCTGAATTCTGGTGGACACAAAGTAAGGGATCAATTTAGGATAAACTTATATTACAGATTAAAACCCTCTCTAAATGTCTATTTAGGGAGGGGAGGTAATTTACAAAAAACATTTTTTTCTGTCCCAAGAGGACCAAATTTCAAGTCTTTACAACAAACCAGAGCTGATAGATAGACAGATAGTACCTCATTGTGCAACCCCCAACCCCGGTGCCTGTTCCCTGTACCTAACAGACTGTGGAAATTAAGGCTTCAACAAAAATAATAGCATCCACCATTCTACTAACCATTTGTGTGACAACCAATGGCACCCCATGTGCCTTCCTCTATGTGTGAGCGTTGCCAGAATTTGCCCGACTAGCTCCCTTGAGAGGAGGGTTAAATCATCCAGAATCTCACTGGGGAGGGATCCAGGGGCATGTTCCCCAGGGTATTTTTTGAATTTCACGCCACTAGAATTTCAATTAAAAACTCTCTTTGTAGCACAATGTAAAGACAATTGAAGGTGAGATAGGCACTGCAATCCCCAACCGGTATCTATGGTGGAAAATGGATGACAACATTATTTTTACCCTATTTTAAAGAGTCACCAACCTCACTCTGTTGATCAATATAAGAATATCAAGGCCCACAATACATTTTCAAAAGTGGAAAGGTACAAAGGTGCTTGCTGGAAGTTCCCCAATGGTGAAAGTTTTAAAAATTGACTACCTCTAGATTACTGGAAAATGCATTTAAGGAACATTAATTACGTTTTGACATTCATTGACATAATAATCGGAGATCTTTTGAACATGATGAATAGCATAATAATAATAATACTCATAATACTCTTCAATTCCTGATGACAATTTTTTCAGTATAAATTATCATCATCATCAGGTGCAACAGAGGCCTTCTGGCATCCATCAATGAACATCTACCTTCCCCAAGGTTGTTCAGACCCCTCTATCATGGATATCGCATTGCCAATACTCTCTGAACTTATTTAGTTGGTCAGATAATCTTATATTTTGTTGGCCACAGTTTTGCATGTGATTCCGGGGGATTCACGTTGTGAGTTGTAATGTCCAGTGGCTGTCTGTCATTCTCACAACATGGCCAGCCATTGCCATTTGAGTTTTCAAATGGATTCTATGATATCGCATACTCCTGTTTTCTGTGCATGTTGCATGATTTTCAGTTTGATTAGATTTTATGTTTCAGCTCCATTGGTGACTATCAAGAGGATGAATTGGTTGTATACCCTTCTTTCCAGTGTGATTTTAGAAGACTGAGCAAGCTTTAATGAAAGCATGCCATCTTAGACTGAATCTTCTTTTGACGATTTCATGGAGATTCATTCTCCTAGGTAGATTTAGTGGTCTACTTTCTCCAGTTCTGCATTCTCAATTTTGACTTTTGTGTCTTTATCCTCAACATTTTCGTTGTACATGGCATTTATTTTACTGAAGTTCATGTGAAAACTAACTTTCTTGCTTTCTTCATCCAGTTCGTCAAGTACTATTTTGAGGTGATGAAGGTTCTTAGCAAAAAGGACAATGTTGTCTGCAAATTTGAGGTTACTTAGGTATTTGCTGTCTATTCTGATTCCTTCATTCTCCATGTCTAGGTTTCAGAAGATTATCTCAAGGCAAGCTGTTTGAGTGAGGTGGTATCACCTTGTCTTTCCCCTTTTTTGAGCTGGAAGGGGTCCAAGCTTTTATGTAGCCTGATGAAAGAACTGTTTTGACGGTATATATGTTGCAATACTCTGATATATACAGGGTCTGCGCTTTGTTGAATTAGAGCTTCGATAACATTGGGGATTTCCACTGAGTTAAAGGCCCTCTAAAAATCCACAAATGCTATAGTGAGTAGCATTTTATATTGTGCTGCTTTCCCTTTTAGTTGATTTACTGAATGGAGATGTCAGCGGTTGAGTAGCTTCTTCTGGAGCCAGCCTGTTCTTATGGTTGGTTCTCATCTAGAGCTTTGGTGATTCAGTTGGTGACTACTTTGGTAAAAAGTTTATAGATGCATTTGTGTAGGCTTATTGTCCTGTAGTTGTTGAGATCTTCTGGGTTGCCTTTTTTATATAATAGCATTATAATTGTGGTGTTCCAATCTTCTGGGACTTTGCTTTGTTAGAGGCCTTTGAATAGGATAGTTAGTCTTCAAGTGATGACATTATCAGCTTTTTTGAGAATGTAGATGGTAATGTTATCTGGTTCATTTTTCAGTATTCCTTGATTAGAGAACAAATGTTTTCGCAAAATCCATGTACACATTTGACAATCTGGTCACTGTTAAAACACACTAATTCTTTGTTCACTTCCTGTATTGAGAGTTTTGTTAATAGCTTTGAAACCCCTAATTTTTTCTAGAAATTGTTTTGATTACTGCTGTCCTCTATCTTCTTCCATTTTCTCTTTATTTCTTTTGAAGGGTTTGATTCAAGTCACTTAATTCCATCTTTCCTCTTGTTGTTGTTAGTTGTTTTAGATTTCTGTTTTCTTTCATGATTCTTAGTTTCTTCTAAGAATTTAGGGATGTTTTGTACAAAACAAATGAACAAAAAGTAGTCATTAAAAAAAAATTGAAAAGTGTTTCAAAGAATTAAATGAATGTGTAGAAATGAACAGGAACAAATGGAGTCAAATTAAAAAACTTTAAATATATATATTCAGAATATAAGACCAAGTAAAAACGTTACACTGTCACAATTCACTGAATTTTTTCTGTTTGGAGGGGTTCTGTCTGAGTTTGCACTATAAGTGATTTTGTCCGTAGGGGTTTTATCCAGGCTCCCAAAGATACATACCTCATAATTTGAGAGAGCAATATCATATAATTATCTGCTAAATAGTAATGTCCCAAGTGAAAAAAAATTACATAATTTCCTCAACATCTTCACCCAGTCACTGTCATGTTTTCAATGAAAAAAGTATAACTGAGATTTACTGTTGCTAAATAGTAAACTAAAAATTAATCATATGCTACCAGATAGCTGCAGCTAGATTATAGGATCTGTTCAATGAAAATATTGAAGTTCAGTTATGTTTCAAAAAGTTACCCAGGGCCTAGTCATTTTTATCAAAAATGTATTTTTTGAAATTAAGCTTTAAAAAATACACAACTACTCAGAAATACTGTGAACTGTATCATAATTTTTGGTTTAAACAAGCTCAGCAATGCTGTTCCTCAGTTGTGAGTCAGTGTAAGAGAAGGAATTGGAAAAATAATGTGCCAAGAATCTTATGACAGGAAACTGCTTGGATCAAGGTTGCCACTTCCACATCTCTGACCAATTCGGTGATTATTAAAACCATGCCAACAATTCCATTAAGAAATTGTAGAATTGTTACAGTTGAAATAGTTTTATGCTTGGCTGCTGCCTTGGACACTCTTGTTTACGTATAAGTTGTAAAGTATGGTAGGGTCAATATCATAATCACTCATTCCCTGAAAGGATAGTTTAGTTATTATTTGCAGTCAAAAATATAGAAAAAATTGATAAGCAATATTGTTGTGCAATGAACTGTAAATAGTGCTTGTATTTTTATAAATCTAATTACCAATTTCTCTTTTTCCCTCTTATCAAATGAAATATTTATTCAAAGTTTTTCTCTAGAGTTTTATATAAACTAATTTTTTATATACTTTTTTTCTGAAAAAAAAAAAGAATTCCAATGCACATGAACAATTTTGATACACATACATTGTTGATATTGTGGATTTTAATACATAGTCATATCTGTAGCATTATTTTTATTTATATACATTTTTCTTCAGAGTACATAAAAATGGCTGTCTCCCTTCCAATGCTTTGATTTTTCTGACTTGTTTCTTTCTATTCATACTGAATATCATCTACTTGGTATCAATAAAAATTTGAAATCATATTTTAGCTATCAAGGTTCAGAAGCAATCCCCAACACAAAGTTTATAACACTTTCAAAATACTGCTATTACCTGGCTGAATGTGAGACAGAAATGATAGTTTTATGATAGGTTATATTTCAATGATATCAAACTATAAAATAATTATTTCTATTGATATCAATAATAATACCTCATCTCAAAAATTCTGAGATATATAAAATAATTGTTTGCAAAGATAACTGATCATCCTATGTAATGAGTAACAGAGCAATTCTATTGAAAGGAAAATCTGAGTCATGTTTTCAACCATAAAAGAAGCAATTTAATGTCGCTTTTAAATTAGTTAATTGACTTATTAATTGATTTGTACACCTAACGGATCATTTCTTCCTGTTTGATTTCCTTTTTTTTCTCAGTATAGTTTGTGAAGGATCTTTAATTTATATGAAAGTTTCAAGATTATATAATTTGATAAAAGCAATTTAATAAAAAGAAGAAACAGCTACTTCCCAAGAAATTTCCAACATTAAAAAATTAATCGACTGTGTAATTATTCATGCATTGACTAATTTTTATTTGAACGTATCATTCATTGACTTAGACGGAAGAAAATCTCTCAGAATCGATTTTAAATTGACTGTTCATAAAGCACATAACTTCTGAAGTTGATGTAAGTAGGAGTGACAAGGATGTTAGACCAAATATCATTTCTCATTATTTGAGAGTGAAATTTAAATTTGCAAATCAGGCTCAAGTTTAATTTTTCACTTCTACATAAAAGATAAATAGCTCTTAGGAGTTTATGAATAGCTTCGGTGGCTCAACAGAGCATGATATAAAACCTTAGATAATTTTTATACCTACTTTTGTCCGAAAAAGCAAATTCGACCGGCAAATATAAATATTTTTGATAATGGATATAAAAGAGGAGAGATACCGTTTTTTGTTTTTTTTTACCATACCAAACATGGTTGCTAGGTTTAAGTATATGAATTACGTGAATCTATCCTTGCATCTTAATCAATGTTACCACTAATTTTTGTTGTTAGTGTGTGCAAAATCTCATGTTTTGCAATTTTTTTTCTTGTGACAAAAGTATGTGCTCACAGAAATGCTTTTGCAAATGTTAATTTGAAATTGTACGTTTTGATATAATACAAGTATGATTGAATTCTAAGAAATAACATATTTAGTTAATTTTTTCTATACTTTGAACTGCATTTTGAAGTTAGTCTTTCCGAAATATAAAACGTCGATGAGTATTTCTTATTTTCATCTGATGCAATGTTGAAATGAATTGAAATAAATAAAAAATTTCACAGATTATCATTACTAGATTTTACTGTCCAGTAAAGAAATATAGAAATAGATAAATGGAAAATAGACAGTGACAATTGAAGGAGAACATTTCATCTAGAAAGAGAAAAAAATCTCCACCTTTGATTTTGAAACTTGAAAATGGAAAAAAAATCCACATGATTTTGATCCTTAAAAGACAAAGTTCACCATCAATTCCTGAAAGAGAAAAATGATAAATCCTTGTTGATTTTGTCCCCCAATGTTGAAAAAAAAAGCCTCCCATCGATTTTTAAGCACTAAAAGTGAAAAAAAAGTTGACCACTTGATTTTGATCCAATGAAGAAAAAAAATCCCCTTAGATCTTGAACGGAAGAAAACTTCCCCCCAATTTTGGCTCAAAATAATGAAAAAGAATTCCCCTCAATTTTGACTCCAAAAGAAAAAAAAAGACTGAAATATTCTTTCATTATGTCATTAAAACGTATTTTTACTATTCATAAATAATCATGTGAATAGCCCCTGAATTGAAACACCCTAAAAACATAATTTGTAGGTTGGTTTTCAAAGGCTAATTGGCTAAAAATACTTCCCAGGGACTGAATCCATACCCATAGAAAATTTTATGGAATTATATTGAGTAGTTTTTGTGGTAGGCAAGTACATACATACAGAGACGCAGATGGACTTTTGGCAAATTATTATAAGATTAGAATTGCTAGAAATATTTAAATCAGAATTCATTCAATTCCAAAGCTTGTTGATAAACTCTAGATGTTTAATGGGAAAATTTTCACACATAGCAGTTTATATTAGTGTACACTATAATTATAATATATTTTTATACCAGACCTGTACTAAGGGAAAAACGTGAGGCAGGGGTGACCAAAGCAAATGCAGTTGGGATTTTGAGTGCTGCTGTGATAACTCTCATGGGGTCCAAAATCAAAGCACCAGATTCTAATTTAAAATTTCTTAGCATCTCTAAACTCAAAGTCCTTGCATTTTAGCCGTCCAAGATAATAAAATATATCATTTTCAGCAGTCTAATTCAATGAAACATTATTACAAGAGACAATTTTTTTGAGAGAGATTCATTTTTTAGATAAGATTTGATCTTTTTCTTTCCGAGCAAAAACCAGAAAAAACTTCTAAATATTCTTTCAAACTAAGGTGTTGAAGATTTTTCAAAAGTTGTGTGCACATGTGTATTTGTTGAATCTGCAAGCATCATAATGCGCCAATCTACAATGCAATAGATTCATTTACTCATCAATATGGATAATTCAACTGATTTGATTATGTGCACAATGATGATCACTAGATGATAAATAAGTGTTAAATCCAAGTTTGTATTGTGAGTAATCAAATTATTTATTTCATGACAGAGTGTGATGATCCATTTATATATCTCAAACATTGACTTGAAAAATTGTGAAATTTGAAGAAACACTAAGTTCTAGATGCTAATCTGGTTTTCCATGGAAAATCTTGGAAATTTTTGTGTAAATAAGAAATAACAATGGCTAATTATTGCATAATTCAAAAGGGTTTATTATTACCTTCCTATTTTGTTTTATTCTTATTATCTTTTTTCATCTGCAAATGTTTTAGGAAAATGCGAATCCCATTGCCCCCTACTAATTTCTGGTTAGTATACTTGAAATTATAAGTATGATTATAAATTATCACTTTATTTCAAGTAACCAACCTATTGTGCACATAATAATTTCTTTTGTGTACTGGTTGCAAAACGTGTGTGCACACATATGCAGACAAAATAGAGGGAACAACTATAATAATAGTGCCAATAATGGACTGATTTATAGAATGTTGAGCAAAATTACATGCTTAACTTTCAGATCTTTCTCTAATTAAATAATAATCCAAAGTCTCCCAAATTTGAGATTTTTTTTCCTCTATTATGAATGATGAATATTGGTAAATACCAAACGTCTCTCCTTGGAATATGGTTTGATGAATAAGAAATTCCTTGATTGTGATTCTCATACTAGATACCTTATAAAACTTGCATGGTTACAATAGCAAAAAAAAAAAAATAGACTCTCTTAATGAAAACTAAGACCCTTCATTTACAAAAATACATGTACAACAATAAAGTAAACATTTTTGAAAATGTTTGTAATTTGTTACTTTAGAAGTGTCTGTAATAAGTTATTTCAAAATCAGCAATGTTACACACAAGAGTTATTACTTTCAATTGTTTTGTTTTTTTTTTCTTTATTATTCTGTTTTGGTTGTGTTTGGATAACTGATTGACTTAAATATGATACAAAATGATCTTTAAAATGAGTCTAATAGCTTGCTTTATTCTAGTTAGTACGTAATTGCAAAGTTCTTAATAAGTCAAAATCATCACTCATTAAAACTTATCTTTCCTGATGCACCAAGATTGATCAGACATAATTAAAATGTATGATCAAAAAAAAATTGTTTAGAATGTGCTTCATTGGAAAAAGAATTTTAGGATGTTTTACATTGAATCAGATTTTGATTTACATCAGACTATGATTAAGTCTGTGCATTTCATTATTTCATATTTTGAATAGAAGACAGAATCTAAGGACTGTCATTTTTATCTCAATATCAAATAGTTTCAGTTTATTTGTTTATTTTTATATGTAGGAAGCTGATTTTCATCATAGTGGTCCATCTTCCCAAAGTAAAGATAATGGACTATTTGAAGTTGGCCTCAGAGGTTATTTCTTGCCATTTCTAATTTTCATTAGGACAAATGTAAGGGATTCAACTCATTCCCCCCTCAAAATTTCACCCAAAACTGGTATAAATTCATAGATACATTTGTTTGTCTAAAGACTTTAAATATACGTAGTGCTCAATGACATTTTGCTAATTTCAACACTTTCATTTCATAATTTTTGTTTCAATATTTATTTTTATTATAAATGTATTTTAAAATTTTGAAAGATATTTTTTTATGTTTTAGAAAAACAAGTAAAGATTTTAAGGAGGGTTCTTTTATAGATTTCTTCTTACACAACAAAAATCATTGAGCAGAGAAATGGTTCAATTTGAATAGGTGGGCAATTTGGACATTTCAGAACTCTTGCATTTTTTCCTCTCAACTTGTGCACATGTAGCAGACCCATGCACAAACAGTTGTTGAAAGACATTGGTCACATTATGGTTTCTATTGAGTGACTAACCAAACCTGTTTCATAATTCTTCACAAAAATTCAATTGGCTTTTTTTCTCATTTTTAAGAGAAAAATAATTGGGAAATATTGGTAAAATATTCAAAATAGTGACTATAACATTTTTAAAATACATTTTACTTCTCATTTACAGGCTTCACCAGTTCACAAAAACAAAAATGGAAATAATGTGTCTATTAATTTTTTTGTAAAATTTCATGAAAAAGGAGGGAGAGAATTGAAATTTAATGAGGGAATAAAAGTTATTGTTATAATCCTTCCTGCATTACAACTTTTGTAGAAGCCAACTAGAATCAAGAATATATCATTGATGTTCTTACCTTCAGAATGATATTACCATTATTTTTAAGGCATTTACAAAATTAGAATTGACCAAATTAGCATAGGGATAGGAGAATATTTTGGTTGTTTCCTTCTTTGTGGAGTTCTTCAATGTCTGTTGCATTATAGATAGTAGACTAAATACCCACCCTAACTGGAAGAGTAAATGATATTCAAAAAATGAATTTATGAAATAGAAAGATAGATTGATGGAAATGAGCATTTAATTCTTTTCTTGAAAGAGAATTACTGAAAGTAGATAAATCAATTTAGATAATATTGTTATTATCAATTTTTTTTCTACTTTTCACTTTCATCTTGATTGTTGTTGCTTTTTACTGTAACTAAATTCTGGCTGGGTTCCCTTCAGCAGAGAGTAACTAAACAGCGCAGATCAGAATAATAAAGAATATGTTTCAGGTGAGAATCAAACTCACAAGACTCCATGTCACTCAACGCATGACCGTTCTTACTACTGCTCTATTGGAACTCAGTGGTAAGCCCCAGTCTAGATCAAACACTTGAACTGACACTCTAGACCAATCTTTCTTTCATCAAGTTTGTAATTAAATGGTAGTTCAGTTCCATCCAATTTTATTTCATTGTAAAATTGTATTGCAAAAAAATTATTGTTGATTTTTTTGATAAAATTTAGTTTCATCTTAATAGATAGAGATAGACAGTGAGTTTAGATTAGAGGGTTGTGAGTTTGATTCCCACTTGGAACTTATTCTTTATTCCAATCCACAAAGTTAATCTATTTCCTCACTGCTGAAGAGTTCCCAGTCTGAGTTTAGTTACAATAAAAAGATCAACAATTAAGATGTAAGTAAATAGTTGAAAAAAAATTAATAAGAATAATAATATAATTCAGATTGATTTATTTACTTCAGCTTTTCTTTCAGTAATTCTCTTTTTCTTAATTAAATGCTATCTGATTCCATCTTTTTTTTTTTATAAATTCATTTTTTGAACATCAATTCACTCCGCCCATTTAGTCTTGCCTAATAGGACAAATAAAAATTATATTGAATTGAATTGTTATTGTTTTGTATAAATCATATCGCTAATAGTTTTCTTTAACGAAATAATCTTTTTCTTGAAAGAAATATTCTTATTAACTCTCCCTGTTTCTGATATTTTAGCATGCTTTCAGTGTAAATACATCTTTTCCCAACGAAAAAACAGTCTTTTTAAAGCAGAATTTGATATTAACAGCAAAAGAAAATGGAAGAAACACTGCTATCACACTTCTATTGTGAGAGGGAGAGTAAGAGCCTGAGTTCTCAGAGGGGGACAGTAATAGAAAGAATGTTGAGGTTTTGGAAGAGAGAGAAAATATCACTAAACTAACATGTTCCCCCTCTTTCTCTCTCACCCTCCGGAAAAGCGATTAAAGAACTCCCCTTTCTTTGACAGTTGAATTTTTTGTGCCTAAGGCAAAAAAATTGTGTCCATTTCAATAGACATTTTCTATTGTGAATTAATCAATACCTCCTCAAACCATTGATGGGGGGAAAGAGTTTTCTAAATGTAACTTGCTAAAAACCTGCCTATGGCTCACAAGAATACCCATCGAAAAAAGTTCATGTGGTTATGTTGAGTAGTTTTCACAGTAATTTATCACATACAGACTGACAAATAGACAGACAGACTTTTGGTGAGTTATATGATCATTGAGGTTATTACTGTCAACAATCTATCTGATTGGTGCAGATGACATTTGAACACCTATCAGGTTATGGACTGGAATCAGGCCAAACTGTCAATGCGAGATAACAATTTAAGTAGATAGTTATTTGCTTTATTTTCATATCGATGAGGAAAGGAGAGAAGACCACATGTATCTAAAAATAGATAACTTGTTTTTCATAATTTCAAATGCTTGCTGTTTGAGAATGTGTTTTATTTTATTGTAAAAAATATAAGCAAGTCATAAAAAAATGATCAAACTATAGTATACTGATTATATCATAATTTTTCATTCTCACGGGTAATCAGTGCAATTCAATCAAAGCGGCCAATTTCTGTGTCCTCTGTCAACAAAGTTGAAAAGATATTCAGTCATGTCTGTTCATTTGTGGTATGGTGTGGAAAGAATCTAGCATTTTTTTCCTAATCAAGAAATATTTTTTGTTTTTTTTAATTACATTCATTTATATGCTCATGACAGTCCATATAATATCTCGAAAAGTTATCTATGTATTACTATGAAATTCTGTTGACAGGGGTACAGTAGACAATGATTGATTAAATCTCCAAGTGGATCCTTGCACAATCATCTCCCCTACATCGTAGTTATAAGTCCAAAATGCACAAAAAATTCATGTTTGTCCACACAATATCTCTAAAAGTTCTCAATGAATTTAAATGATATTTTATTGAAGGTTGGACAATAGACTATGATAGAAATCAAATATTAGGGTGCATAATGACTCCTTCTGATGATAGTATGGAAAAGGTGTGCACTCTCTGAGTGCTTTCTAGTTCATTATGACTCCAATAGATGCTAAGAGATTATGAATAACTTCTATTGCTCAATAGAGCATTATAAAATATATACAATATTCAATACATGTACCCGAGCAGAAAAATTAAAAAATATATAGAGAGAATGGCTTATTGGAGAAAAGTACTTTTATTGTATTTTTGATATGTACCTTCTCTCTGATGGGTATTGTGCTAACCATACCTCACAGGTAGCAAAGATATATCCATCAAAGTTTAAAATCTAACATTTGTATAACAAAAGATTGGCATTGAGAATTGAAATTATCTCAACAAATCCCTCAGATCTCCTTTCAATTTTGGACATAGTAGTTTGTTTTTTTTTTAGATTATTTTGTTTTTTTGACATAGTAATCTCTTTTGCAAGGGATAGAATTATTAGCATAAAGATATCTGTTTTAAACACAATCTATTCAATAAAAAAATTATTAGAATATGCACAAGTTCTTTTCTGCCCTCACTGTTTACATGGCGTCTTTGTTTGTAGAGTCAACTAATGAAAAGAGAGAGCTATTTCGAAGCTGTATGCTGGTTGGCTAAGTGAGTCAAAAGTCTTCTTAAGGGAAACTGTGATTGGCTAGCTGACCCTACAATGAATTTCAGCTAAAATGAATGGCTCCTTTCTTCCTCAGCTTGATGAGCAGAATACATGTTTTGCTACACTGAGCACAAATTTAAATTTCAAATTGTTCTTCTTTCTTATTAAATTCCAGGTAACAAGGCTTACCTGTTAAGCATTGACAATGAATAATTGACCAGTTGAGAAGCTGTAAAAATTAATTATTAAAGACAAGGGAGATGAATTTCTAAGAAGGATTGAAATAATCATAATCTAAAACTTCATTGAGAAGTAGATTTGATGCATCTTTTTTTTTTGTGAAATTCTATTAACAAACCTCACCTTCTTGGCAATTAGAATTATGTCTGTGGCTTTGAATTCAGTGCTTCCGTAAGTGACTAATTATTTCATATTTCAACAAAAGAATTTTTCTGAACCTGAATTATTTCTCTCATAAATCAAAAAAGCTGGAAGAAAAAATTCCAGTTTTGTCAATTGAAAGACATTATTCAAGTGATAATTAAATAAACTTTCATTGTTGCAAAAATTTCTGTCGTTCATAAATCAGTCATCAGAATTTAATAAGACAGTTCTCCAATTTAAACACTTCATTCACCAAAGTTTGAAAGTTAATGATAAAAGTCAAGGTAAATAATGAGACCTAATTATTTAAATTTAATAATCAATAGTTTTTTCTCTTCATTGCTTCCTTTCATTCTGTGAACATTTTACACTTTCACTCCATTTAAAACAGTGAAATATTATGAAATGTTCAAGGACATGGACTAAAGGAAATACCAATAACCACAAAAAAAAAAACAAACTACAAAATTCAACTCTCATAAAATAAAATTCTTCATTGTATCAGCAGTCAGGCTCTCTTTCTTCAGTTCAGTTCAATTAAAGCATGACTGAGAAAATGTATAATGGCACATTTCTATATATTGATGAGAGTAGGTAGTCTGTTCATAAAATCAGAATATCATGACAGCTGGTAACTTGTAAATCTCCTTGAAACATCTAAATGTTGGCATATGACATCAGTGATTAAGGCAATGCAGTAGACTTTGAAAATTACCATCCAACATTAACAATTCTATAATAACAACATTCAAAAAGTAACTTTATTCATTATTCATACTCATCAGATATTTGGGCAGAAATCTTGTTAAAATGCAGTGTCAAATGTGCAAATTGCTTTTTCTGTCTCACATAGAAACAATGGAGCCATTTTTGATGAAAGCTTAATATCAATATTTTTCTCATAGATTAAGTATATTGGTAAAACAAAAATATGTTCAATGTTGAACAAAACTGCAAATGCAAAAAGAGATAAAAAGATGAAAATGCAAATCATAAAAAAAGACAAAACAGATGATGACGTTTGATTCGGGGAAATCGGAGAATATCTGAAAATAGAGTAGATATGCAATTAATTCTTAATCAGTCAATTGTCTATTTTAGTGAGAAATTTCTTCATCATATTCCATTTAGTATATAATGAAAAAAGAATTATTAGAACTAGCTGGAAAAACACACTTAATTAAGTGGTTTTCAGTTTTAGCAATAGCTACTGACTGGATAGTATTTGTACATCCAGAACACTGACTAGCTTTAACTGTACTCACTTGGAAACCATCCATTTTAGCCTTCCATACTAGATTCTAAACATTACTCTTTTCTTACAAAAACACGAAATACTTCAGAAATTATAGTCTAAAACTATCTAGTTCTTTGAGGTAAAACACTATTTTTCAGGAAAAACTTCGTAAAGTTAAGCAAATCTCCATTAAACAGCTAATCAATGATCTTAGAAGAACTTTTTTACATCTAATTTTTTTTAATAGAAAAGCTTTCTGTGCCTGGGTTTTGAAAAGATTGGTGCAGTTTATATAGAAAAAGGATAATACCAGATCATCATTTGATGAGTAATGTCAGGCAATTTATTGCGATGTGCTTTTCTGTGAAAAAATCTACAAATTGGTAGACACCAGCTGTTATTCACTTTTGCTCTGCCTTCATCCTATAAGGTATAATTGTACGCTTACAAATTCACAGAAACCTCAAATCATTTGATGTGCAGTAATACATATCCCTTTTTATCATATTTCATATCTTTCAGTGAAGTTACAGATAAGAGAGACATATAAATTCTTGCTAGCAAAGTTCATGTGGTTAAATAGAACAATTTCATCACGAATGATACTGGGAAAGCCTCCTTGTCCCTCAAATCAATAATGGCTACTGATATCTTTTACTATTATATTTCTATGCCATGAAAAAACCCAAAGTTTTCAGCATTGGAGAGCTCTTATTATTTAGAAGTTCATGTGAAGGCTGACTTTCTTTCTTTCTTCATTCAGTTCGTTTAGCATTAGTTGGAGGTCATGCACACAACGATCAAAATCAAAAATGCAGAACTGGAGAAAGTAGATCACTGCATCTTCCTAGGACAGTTAATCTCCATGGATCCTCAAAAGAAGGAGAAATCAAAAGAAGAATAACTCTTGGATGGCAAGCCATCGGCAGAACAGGCTCAAGCTTCAAGAACAAAAAATCCAATAGTCATAAAAAGAAGAGTATACAACTAATGCATCCTCTTGATTGTCACCTATGGAGCTGAAATATGGAACCTAACCAAGAGACTGACTCTCTAGCTTAGAACCATGCCATGTGCACATGAAAGAATCATGTTGAACATCACATGGAGAGATCACAAGACAGCACAATATATTAAGGAATGACTCACTACATGGATCCCCAGAGATTGCATGTGTAACTGAGGCCAGCAGAATACAAGATGGAGAGACTAACTGGAGAAATTCAGAAAGTAGTGGTTCCATGATGCCAATGAGAGAGAGATCTGGCAAATCCTGGGTAAGGTTCATGTCAGACGACAGATGCTAAAAGGCTAATGATGCTGAAGATGATGAGCTGTGTAAGAAGGAATAATTTGAAGAACATACATTTTCTGTGTTATTATATTTGAAGTTATTTTTCCCTTGGGCATAACCTAGTATCCCTGCTAGTAATATACAAAAGATGTTAAAAATGCATTATAGTGATAAAATGCTTCTTGCCTTCTCTTAAATCTGTTTATCTAAAGTACCAATCATTATTAAATATGTGATAACATCAAGCGTTTACCAATTTTTAAGCAATCATAAAAGATGATGATGATGATGATGATGATGATTTATTAGTATCTTTATAAGACTTGGATATCTTTTTGTAAATATATACCACCTTAATGCCCTTCATCATCATCATGACCATCATCACCACCATCAACGCCACCACCATCAACGCCACCACCACCACCATCATCACTATTACAATAACAACATCAACAACAAAAACAATAGCAAACATCACCACCACCTCCACATCCACCACTACTGCCGTTCACATTGCTTTTGGAAGCTAAGTGCCAAATTTTCTCCAAACTGAAACACCAATCACAAGATTCTTACCAACTTTAGCACATCTATGGATACTTCTTTTCTTGGGAATCCTAATTGTTTTTACCATTTTTTGATGTATCTTAGGACTACTGCCAGAACTCTAATTGATATGGGTAGAAATTAAATGCTTTTAACCAAAATGATTTTTTAGACGTGGTTGAGGAACAAGAGTCTCATTAACATGTGCAGGCATATATTGATAGAAAAGAGGTTTAACAAGATTAATAAGTGAATTAATCAATGTTTATAAGAGCAGTGAAAATTTAGATTTTACCAGTCAACATTTTAAAAGTTATTTAGGATAGAATTTTGAGGACAACAATATTTTGGTTTTTTTAATAAGATCATTTATCAAGTTAAATGAATAACTATATCTGAAAAGATTCCTTTGTAGAAGTTTTTTGTTTCAGATGCTGGCTCCCTCCACACATACATAGAAATATTCATTGGAATGTTTCAATGGCAGACATCTAACCATTAAATCATTTTAACACCTATATTTGCAGATGTTTTTTTTTCCAATCAATTGTGACTCATTTGATTTTGTTGATACTTCTTTCTTTAAAATTTATCTGAATCTCTTTTAAACTGTCTGTAGATGGAGATACCTTTGAGTTTGGGGATTATTTAGAGATGATTTGATGTTTAGTATGTTTTATCTTGTAATCTTGAGCTTTACTTTTAGATATTGTTTGGAATGAATACAAAAAAGAATCAGTGAATTCAGAATTCCATCTCTTCTTAGAGGTATAAAACAGATATGTTTTTAATCCTTTAAACAAACTGGTAAAACTAGTTTTAAAACAGCACTAAGTGACAGAATACCAAATTTTAAGAAAGAAGCATTTTTCTGACCATTAGTTCACACTGAAAATGCATTAATCTTGAAACATTTTTATCTTAATCTAAAAATGAATACCTATTGATACTTTTTATGTGTAGAACTAAAGCTAATACTTATGATAATATCTACATGAAAAAGGGAAAAAAATAATACTTGATTTTAATCATAACATCTAAAACAAAAAACAAAAATGTTGATAAATTTATAAACCATCCCATTCCATCTAATCTTACTAAGAAGATTTTATCTGTTAAGGTCTGAAAGTTTTAAATAATTCTGTATTCAAAAATTAGTCTTAATCTGCGTGGTAAAATACCTTTTACAGAGAAAGAACTATTTTGTCTTGTGTTTCTATAACTTAGAAATTGATTAAGGGTTGTTACCAAACTTCACAAAAATATGTTAGAGAAATACTAAATATAAAGAGTTTTTATTTTAGATGGCTAAATTTGAAGTTCTTCTTTCTCAGGAATAAGAGTATTTACAAGATAATTGACTTTCTTAATTCACTTTCACTCCTTAGAGATCTAAAATGTTTGAATTTTTTCATTGGTATATACATTTTGTACAAGTCCATTTTACAGATGTGACTTAAAAATAACAAGATTAAATTTGATTATAATAAATTCAATAAGTGACACATCTTTAGGTGACTGTAATACCTAAAATATCTCTGTTGCCAACGACTGGTGATGAAAAAAAATTAAAAATTCAAGTTTGAAATCTCAACCTCAAAGTTGAGATCACTTTATCTTCCTAAAAAAAAGTAATATGTGATAAGAGTATTAGCTTACGAAAAAGACTTTTCCATCCTGAGTACTTCTTAGGTGGTACAACATTAAACTGAAGGACTACAAAATCTATAAAAATCACCAGCAATTGTAATGTAGTAATTAACCAATCAAGTTGTTTACATATTGGATAATTTACACTGAACTATGATATAACCCTCTATTCAAAAAGCAAATGTCCAAAATGTCATTTCAATTTCAGTAGTATGAAACCCAGCCATAGTTTGTTAAGAGGTATCAGTGTCACTTTCATAAGACTCATCACCATAAAATCTCAAATAGGAATATTTAAATAACAGTCTTCAGCAAAATAAAACCTTCACCTTCTTATACATTTATAAAAATATTCCAATACTTTAGAGTTGATTGGGGGACAGTACATGTATAGTATAAGGTATTGTCATTGACTCTGTGTTAATTTTAATGTTGAATACACACTTCTAATGTTCATCTAAAAATCCATTAACAATCTTGATTGAGTGCTCGAGTACAAAATTTGTATGTATGCAAAAAATAGCAAACAGCCATAAAAGATATTTCAATGAAAGGTATAACAGAGGAGATTTCAGACTTCATACCAAATGATTGTCCTGGTTTAAGTTCCAGTGAATTGAAGTGTGCCAACGTAACTCTTCACAAAGAGAGAAAAGTCCAGATTCTCTGTTATATTTTTATCGACCTCCTAGACACAGTTGTCCAGACATAAATGAATCTCAAATTTTATTGCTACCTGTATAGTTCAGTTATAATGTGACATGGTAAGTTTATCTTTATTGGTTCTACTCACAGAAAGTGGAGTCATCTATGCCTCAATGCTCCGCTGTCTGGTCAAAACTAATTTATTCTTACTGCTCCAGTGACGAAATTACTATGTAATTGTCCTTTAAAGCTTGGTATTACAGTCATTTCAAAAAATGATAATCATTGATTGTAATTACAAGCAATCTCAACTTCATAATTAAATTTGCAAAATCTATGGAAATAATTAAAGTATTGAGTATAAAAGGTTGGTTTCAAATGAGGAGAAAATTTATGACAGTTTTGTAAAATCCTTGATACTCAATTTGCTTCAATAAGTACTTATCTACTGTTTTTTTTTGTTTTTTTTTACTCCTACAGGTAAATTTTGTTTCTTTTTACTCTTACAAGTAAATTTTGTTTCTTTTTGCACTCACAAGTAAATTTTGTTTCTTTTGCTCTCACGAGTAAATTTTGTTTCTTTTTGATCTTACCAGTAAATTTTATTTCTTTTTACTCTTGCAAGTAAATTTTGTTTCTTTTTAATCCTAAAAGTAATTTTGTTTTTTTTTACTCTTATAAGTAAATTTTGTCTCTTTTTACTCTTACAAGTAAGTTTTTTTTTTCTTTTACTCCTTCAGGTAAATTTTGTCTCTTTTTACTCTTACAAGTAAAATTTGTTTCTTTTACTCTCACAAGTAAATTTTGTTTCTCTTTACTCTTACAAGTAAATTTTGTTTCTTTTTAATCCTACAAGTAATTTTATTTCTTTTCACTCTTACAAGTAAATTTTGTCCCTTTTTACTCCTATGAGTAAATTTTATTTCTTTCTACTTTTACAAATACATTTTGTTTCTTTTTAATCCTTTAAGTAAATTTTGTTTCTTTTACTTTTACAAGTAAATTTGTTTCTTTCTACTCTTACAAGTAAATTTCGCCAAAATATCTTCACATGAAAATAAAACATTAATAAATTCATTAAAATTCTTGACAGATATTTTTCAAAAATTCAAAATGTAACCAGAAAGAAAGAATGAATTTAGGATTATTTTCAATGCCCTTTTGTAATCATTATAGTCTTTCCTGTTCTTTGTATTTTCTTATATGACTACGGGGAAACATTCTGGAGATACTGATGGCTCAGTTGGTCCATAAACTGACAGTAATGGAATAGAGCCAACAGACAACAAACTATTACTATGCGGAACTTTTAGTAACCAAAGACATACAAAGTTGCAGTTTTGTTCTTTATTGTACAAAATCTAACTATGTAGTAACTGAAAGCTGAGGGAAAGTTATATGATAAAAGTTAATAAGAATGAAATAAGAAAGTAATAAATTTATGATAATAATAGCAACAATAAAATTGGAATTGAAAGAAAACAGGAAAAATTGGATCTCTTGAAAATAACAGAAAATTAAAGGAATAACAAATGTGGATGTGTTGACGGAATGGGAAAAAAAATTTGTCATCAGTTTTAGCTTAAATCACTCAGTCATTCTTCTTCGTGCATGGCGAGAATAGTTTTAGTCATTGTCATCTGTCGTCTATCACTGTTGTTACGTACAAAAATAAAGTAGAAACTCAATGGTGGGAGTTTGACAAAAAACAAGAAAGAAATCATCTACTCAGCCAAATGGCTAATCCGTCACTAGCCGTGAAAGCAAGGAAGGGGGTAAAGATGGAAAAAGTGTACTCAGCCTAAAGGTTAATCTGCCACTGGCCTCAAAAGCAAGGCAGAAATAAAGAAAGAAGATGCTTACGCAGCCTAATGGGCAATCTACTACTGATTTTGAAAGCAAAAAAGAAAAAGTGTCACTCTAAGGTGGATTTGATCTACTGTTTACAATCCTAATGCTCATAAACATCGAGCTATGGATGTGCTGATGAAAATTGAAACTTATTTGTGCTTGTAAATGATATTATACTTTGCTTATGAACAGTTTTAGTGACATACTTAGCAGTTTTTACTGGAAAGAAAAACAAAATATTCATATACTTCCCTTTTTACTAATTTTTGCAATTGTTTATTTTCATCTTAATTGTGGCTATTTTTAAACAATAACAATTGTTTTGAGAAGAGAGATAGATCAAACAGAGATAGTTGATAGAAGAGAATGAATCAACAGTAACTTAGTGACATGGTTCATGGGCCAGGAGCCAAAATTTAGTGTATTGATACACTTATTGGAACTAAATTCAACCATCCATTTTGGTTTTGTACGTGTCTGCAGAGTATGAAAATGGTTGATGGACCTTTGGGTCTCCCAACTGAAGCGAGTAATCAAAGTACAATAGTCCATGGGTCAGGAGCCTGAATTTAGTGTATTAGTACACTTTTTCTATCGGAAAGTGGAATATATCCTTTTTAGGGGTAGAATCTTAACAACCATGTCTGGAAATATCCATATAGGGATGTACAAAAGAAAGCACAAACATATTTCTCAACTAAATTCCTGGATCTATCCCAAAATCTAATCATTTCTCCAGATGGGGCTTACCATTTCACAAAATTTCATCGAAATTCATTGAGAACTTTCAGAGATATAATGGGGACAGACAGAAGTGGATAGTGGAATGCATGGGGAAAAAATGCTAATATCTCTCTTCCAAAAACAAATTCTTGGATCAACCTCAATGTTTAATCAGGTCCTCTTTATAAAGTAACTCACTTTTCCACAAAATTTCATTGATATTCATTGGGAACTTTTGGAGGCACAATGTAAACTGACAGATTTGAATACAGAAATGTAGGAAGAATAAAAAAAGAAAAATGTCTCTCAATCAAAAATAAATTCTTGATTCTGCTCCCAAATTTTATCACATTTCATGTGATACCAACCACACTCTTCAACAAAATTCATTGGAAGATTGGAGATATTGTGTGGACAAACAGGCGCAAGTACAGAAATTTATTGAAAAAAAAAACCAAAATATTTCTCCACAAAGAACCAATTCTTGGGTACATTCCAAAATTTATTCACATCTTTTCAAAGATGTGACTCACTTTCCCTCAAAATTTCATTGAAATTCATTGAGAACTTTAGGGAATATCACGTAGACAGCAAGGAGTGAATACAGAAATATGTAAAATATCAAAACGTAAAAATTACTGTCAAGCAAAAATGAATACCTGAATCCGCTCCAAATTCAGTTACTCCTGCTATACCTTACCGCTTCTAAAAATTTCATTGAAAATCATTGGTAACTTTTTGAGGTATTGTATGGTCAGACAGGAATGAATACAGAAATGTATATAAAAAAATCACAAAAATATCTCCCAATAAAGAACAAATTCCTGGATCTGCCTCAAAATTTAATCACTTCTTCCTTATGATGTGATTTACCCTTCCACAAATAACATTTTTTTTTAGATATTGCGGTGACTGACAGGAGCAAATATAGAAATGCATAAAAAAAAATACAAGAAATAATCAAAAACAAATTCTTGGAACAATCCCCAAATTCAAACATTTCTTCCTTACATCATAGCCCACATTTCAACAAAATGACATCAAAATTTATGTAGAACTTTTATAGATATTGAATGAAATATGGAAAAGTACAAAAATGCAAAATCTCTCTATCAAATACAAACATCTGGCTCCAGCCCCAAATTTAATCACAACTCAAGAAATAGGTGCGTTACTCATCAACAAAATTTAATTAAAATTCATTGGGAACTTCTAGAGATATTGTGTGAAGAGACAAGAGTGAATACAGAAATGTATAAAATTTTGAAATGCAAGAATATCTCTCAATCAAAAATGAATCCCTGGATCCACTCGAAAATTAACTTTTTCCTTCACACTCCATGCCTTATCATTCCACAAAGTTTCATTCAAATTCGCTGAGAACTTTTGGAGATACCAAATGGACCATCAGGGACAAACAGAAGTGTATAAAATCTTAAGACATAAAAGCATCTCTTAATCACGAATGACTTCCTGGATGAAGAAAAATGTAAAATTATTGATTTTTTTCATAATTTCAGTATTAGCTCCTGGCTTTGTATGTGATATCTCTAAAAGTTCTCGATGAATTTCAATGAAATTTTGTGGAAGGGCTTTTCAGCCTAAACCCTTTTAGAAGAAATAAGTGATATGGGGGTATATCCTGAAATTTGCTTTTGATTGGAAGTTATTTTTGTGTTTTTTTTTGTACATTTTGTATTCATTCCTGTCTGTCTACACATTATCCACAAACACTTTCAATGATATTTTTTAGAAGGGAGTAAACTGCAAAACAATTTTTCGGAAGGAAAAACTGCTGGCTAGAAAAGGAGTGATTAAACTTCTGGACAAATCCATGCGCAATTACTTTGTCATAATTGGAGGAAATATACATCCACAGTCATCCGTTTTGGATTTCAGAAATGGCATTCTTAAGCTTGGCATCTGGCGTATCCATCAGCTGTTTTTGAACATAGTTCTTGCACCCCTTATGACTCATAATTATTTTTAGTACCAATTTTTGTACCAATATTTCCCCTGACTCAAGGATTCTATGTTTTACTACAATGATGAGTATTTTAAGGAAAAAGAATCAAACATAGCTATTTGGATATCATAATGAAAATGAGTAGTTAATGCATAGGACCCACCAAACTAACAACATATGAAAAACAAATCTAAAAAATAATCTGAAAAAATTTGTAGATGGGCATAGTGCTGTCACTGGTAGTTTCAATGATACACTTTCTTCCCCTACAAAGAGGAGAGAAAACAAACTATAGTCCACAAGCTGAAAGTACAGATAAAAATGGCCTCCCAGTGTTTTCAATTAGAGCTTGGTCTAACTGTTTCACTCTCTAACTGTTTGTCTCTCCTAGACAAAAAACTATTATATTTTTGGATGTAAAACACTTACAAAATAAGTTCTCAATAGTTTATGATTGGGGATATTTTTGGAGAATCACTCCAGTATAGTTCAATGTTTATTAGTCCTGGCATTGCAATACGGTTCTGCATGAATTCTTCAATTACCTAATGCAACCAATCAGACGTGCTAGAGGGACTTTGAGTATGTCAAAATAACTTGGGTAGATATTCCAGATCAGTTTCCAAAAAAAGTTTAGGGTAGTTAAAAAAGGTCTTTCCACCAAATATGGGCATATTATACATCATTGGAGAGGAAATTTTATGCAGAGTTAAGTTCATATGAGAATCATAATGCATTCATTTTATAATCTATTTTTGATATTGCATCATTACTCCTCTCATGCCATATCATTAGTTTCTGCTGGTGTTTCATTTTTGAAATAAGAGTTTATGACATCTGATTATAAATTGCCTAAAATGATTTGCTTTGGGGCATCTGATTCTAATATCAACTTTACTCAATATGAAATTTCCTTTCAAACAACAAACAATATGCCTATGTATGAAAAATGTCCCTAAAACTCTTCTTCATAGTAATCTGGAATGTCTATCCAAGTTTTTTTGACTCATTGAAGGCCCCTCTAGCAAGTTCGATTCATTCTATTGGTCAACTCAAAAAATTCCTTTCATTGCTTGACTCACTGAGTGAGATGAAATATTTTTCTTTTTGTTCTTTTTACAATCATCCTTCATTAGACTCATTTGGAGCATCAGTAATGTGTAAGTGACATAGACTGTTGGTAATATTCATTCTTTTGGATTATCTTTATTCTCTTGTGAATTACCCTCGATTGAATATTTCAGATCAATATTAGCATCAAAGAGAGATTTTTTTTTAAATATTTTATTCCGCTAATTCAAATCTTGAAGTTGGAAATCAATTTTATGTTTTTCAGCTCTTATTCGAAAAGTGCTGCTTAGTGGACTGTTTTGATGCTTATGATTCTCTTTTAAAGTCACTTTGTATTATAAACATTTGAATACCAAAATTTTAAGATTTAGTCCTCTTATTTAAAACCAAAGCACTCACCCATTTCTGTTATATTTTCTTATTAATAATTGATACTTATACTTAAGTACTGTGACATCAATAATATAAAATGTAAGACTCATCTAGAATTTTGTTGTTAGTCCAGAGGCTAGAACTTCACTTATGTAAACATAAGAACCAATATCATTACCAACACTGCAACTCATACATGTTTACAGTTATTTAGTTGGACAAGGAAATGAGAATTGTGTCGACAAATTTGAACATGAAGTACGGAACAAGAGAGGAGAAGATCTTGTAAATTTCACAACGACAAATGGGTTCAAAATCATGAACACCTTTTCCAAGAAGGGACCTAATAGGAGATGGACTTGGAAGAGTCTTGACCACAAAATGGGGAACAAAATAGACTACATCTTTATGGACAAAAATGGAACTGTCAAGGACATCCAAGTCCTAAATCAAGTCAACGTAGGAAGTGACCATAGAATGGTGAACACCTACAAAGAATGCAAAAAATGTTCCATGCCAAACCACAACCACTAAATATACCATAAGAGAACACTTGATCCTTCAAGCTTGAACTGAAAAACAAATTTAGAATTCTTACTGAACAAGAAAACGATACCAACATCAGCAAATTCCACAATAAGGTAACAGCATTTCTAACAGAAATTGCCACTACATTTGAACCAAGGAGCTCATAAACCATCTAAAAAACCTCAGATGAAACCAGGAATCTCATGAAAACAAAGAAACTTCAAGCCACCAACAATAACAAGAGAGAAAATTGAAGAGACCCAACTGAATATAACAATCAAAAAGAAACAAAGAGAAGACAGAAGAATAGACATGACAGCAGTCATCAAATAGACTCTCAAAAAAGGTTGGGGCATCAAAGCTACATACAAAGGCCTAAATTCAGGATGGAAGCAAATAACCAGCCTCCTCGAGGAAAATGGAGACCTAACAACAGACAGAGACAGGATTGTCAACCATGCCCAAGAATTCTACCAAAAACTTTATTCCTCCAAAGGATTATAAAGCAACACATAGGATATGCAAGATGCAAAGAATCAACTCTAGAGGTTCCCAGAAGTAACCCTGTGAGAGATGAAACAAGCCATCAAATAAACAAAGGAAGGGAAACACTAATCTACATAAAAAAGCTAGTGAGATCATCGCTAAAAACTGGCCATTCTATTCAACTTTTGCCTAAAACAAAGTAAAGTCCTGGGCAATTGGAACACTGCAATCATAATGTTTTTATGTAAAAAAAGGAAACCCAAAAGATCTCAACAACTACAGACCTATCAGCCTACTGAACTGCATAAACAAACTTTTCACAAAAATCAATAGCAACCGAATCACAAAAATACTTAATGAAAACCGACCACGGGAGCAAGCAGGCTTTAGAAGAATCTAGTTGACCATGGACCACCATCATATGATAGATCAGCTAAAAGAAAGCAGCAGAAACCAGAGATGTTACTTGAATTCAAAAAGGCTTTCAACTCAGTGGAAATCCCTATGGTCATGAAGGCCATCACTATACAAGGAGTAGACTCCAAATACGTCAATGCTACAACATATATACAGTCACAGCAGCTTCTTTAGCAGGCTACATAAAGACTTGGAGCCCTTCCAGCTCAAAAAATGTGTAAGATAAGGTGATACCAACTCACCCAAACTCTTCACAGCCTGCTGTGAGATGATCTTCAGAAGGCTAGACTGGGAGAATAAAGGAATCAAGATGGACGGCAAATATCTGAGCAACCTCAGATTTGCAGACGACATTGTCCCTTTTCACAGCTCCATCTTCAAAAACAAGAAGATCTCAGTAATCCTAAAAAGGAGTGTATACAACCAATGCATCCTCCCGATAGTCACTTATGGAGTTGAAACATGGGATTCAACCAAGAGACAGACCCCCAAACTGAGAACCATGCAACATGTATATGACAGAATCATGCTCAATTTCACATGGAGAGATCACAAGACAGCATGATATATCAGGGAAAAAATAGGAGTTTGAGACATCAAATAATCCATTGAAAAACTCTCAACATAGATCCTCAGAGATCGCATGTGCAACTGAGGCCAGTAGAATATAAGATGGAGAGACCAACAAGACAAAGTATTGGCTCTGCGACACCCACGATAGATAAGTGTGACAAATCTTGGGGAAGGTCTATGTCCAATGATGAATGTTAGGAGACTCATAATGATAAGATTCAACGAACAAACTGGAAAATTAAGATTGAAAACCTTTGATTCATGGTCTTTTTCCAGACCAGTTTGAAATTGTTGAATTTTGAATGTATCCATATCTGAACTATAAGATATTGAAATAAACTGCTTGAATAAAGAAAACCCATTGTTCTTGCCAAATCATCTGAGCCCAATTAATGAAGCCAAGCTTAAATCATGTAAAAGAAAAATGAAACAAAGAAACTGGCTTAAGACATCCCAAAACTGATTAGTTTTTTTCGGTAGATTTGTTTTTTTCAGACATTTGAAATCATTAGTTTTTTTTAACTTTTTATTACTAATGGCCTCCAAGTTGAAAATAGAGTGTCCAGATTTATCTAAAAGATTTCAGACACATTTTTAGGTTTTGTTTGATTTAATTTTGGACAAGATCAATTTGTTAACCATATGCTATTGAACTTCCTTCATTTTGAGATTTTCATGTTTTGTCGATTTTGTTCTGAATTTCATTTTTTCTATCTTAAAAATTTAATTATGTGAATTTTTCCTATGTAGTAAAGTGCAATTATTTTCTTCCCATCTTTGAATTAATAAGAAAAAAATATACATAGTGTTTGATTTCAAAATGATTTTACTCTTTGATTACATCTTCTAATTGCTTAGTAGATGAACTACTAGAAAATCAAATCTGAAATTTTGTTGTGAAGATCAAATATAGAGGAAACTATTTATTACATAATTATATTTACATTCATTGTATACTTTGCATTTTAAACACATTGGCAAGATGCTTTTTAGTATGTCTCTATTCATATCAAATGATTTCCAGCTGATCACTATGCATTGCTTTATTTTGTTTTCATTGTTTTTCTCCAATTCATTACCTGTCCTTGGTAAATGTCTTTATCAACTGCTTCTAGAACCTCGCCCTCTATTCTCATAGATATATGAATAGTTTGGTTATCATATGCATGCATATGTGTCTAGGTGCATTTTTCAATATGTATAAGTAAAAGAAAGAGTATCAAAATAAAAGCAGAGAAATAGTTCCTGACTTCAATACTTTTTAGAGAGGTATAAACCTAAATTTACTCATATCCAGTCTAATTGCTAGTTTTTGTGCAACCCAATAAGATTGAAGACCTTCTCTCTTTAATCTTACAATAAAATTCACCAAATGTTTTCACATAGTCAACATACAGAACTAATATCAAAAATATGCTGGCCTTTTAGTTGTAAATGTCGAAACAAATTCCTAAAAAATACAATTATTTTCTCATCAGAGTTGACATCTTTCAACAGAAAAAGTGTAGTTGTACCTTGCCCTTCTCCTTGAACAGCTACTATGTAAAATCAGTTACCAAAAATAAGTAAAATTGTACAGGTATAATTCACAAAAATTAAGTGATTTTACAAACATCAAATCACACTTCAAATGTATACATCCTTAAACTCAACTAATTATTGCACAGAATAATTTATACGTGGAAAAATTACTATTCTGTACTCTAAGCTTTTTGATACTATCTTTGGTTCTGAACTCATGACAGTTTTCTAGTTGTAACAAAAAAAGGTATATTTTCTCAATCATCCATCTTTCAAGGGATAAATAAAAATAACATGTTGCTTTGAGAAAATAATCAAATTACAAACAGAGAATTTACCATGGATAAATGTATTAGAAACATTCATATGAAAATAGAAATAGGTGCATAGACATATTTAGAAATTTTCAAAAGCTTTGATATTGACCAACATGGATTTACCAAAAAAAAAAACTAACATTTGTATGTGATATACAATCTGCTAGTACTAATGAATATTCAAACTTGATGATAATATTATTTTTTATATATAATTGTGCCAAATAATCCCATAACATTGTGTGATATTGATTTCCTGCAAATAACCAAATCCAGCTCAGAATATCTCCCAATATAACCAAGTCCATGTACAAAATTGACAGGCCCAAGGATTCTATTCTATGAGGGTCAGTGCAGAGTTTGAAGAGTCATGCCTTGAGGTGATCTCAAAAATACATAGAAATTCTAAATATCTATTTGGCTAGGGAGAATGAAAGAATTTTTGGTAACATTTTTTAGACTTCCCTTCCAATTACAGAATGGCCGCAAAACATTGTAAGTTTCTAAAAGCAGACTTAGTAGACAAAGTCCAAAGGAAGCTGGCCATATTGATGTACATTAATAAGTCATAATGAACCATTCTTTTTACTCAAAAATCTATCATTAAAATAACATATTTACATATATCTGAAAATGATAGGTTTCTTCAAAGCTTTCTCTACATGAACATAAAACTATTTGATTTTATGATTAATGAAGCCATTTTTAAGTAGAAATTAATAAAAAAGTTCAGTCAGCTTCCAAGAAATTCATTGACCTTTTCATCTTATTTTTAATTGCATAGTCAAACATTGTCAGATAGGTATATTTTGTACTAGTTCTATAGAATATTATTGAAGATCTGGAATAGAGAAGATACCAGTATTTGTATTCATTCTTGTAGATTCCTTGTGGAGTATAAGCTGCAACCATTCTGCTGCATGGGGTGGTGTTAACCATATCTTCCTGCTTTACTCAGGTCGACTTTTACAGGACTAAAGGGCTCCAAATACCTATAGCTGGAGGAGGAGAGGTAGATCCATGCCTTTCACAGGGCCATTTGTGCAAAATGAACTCTCATAGTTTCAGCTGAAACTCAAATAGTCCACTAATACTGTTTTCCATACAAGTAACCATTAAGCTATTCTGCACTTCTTTACCAGTATCAAGGAAGGCTTTTAAAATTAAAAAACAAACACTTTATCAAGTTAATCATTGCTTTTTTCTGATTAGATGTTAGATGAAAACCAGCCCTGAGATCAAGCTGGCTTTAGAAGAAGCTATTTGAACATGAACCACCTGCATTCAATAAATCAGCTGAAAGAAAAAGCAGTAGAATATAAGCTACCACTCACTGGAGCATTTATCGACTTCAAAAATGCCTTTGACTTGGTGGAAATCCCAAAGGTCATCATTCTACAAGGTGTACATCCAGTATATGTCGAAGTCCTGCAACATATGCAAAGTCACAGCAGCTCCTATATCAAGCTACATAAAAACTCAGAGCCCTTTCAGCTCTAAAAAGGGGTGAAACATGGAAATACCAGCTCACCCAAACTCTTTGCAGCCTGCTCGAGATGATTTTCAAAAGACTAGACTGGGAGAATAAAGAAATGAAAATGGATGGCAAATATCTGGGCAGCCTCGGATCTGCAGACGACATTGCCCTTTTCGTAGAAAACCAATTAATGCTAGATAAAATAAATGAAGAGAGCAAGAAAGTTGGCCTACACATGAACTTCAGCAAGATGTAGATCATGTTCAACAACCACGTCGGAAATAAAAACACTTAGATCAAGATTGATGATACAGAAAGGGAGAGAGTAGGACAATGAATCTGTATGAGACCCTCACCTCAGAAGAAGAAGAAGAAATCAAGCAAAGAATCTCTCTAGGATGGCAAGCCTTTGGCGGAGCAAGCTCAGCCTTCAAAAACAAGAAGAGCCCAGTAATCCTAAAAAGAAGGGTTTTGGAGCTGAAATACAGAACTTAACCAAGTGACAGACCCAAAAATGAAAACCATACAATATGAAAATGAAAGAATCATGCTCAACCTTACATGGAGAGACCACAAGACAGCACAACACATCCAGGAGAAGACTGGAGTCAGGAACATCATATAATCCATTGAAAAACTCAATTGGCAATGGGCTGGTTATGTGGTAAGAATGGCGGACAACCGATGGACATCATGATTCATGACATGGATCCCACAAGATCACATATGCAAGGGAAGTGGGTAGAATATTTGATGGAGAGTCGAGCTAGACAAATTCGGAAAGTACTGGCTCCGTGACGCTCATGATAGAGATTTTTGGTAGATCCTGGGGAAGGTCAATGTCCAACATGATGATTGCCATAACTGTCAAAACCACCTTTCCTGCACTGAATGTTCTATGATGTATTCAGTAAATTTGCAAAATCAAAGCAGAAACTTTCTCTTAGTTTACTGCATTCAGATTACAAAAATCAGTATAAAAACAAATAGGACTTGTTTCGCTGTAGCTAAAATTTCTGCAGTAAAAACAATCAAGATTATTTGCCTGTAAAGGAAGTAGATGCTATTACTCAGGAGAAGGATTACTGAAGTTATCCTGAAACAAGGATAATATCCACCTGACATATAAAAGAGCAATTTCAAATAATTCGTGATGTTTTTAAGATTTTCTTTTTCCTATGAACTTATTCTACTATGATAATTAGAGGGTCATAATCTATTAATGCTTGAGTAAAAATTATCAGGACACTTCTGAAATTTCATGATACCATCAGAATAAACAGTACTCTACTTAAAAAGCTATATGTTAATTACACATAAAAATTTATCACTCTCACTGAAATTGAATGTCAAGGAAGATATGCATAGTTTTATTTCTGGGAAATTATGTTTTTCAACATATTTCAGAATTATTAAACTTTCAGGATTACCATATTAGCAGAAAGGATGAGGTTACTCTTCAAAAACAATATAATTGACTGTTATTACTAAAAACTGTACTAAGAAAAAATCATTACAAAAGTAAGACTATTCTTTCCTCTTTATTGTTGAATCTAATTTTTGCCAAAAATTGCTCTGCTTATAGACATCTTTTTTATATCATTTGAAGAAATCAAAATCAAGTACTAAATAGATTTTTAAAAAAATCATTGATATTTCTTGAAAATTAATATAGAACTCTAGATAGCTTGAAATTAGGGGGCCCAGTCGACTTGGCTCCTAGAGGGACTCCCTTTGATATTTAGTGAAATTTGATGAAAAAGAAAATTTCATAATAAATAGAAAAGAAGCCATTACTTAATTGGTGCAAAACAACTCCAAATGTTCAATTATTATTCCATCAACGGAAAATTAAAAATGAAAAATGATTGCTAGAAAAAATGAAGAAATAATTTGTTCTCTAGTATAAGAAGAGAGAGACTTTGGTGTTGGATCTGACAAACAATTTAGCTAAAGCAATTTCCAAAATTGGGTTGTAAAAGTATTTTATTAATAATTCCATGTTATGCTAAAAATTCATCAAATAATAATACGATCATATTAGATGTATTGTGTATAGGCTTGGGTCCCAGGTGCTAGACATAGTAATTGCAATTCAATATTAAAATTGGCAGTAGTACAGAGGATATTTACCAGAATAAGTGGCATGAGATAATTGTTATAAGGATAGACAAAATATTAAGCATGATAACTTTGATTGAGAAGAGAGCAAGAGGTTACTTGATAGAAACTTTCAAGGTATGAAAATAAATGGAAGTCCAATGTTCAATCGGTCTTAAAGGACAGGAAATTTACTTCCTGGGTTCATTGCAAAAACAGTCAATTTTGAAATACTATAATACTTCACCCACTTATGCAATGAACAGGACAAGTGTGAATAGTTTTGAGAATAACCTAAAATTTAGATTTTTAGATGATCTGAGATAGAAAATCAATTGATAGAGCAAGTAGTTATTAATTGAAACATATATGAATTTAGGAAAAAATGTGCATGGTAAATGCTTCTCACTACTTAATGTATATTTTAACGTTGAATATTTATTTCAAAAATATTTTGTACTTTGGGATGCCAAAAGAGGCATTTCTATGTAATAAAAAAAATATTAAATTTAAGAAATATCAAAATATTTTCTTCTTTTAGACCTAAATACAATATCTTTACAAATTTTTGGAAAAAACTCAAAATGATTTATTGTTGTCAATTTTATTTGATTCTACAGTGTCAGCTACGATAAATGTTATAATATTAAATCAGCATTTCCAAAAATGAAAATAGAAATGAAGAAAAATGTTTGAGTTATCAAAAGACAAAGAAAAGAAAGATAGGATGGAAATCAAATATCACAAATAAAGCTGATTATAAGATATCCTAGAAGAAACCTTGAGATCATTTTTGTGAAACCATGGGAAAAAAGTTTGTTTCATGATTGTCTTTTTCAGCACATAGCTGAACATATCACTATGATATATTTTCTTCATGAAGACTAAAAATAATGTAAAAAAGTACCTGCAAGAGGATTGTCTTTAAAAAAGATTGTATGACATGTCAGCATTTGATGGAACTCATCTACTCTACTGATAAATGATAAGTTTTTCAACACAAAAAATATCCGATTCTCATTGAATGATTAGATTTCTAATTTTAGCTAATTTTTTAAAGTGATTTTTTAACTTTTTATGATTGCATGAAATTATTCATGTTGTCTGAAGTTTAGAATATTTGACCAAGATATGAAAGCAAGATTAAAAAATATCATTTTTTAAAAGATTTTTCCAGTTTTGGACACATTGCCTCATATTCTGTTAAACTAATTCTTATATAACTCTTATATTCAGCTCCAAATTCAGATTAAATGAAAAAGATTAAAGATACGAATTGATTTGATTAAATCCAAAATATTTGAATATTTGTTCATGATGTCTCCATCTTCTTGTTCAAGGATATGAGATACCAAATTTCCCAATTTATATCAGGCTTATTCAAATGATGCTGGCACACAATTTGATTTTACTTATGTGATCATCATCCTCAGTCTTCCAACATCCGTCATTGGATATAGACCTTCCCCAGGATTCACCACACCTCTCAGTTGTGGGTGTCACAGAGCCTAAACTTTCTGAATTTGTCTGATTGGTCTCTCCATCTGGTATTCTGCTGGTCTCAGTTACGCATGTGATCTTTGGGGATCAATGCTGTGAGTCATGATGTCCATTGATTGTCGGCCATTCTTACAATATGATCAGCCCATTGTCATTTGAGTTTTCTAATGGATTTTATGATGCCTCAGACTCCTGTTTTCTCCCTGATATATTATGCTGTCTTGTGATCTCTCCAAGTGAGGTTGAACACCTATTTAATCGTACTCCCATGAAGACAATATGTGAACCAAGGTTGAGTTTGACAAGCCCAACTTATCCCTCTTAGTGCAATGGGACTACACTGCCCCAAAATGAACTGCTTTCCAACAGTTGGGCTGAGTAATCATGGGGGAACCCAAGGACAAGTCCAAAGGTTCCCAATGCACTTAGCAATATGCAGCATCGGTGTCCCCTCATTGCACCTATGCACTCAATCTGATGCTAACACTGCCATACAATCTTGGGGTGTTTCTTTCATGTGGACATTGCATGTTTTTCAGGTTGTGGGTCACTCTCTTGGTTTAGTTCCATGGTTCAGCTCCATAGGTGACTACCAGGAAGATTTATATGTGATATATAAATGTAATTATTGGAAATCCAGTTTGAAAATTCAATGCAAACAATTGTTTTTATGATATCAAAGTACCAAAGAAGATGGAATAATTTATACTAGAGAATCATCTGCAAGAATTTTGTTTGGCACAATAAGATTATTCATTGCTGAGGAGAAATATTCAGGAGTAAGATTTTCCTTCCAGCAATTATCTCCTCTTTTTTTTACATCTAAATCTCTGCTGTTTGTCTCATATTCCTATTGTATCATTATATGTTGATCACTGGTTTATTTTACATTATTTTTAATGATGCTCAATTTCATGCATTTGCAAATTGATGCCAATTTTCTCAGAAACATAAATCCTATGGAAAATTTTTTGTATCACTGCTGAATAATTCCCCATATTTTCACAAAAGTTTGTATCTAGGACATGTAGTTAAATAATTACTTTATAAATTTCAACCATAAATGTAATGATTCCTATAACATTTCAAGTAGGAAAAACGTTTTTAGTGAATTTATAACTTTTCTCTCTTTGTAACAGAATTTTCCTTTCACCAACCCCAGGAAATGAGTTTTCTGTATATTTCTATATATTATGCTCTTGATTGGAAAGATCACAAAACAGCACAGTATACAAGGGAAAAGCAGGAGTCAGGGATATCATAGAATCCATTTGGAAACTCAAATGGCAATGGGCTGGTCATGTTGCAAGAATGGCTGACAACCGATGGACATCACAACTCACTACATGGATTCTCCAAGATCAAATGTGATACCAAAGCCGGCAGAATATGCGATGTTGAGATCAACTGGAAAGCTTCAGAAAATATTGGCTTCATAACGCCCACTATAGAGAGGTGTCATAGATCCTGGAGAAGGTCTATGTCCATCAATGGATAATAAGGGACCGATGATGAATACTCTAGAAATACAGGTTTGTGCCAAAGTTGGACAAGACCAAGAAATACCTGTAGGCAGTTGTTAGGACGTAGACATCAAAGAATGTAATTTAATCACTAGTTGTACCGATCAATGACTTAAACAACTAGTAAGGTATTCTTCTCTTTGCACTCACCTGTTTTTGCTGTGTTTTCTCTTTGTTTTTTTTTCCTCAGAAACTAATTTTTTTTTTAATGGAATTTTCTGGTCTTTTTGAAAAATCTTTTTTCTGCTCTACTGGATACACCATTTGGCCTAGAATTTTGCAAGTCCCCATGAGGACTCTGCTATAAATTTCCTGGGCTTTGGAAAATTTGTAAAATGTTTTTGAATGGAATTATTTATGATCTCATGAGATTAAAAAAAACAACTTTTGTCAGTGCTAACAGACGCACAATTTGACTCGAAATCCTGTAAATTTGCAAGAGTACTACATTAGACATCTAAAAACAACTTTTTAGATTTTTTTTAGATATTAAAAAAAGAGTTTTAATGGAGTTTTTAAGGTCTTTGTATTTTTGCAACAAATACTTTATTTCAAGAAAAAAACAATAAGTTTTGGGCAACAAGCATCACTTGTTCAAATGAAATAGTAACAGAAACATATGCACAAACATGTAGAAAAAACCCTTCCTATTCTCCAATAGGCAAAATCAGGTCAAAAAGTTGACATTTTTTTTATAATTTTTTTCATTAGATTAAGTATTTTAAACCAAGACACACACCCTGGAAATCTCATGAAGATTATTGGAGTCACCAATATTTTTAAAAAGTGTTTTTGAAGAATAATATTTTTATGATTTTTTGGAGTCTTTTTGGATTCTTCTATAATAATAATATACTATGGTGACTCACTCTAAGACTAGGGTGGTGAGTCCTGTATTTATTTATATTTTCAAGGACGGTAAATCTATTGATGCCAAATATTTTTAGTCCATTGTATTTTTTTTTTCGAAAATGTATTTTTCAGTACAAAGATTCCCTATTATTATTCAATAGTTCCGATTTTGAATTTGATTGCATATGTATAAATGAAATTGGTAGATATTTCATCTGCCATCTGGAAAATTAATTTTTTTTATGGAAATTTGTTCAACTCATATATTTATGTCTTTGATAATACTTATCAAGTTCAATAGGTTATGTTTGACATTTGCCTGCGGATTCAGCTTAAAACTAACAAGTTAATACCACGTGACAAAAGAGACCCAATCAAAAGATTGCAAAAATAGTCTTCTCTTTCTTCTGCTCAGGGCAGAATCATTATCACTTATGTTAATCTTGTCTGGAATTATCGATTTCTTTATTACTAGGCAATTTTAATCAGAAAATAATCAGAGACCGCAAGGAATTATCCATCTAAATCAAATTAAATGATTATATTGTAACTTGTTTACCATAATCTTCTTCTTTCTGCAGATATCAATGTATATATATATGCCTGTGCTGAGATCTTGATAAACATTTTAATGGTGGATACACATGCAAACACAAACACAGATATGTAGACAAAAACATCTCTTGTTATGTAACTCATGGAGATATTAGTTGCTTTAGAATCAGTTTAATGCAATCTAAAGGATCATGCTTAACATCACATGGAGAGATCACAAAACAAAACAGAATAGAGGAGGAAAAAGGAATCAGATATATCACAGAATCCATTAGAAAACTCAATTGGCATTGAGAACGCCATATTGCAAGAATGTCAGACAACTGTGGACACATTGTGGATCCTTAGAAATCATATGTCAAATCATGGCAGAAAACAAGATGGCATGATGAACTAGACAGGTTTCAGAGATATTGCTGATCCATGATTGAGAGGCCTATGAGATATTGGTGGTGAGGTCTATGTCCAACGACGGACAATGAATGACAGATGATGATTGTTTCATAAATGATATCTCTATTGGAAGATCCAATCCGAACCGAACCTACTAATGGCTGCTAGCAGAATTAACTGGCTTTAGTTGAATTTTTCTAAACACCCATGGTTGATCTCTAGGTGGAAAGTATAGAATAATACAATGCGGATATGAAAGCAATAATTGATTGTTGTAATTTCCTTATGCCATATTTTCAAGCTGTCTGAAGGCATTGTCTATGGTATCAATCTTGTTTTTATTTGCAACAATGATGATAATGATGATGATTATTTCCAGCTCGGGTTGGAATTAATTATCAAGTAGATTAGAAAGCAAAAGTGTGAATAGTCTTAATTTGATCATTGCATCTTTTGGTGTTCTCTTTTTTAATATTTCAGTTTTTGATGCTAATCTTTAAAAAATCATGATTGTATAAATAACTTTGATTACAATTTTTGGAGATCAATATTGTAAAAATTAGACCAATGAATCTATAATCTCCTAAATGGTATTATCTTCTTAGATTAAACTTTACCTAACTGAGAAACAAAACCTAAAAATGTGTATTAATCAGAATGATATATATACACATATATCCTATATATATACTTCTAGTTTAGGTAACTCATCCATTGTAAACTTATGCAATGCTCTTCGAACATGGAATGGAGCACTCTGGTGGATGAGGAATATATATGATAAATAAATACATTGCTTAAATTCAACCTTACTGACTGTCCAGTTCTGCTGAGTAATGGGAGGATACCAGCCTCCGGGTCTGAAGCTAAGGTTTTGATCCTGCCTCGTGGTATTGAATGGGATGATGGATAGTCTATAGCCACACTCAAGAGTTGTAATACAATGAAACAGCTATCTGTGAATGACACAATGATATATATATATATATATATATATGAAGGACTTCAATTTTATTTTTATTTCTCTTAGTAGATGAAGTGTTATAAATCATAATTATTCTAATTGTTGTTCCTTTTTATCATAACTAAACACAGGCTGGGTGCTCTTCAGTATTGTATCTCCAGCAAGGCTTGAAAATAGCCAAAAATCCCTAATATCTGAAAACGATCTTATATAAATTTGGTCTTGTTGCTGAGCTTCCTTCTTGTGTTTGAATCTTTTCAAAGTTAAACTGTCACAGTATTGTTGCTGAAAAATTCTCTGCTTGATCAAGGAGAAATGATAGAGGAACAATTCTCTTCTAAATTGCAAAGATCTTGCACTTTAAAATATTTGCAATACAGTACATCTCTCTTCCGAGCTACAGTGAAAAATTCGGTAATTTGTTAGGTATGTAAAGAGCAATATATACAATAAATTTCTTTTCCCCATCTCCATTATATGGATATGACTGGCTAATCATCATCATCATCATTACCATCAGTCTTTTAACATCCATTTTTGGGCATAGACCTTCCCCAGGGATTACCACATCTCTAAATTGTGGGCCTTGTGGAGCCAATACTTTCTAAATTTGTCGAGTTAATCTCTCCATCTTGTATTCTGCCAGCCTTGGTTGTGCTTGTGGTCTCTCGGGATCCATGTTGTAAGTTGTAATGTCCATTGGTTGTTTGCCATTCTTGCAACGTGACCAGCCCATTGCCACTTGAGTTTTCTTGTAGATTGATGATATCTTGGACTCCTGTTTTCTCCCTGATATACTGTGCTTTCTTGTGATCTCTCCATGTAAGGTTTAGCATGATTCTCTAATGTGCACATTGCATGCTTCTCAGTCAGTGGGTCAGTCTCTTGGACAAGTTCCATGTTTCGGCTCTGTAAGTGACTAGCAGGAGGATGCATTGATTGTATACCCTTTTTTCCAGGATTAATGGGATCTCCTTGTTTTGGAGGTTGAGCTTGCTCTACCAAACGCTTGCCATCCTAGAGTGATTTTACACTTGATTTGTCCTTCTTTTGAATGTCTCATAAAGGTTCATTGTCCTAAATAGATGAAGCAATCTACTTTCCCCTTTTCTTCTTCTTCCATTGTAGTAGTTATATTCTTATTTTCAATGAGGTTGTTGCACATGACCTTTGTTTTGGTGAAGTTCATATGTAGACTGCCTTTCTTTCTTTCATCTAGCATCAGTTGGAGATCATGTAGATTTTCTGTAGGTATATCCTTTTAACACGTCCTGATCCTTTCTCCCCTCTTCTAAGTGGAGGAGGATGAGGAGGGGGGTGAGGAGGATTAGGTGGAGGAGGAGGAGAATGTGTGTGTTGGGGGGGAGCCTTTTGGAGCAGTCCAGTAAGATTAGATTTAAAGTTATCTTTCGTTCATTTTGCATTCAATACATATGGGGTTTGTGACAAATTATTATAAAGACACCTGTAATCTTCAGTACAAAAATTGGAAAAATTTCTTACATTGAAAGTAAGCATTTAAAATAAAAATACATATACATTTTCTATTTTATTCTGTATCTCCTAACATCTTGACAAAATGTATTCTAGTTCTTTCAACTTTTCAGGAGAATAATCAATGTCTCTAATGTTTATTTTTTAAATAACATTCTTTTTCCTTTGTGAATATATATATATATGTATGTATATATATATAATCATTAATGGATATTACTAACCGACCATGTGAATAAGGAACAGTTTAAGAACTAAATTTTGCTTGGTCTGAATCATTCATGGCAGTAAGCGAAACAACGGCGAAAATTGGAAAATAAGAAAATGAACCCCTCGTAGGATTTGAATCGACAACATTTTCCATGGGAGCAACTATTTAGCTAAGGTGTGTGCTTTATTTTCTGATCATTGTCATTGTATTGCTATAGTAAATAATTCAGTCTTAGTAAAATTAAGCTTCTATACTATCTTCTGTTATGATTCTAATATCCGTTGATAATCACACTGTTGATATTGGAACAATAATGCACATAGGAATAGATAAAAATATAAGTTGTTCTGAGACTAACAGAACACATAAACAAAACCAGCCAGTGAGGGGAGAATGGAACTAATGACTTAACGATGTATTACAGACATCAGCCTACAGTGGTTCAATTGGTTAGAGCAGATCCAGACTACATTGGTGCTCCCATGGGAAAGGGTGTGGGTTCAAATCCCACCTGATGATCATTTCTTCATTTTCTGATCATCACTATTGTTTTGCAAACAGTTCAGACTAAGCTAGATTTAGGTTAAAAACTGTCTTTCTTTATTCACTTTAGATATATGTCTGTCTTCAGTCATTTAAAGAATTAACTTGAATTATTAAAATAATCATTCAAAATGCTCCGTAAAAATGATTGGGAAAAAGATGAGCATTAAAAGTTTTGGACAGTTTCGCGATTCCTGTGACCCAAAAACAAAACAATTGATCCGCAGACAGGAAAAACTAAATGGGATTTTGTCTATCATTTTTAAGTATATATATATATATATATATATATATATATATATATATATATATATATATACATATATACATATATGTATATGTATATATATACATATATATACATATAGATATATATATATATATATATATATATATATATATATATATATATATATATATATATATATATATATATATATATATATATATAGGTGGAGCAGAAACACCTGATGGTTTTTAAATCAAATATTCTTCTGATAGTCACCTATGGAGCTGAAACATGGAATATAATCAAAAGACTGACTCTCAAATTGAGAACCATGAAATATGCATACAAAAGAATCATGCTCAACGTCACATGGGAAAAAAACATGACTCAGAGACATGAGAGAATCAATTACAAAATTCAAATGGCCATGGGCTGGTCATGCTAAATGGAAGACAACTGATTGAAATCGCGACTCACAAAATGGATCCCTAGAGATCATATGTGGTACCGAGGCCGGCAAAATATGAGAAGGTTAGATGAACTGGATAGGTTTAGAAAATATTGGTTCAGCAACACCCATGATAGAAAGGTGTGGCAAATCCTGGGGAAGGGCTATCTTCAACGACGGATCATAAAAGACTGATGATGATGAGGACAATATTTTTCAAACAATAATTTTGGCACAGAGGTATTCATAAATGTATATAGTTCAAATTCATACATTATTTAGATTTAAAATAATGTTCATAAGATGGCCACCTTAATTTTCAATACCTTGTTGCATTCTAGCAGGCATAAATGCCTCAACCATTGAAACATGTTCTAGTGTTTACCTGAGACACATTGAGCAAGCACATGTATAGAAGGATCATATTCAGATAGCCATCGTGTGTAGACAATGCTGTAGCTGGATGTATCTCAAATACTTTGCTTTTCAGATATCCTTCAGGAAGGAATCATATCATTGATATATATTGAGAAACAAGAGAGATAGGAGAATTGGAAAAAAAACTCATCAAAATGCTACAAATAGGATAAATGATCCAAATGCTAATGGAGAAAATAATCTAAAAAAAATATGATATACCATACGTACTGGTAGATAAGTTGCATCCACTTTCTGTCAGAGACTTTAACCTATGTGTGAGAGTAATGCTCAGTATAGAAGTTACATGCATTTTACCACGTGAATTTTTTGGTGTAAAAAACTGCAACTTGTCTATGTGTATATATGGTAAGTTTTTACCAATTTTCTCTTATCAACTAGGTATTATTTAGATACTCTTTCTCTCCGATCATTGTGAACAGGTGTGTTTTAACTTAGTGGCTTCCCCACATATGATTAACTTAGCTCTGGTAGCTGTCTCTCTTCATAGTAATAATCACATATTCATTACCATATCAATATTAATGCTATGAACATATATGAAATGCATTTCAGCAATCATATTGTCATTAAAATGAGTTTCCATTTTATTTCTATTTCCTTCTATGGATACTTTTTTTATCCAAAGTTTAAGTAGCTGCTATCAGACAAGTGTAGTAAGGTATTGCAAAGTACAATATATCAATAGCATTTAATATTGGAAGCAGTGGATGAATATCCTTCCAAATAATAATTTTGTGTCAATAAAAGCTGTTTAGTTGAAATAGTTATGAATTTATATGATTTACCATGGGCAAAATTTAGAAAATTATAATAAGTATTGAAATCATTGAATATCATTACGTGATCATAAGGTTTATTCCTTTAGGTAAGCTTCAACTTTATCTGTGTTCTTTAGTAATAGATCATTTTTCTTTTTTATTTTTAAATTGTGACAACAGACGAAAATTATAGATTAGCTAAGAAAATTTGGATTTTCAAAAGTAATTTTCCAGTGACTAAATTTTGAAAATCAATTTTAGAATGAATGGATTATGAAACTATTTTGTTTGGTTCTAATGGAACTTAATGATTGTATGTGTCTCATTCTTATTTATTCCAGAATTCATAAAATAGATCTCTTTCCAATGCATATAAGAGATCAAATGAACTTGATCTTTAAACTCAAGAGTTAGGAAATCAAAGGTTTTTGATTCCAGCTAAAATATTTACTTATATGTATTATGATATTAAATGTGTGGGCATTCCAATACATTTGTATCCTAATAATAAAATATGCATTTATTTATCACAAAAACATTACAAATTTTCAGCATAATTTCCTTCATTGTCAATGAATTTATTGAGGAGAAAAAAATTCAGCTAATCACTACATGTCAGGCTATGGACTTATTGATCCAACCTTGTAGAAATAAATTCCCGGCACAGATTTATGTTCAAAATCATTTGTCCAGTGTTTTAAATCCACAAAGCCTTTCCTCTTTTATTTTTAGTTATTATTTAGTCATGATAAATCTATTCAGTCTGCCATCAGAAATCTAATTCTGCTGTTATTTTTACCAATAAAGTTTCCTTTTCTTTCAATCTATTCTCTTTATTTTCTGTATTAACAACCAAACTTTGACATGTATTTCATTTATATATTTTAAAAGCATTGTCTACAGCAGCTTCATATTGCTAAACTAGTTTGGATTCTTTATTTAAGCCTTCAAATCTCTTTTTTCTAGAATAAAATTGCTTGGAAAAAAAAGCAAACCAATAGTGAACAATGTAGAGAAAACCAATTTCCTACTGCAGGAAGAAAACTTCTGTCAGCTTATAAAAAGTAAACCATGTTCTATGGCAATCGGCTTTTGTTAGGAGAAACCTTCCAACTATTGTTAGCCTTTGTGTGCAAAATCAAATTCCTGACAGTGTTTGTAGGTTGAGGAAATTTTCAACAATGGCAAATGACAAGATTGAGTTTCATAACAATATAAGCATAGATGATTCAAAAATATTTTTACTGATATTGCGCACACCTGACCTATAGTGAATATAAGCCACCTCTTCATGGTTAAGGACTTGAAGCAAAGGAATGAAGGTGGAATTATATTTTAGTGCATACAATCATTTGATTCATTTTTACTAAATTTATAAGACATTACATTGAAATATGAATTGTCCATTAATCATTTACTTTCAGTGTATTTCTTATAATTAAAACTAAAGATAATACAATATTGGGCAAAAATTATGGAATCAGAACACTTAGAGAATGATCACCCGCCTTTTTTGGCTTTGCAGCAATTAAACAAATTACTGACAGTTCTGGATAGTCACTCAATAGAAACCATCATTTGACCCACATCTTTTGGCAGCATGCCTTGTTGGGAGAAGGGGGGATCGATAAGAAAGTAACCTCTCTCTTGCCTTTTGTTTGGGCAGTGATCACTAAAAAGTCTGAATTTTCAAAAACAAGCGGGCACAAACTAAGTGACTAATTTTGTATAAACGTGCATTGCAAAATCAACCATCCTCTAAGAATTTATTTAGGGGAAGAATTTGAAAAAAAAGTTTTTATAGACATAAGTAGTATATGTTTATAGTTTCAACCCTCTGGCTCCATTGGTACAGCCTGAACACATGATACAGCCAGCCAGCCAAACCAACTTGGAAACTGAAGAAATTTTTTGTTGACAGTTTCTAAAATGACATATAACAATTTTTGTATAATAACTTCATATTTTGATTATATGAAATATAACTCAAACAAACTAGATTAAAATATTCAACTTGAAAGAGAGAATTATTGAATCACATTGTTATTTGCATTTCTAAAACAAGTGCTTTGTGTCATACCATTGATTTGTTTATTTTGTTCAAAGTAAAAAACAAACCTGGAAGAACATCCATCAAGTGTGTGGATTGTATAATTTTGGTCAAGAGTAGTATATGAGACTACATTTTCTTGTAAGAATCATTAAGCCCTAAAATTTAAAGAAAAAACTTGGGGAGAAATGCTGACAACTTGAAAAAAAACAATACTCTTTCTAATGCAGAATGATGAGGTAAAACCTTTGGCAAACTAAATGAAAAAAATGTCATGATTAAATTTGATAATGAATCTGATGTGGTTTCATAAAGATATATAATTGTTTAGTCAAAAATTCCATTGCCAATGTAGGGAAGATGTAGGGTTTGTCTATCTATTTACAATAGAGAGAAAAATATCAATCAAAGTCAATCATTTCTTCAGCTGAAGATTCTCAGATTACCTCAAAAGCTAAAGATATATGGAAATTGTAACCATTGTAATAGTTTAAATCAGTCTTTAAAATTAAGATATTTTTATAATAAAAGTAGAAGTTATACAATGACTTTATTCACAGAAATTACTTATATTTTTTTTTTAGTTTTGTGTATTTTCATGGATTCCCTGGAATTTCATCAAAAGAAAAGCAAACAAAATAATTTAATCATTCAAAAATGCCACTGGATCATGTTCCTCAATTTTATCTGTAAATAGATTTTTTAATTGTGATGTAAAAGTCCTAGAAATAAAAGTGAGCTTGAATTCAATTACTTGTCTTGCCTTGTCACCAATCATGAAATAAGCGAAATATTCAACAAAGCATATACACACTCTAAAAATAGCATTAGAATTCATTCTCTTTTTGCCCACAACCCCAACATTGTCAAACAACTGATTAATGATATTTGTCAAATCATTCAACAAACCCAACATTTTCAAGGTGATAAGAATGACTCTTCTATTTGCTGGAGGCCAGCAAAAATAAAAGGCAAATGGCTGAATATATGGGAGCTGGATGATTAAGGATTGCATGTCATTGAATCAATGGGCCTGCATTTATCAGCGATATTTGTGAAGACGCTCAGATGATTCCAGCAAATTTCATAAAACAAAAATAAACTGTTGTTCTGGGAAATTACTGCATCAGTTAAATTTCTGTCAATAACAAATAAAAAATGCTCATTAAAACTATAAACAAGATTTTTCATTTAGTTTGTTGCTTTCAATCACTTGGGAAAACCTGACATTATGGTTATCAAGATAATTAAGTTTGTTGAAGCTCTCATCTTCATTTGTCTCTGTCTTCAAAGTATCGGCTGCTAAATTTCTGTTTGCCGTAAGATGATGTGTATACATTAATACACAACTTGTCATACTTGGGTTCAGGGAGGATATAACATTCAAGTCAGAGTCAATGTTCTGAAAAGTTCCTCAAAACACAAACAAACATATGACTTTCTCGCTATTGAAAAACTGCTGGTAACTTATTTGGGTCTTTTTAATGGAATGAATAAACTTTCATACTATTCAAAGTATCAACTCACACACATGGACTATCATCCTGAGTTTCACGGTGTTAACCATTTTAATTTATTCAAAAATCAATGCAGTTGCAGTTGGCTGAGTTTAGAATTTTGCCTACCCAACTATGAAAAATATTTTAGAAGGTAACCATATTCGCAAAATTAACCACTTTTTATTTGTTCGTATCTAATCATGTTTTTAAAACTTAGATGGACAGGCATAGCCAACTTTGAAAAAAGTACTTCTTATGGTTTGTTTCCAGAGGAGTAAACATAGAGTAAAACATTTACATGAGCTCAAATAGCCTGATTAATTTTTAAGATAAACAGATTTGGTTAGTCATTCAATAGAAACTATCACGTAACTAATTGTCTTTTGGCTGTGTGCCAAATTTGGACATGGGCACCTAAAGCTACTTTTCCCTAGAGGTGCAGGCCAAAAGTTGCATTTTTTTGACAGGTGTTGCAAAAGGATGTATTCCAAATACAGTGTAGGGGAAACCATGTCACCAGTGAACAATAATATCATATTTTTATATGGGTGCATTAAATTGGGAGTATATGAAACAGTTGTACTGCACCATTATCCTTTATTGACTATAAGGTTCCAACTTCTGAACATCCTTGCCCTTAGTGAGAAAGCCTCAACCAGAGGAGAGTGGGGGGAAAATACCCAATCTGCCCCTCTCGTGGACACGCAGAGTTGGGTATGATCAATTAAAAAATCCAAAAGAGGAGCGATCAATTGACGTTACTTCTCTTGACTTTTGAGAGGATGCTATTTTGTGTGATTATTAATGAATAAATTTGTTTCATTCACATTTTGAATTTGGAAAATAGAGATCAAGCTTTTTTTAAATTCAAGAGATGATTACTGAAAAGTCTAAATTTTCAGAGAACAAGAAGACAAATAGACTCAACAAAGAGTAAATATTTAAAATTTCATCCATCTACCTCCATCGGTGCAGCCTGTACACTGGACACATACATAGCCAGCCAGGCAGAAACACTTAGAAATTGAAGATATCCATGTTTGTACAGTAGACATTTTAGTTGGAGGTTGATAGTTTCTAATAAAAAGAGACGCAATAATGGATGTGTCACTCAAATCCAAGTAAAATTAGTGATTGCCAGTGGATTGTTCTTCTGACTACAGACAATGATCAAGTCAAATTTAATATCAAGTTGCTACTCTCAATCAAAAATAGTTTTGTTAATCTGAATAAAGTGATATCTCCAAATGTTGCTAATCAGAGTATGTTTTCTAAAACCGTCAGTCATTATTTGCTATAATCATTTGTATTCAGTAAATGTAAGATTAGATATTATATATAACATTATTTAGATATTTGTTACAAGTAATAATCTAACATATCTCGTGAAACTTATCCTCTATGAGATTTTTCTAAAATTTTTTATCAGTAGATTATAGATAATCATTATCATGATTATAATGAACAATTGTTCATATATAATGTTCTGCAGTATTATGGACGACTGCTCATATAATATTGAATAATATCATATATGAACAGTTATCCGTTATAATTATGGTAATGATAATCCTTCTCAAATGTTAGTTATTTACAGTACATATTTGTATACAGAGAGGCTTAATTTATGTCTGGAAAGGTACTGTTTACAAATTGTCTTGTTACTCTTAATTAAAGTTACTGAGTGCTACAAAGTTGATGAAATCTCCTGGAAAATCTAGTGAAGTGAATCTCTAACTATATTGTCATTGTCTTGAATAACTGGTGCAGGTTTTTACTACCATTAGTATAACCATAAATATCATATATAAAGCCCTCCCTTTTGCATACTTGAACATTTCTCAGGGAGTACAAATTTATCTGAAAAACATTTGTTCAAACCTTGGATCAATGTGAGACAAAACTGGATAAATACTCATCATAATCTATAATTGTACCATCTTTCTTTTTCATAATTGAATAGAAACATGCCTTCAGCAGCAACATACATATGTTTGTTTGGGTGTGTATGAATATAGCTATGTGCATGTACCCATGTCTCCTTCTATTTACCTCACATATTTATTTGAGAATGAATATGCGTCAATCTCAAGAAAAACTTGGAGGTTCATATATATCAATAATCATTGATATACCCACAAGCTTGCATGTGTATGCTTTTGTGTAAGTACATTTACGTAGCATATATACATGTATGTCTGAATTTTTAGACTTTGCATGTATATCGGAAATCTTCAGCCAAATTATCAAAATAGTTTTCTGCAGTTCTTTTTACATTGGTCTGACTGGCTGGTAATGCATATGTGTTTGTATCATACATACAGCTAGAACCGATGGAGCTAGAGGACTGAAATTTCAGCATTTACTCTTCAATATGTTTAAAAAACACATTTCCTATCATTTTTTTGTGGGGAACGCAATTGTAATGGAAGTTTATGCCAAATCGATCCCTTACTTGGTGTCCAGTAGCATTCCTGTTTGTTTTTAGAAAATTCAGACATTTTTAATGATCACTGCCTAACAATATGCAAGTTTTTTATTTATATATTTTCATAAGTAGAGAATGAATCTAAAGCTTGATATAAGTATACAGAGTTTTGATTTATCTATACCTATTTAAATGACTGTATATTTACAAATGTATATTTGTACCAATATCCATTGAGTCATTTTGCAAGTGTGGTCTATAATTTTGAGAAGACTCATTAAGATACCAATTTTGTTTCAGACAATTCAAACTCTCCTTTCCATCTACGATGTAGTCATAATATTTCCGTTAATTCATTTCAAAGCTCTCTTCATTATATTACAATCTACACCTGAAGGGTGGGGCAGAATAAAGAACCATCCAAAACATTAAAAAGAGTTTGAATAGTCTGGAAATTGGTATCATTTTGTAAGTTTCTATGCATTTTTGAATTAAAAATACAGATGCACACAAAGGTATATCCAATCAAAGCACCACATATATTTATATACACATTTTAATATGTATATAAAAATTTATACCTACATTCTGATGTATAAGTTACACATATAAGATTATCATCGACTTGAAGATGAGAAAATTGTAATAACAGAGACTATAAAATCTTTCTAATTTCACATTGATTCCACTTCAAAGCTATTTGTCAAAATCACTGAATAAACTGTAATCTTTTTCTGTTTACTCCATTCTGAGCCAAACCTTTTCTTCAATAATTGCAGACAAATCAGTCTCCATCCTGTGTTTTACATTATTTGATCTCACTCACCCCAAGTTCCACCCATCTTATTGGATTCTTGATGTTTATTTTCTGAAAGAATATTTAAAACTTCAACCTTTCTTCCATTTGCCTGAACAGAAATCGTTTTTCCCTATCAATGGCTTGAAAAATTTGAGCAAAACAGTAAATATCCTTGTAGTTTAGTTCAGTGTTGAACACATTTATCTGCATTAGTGTCAGTCACTCAATGTAATGAGCAACACACGCTTCCTCATCTTTCCTTGGTTCAAATGATTTGATCTCTTAAGCTTTAGAAAAATCATTGAGACATCAAAAAATTTGACAGTTACTGCTCATTCAATTTTTCTTTTGATTATACATGGGTTAATTTTTATCTTGAAGGTTATCTATAGCCAAAATGACCAGATAATATTTCCATAAATGGTATATTTTGACAAGTATATTTATTATAAGTATACATTAAGTTGTAAATATGAAAAATATGTATATTATAAAAGTACTATTTTACTGATTCAAGAATTTAAAGTGGAATCAGAGATTTTTGATAGTAATCATTAATACTCATAAAACTAAATCAGCAAATTTATATTCATTATTGGACAAAGCTGATTTCTGCTTTGAATGTTACTGTCACTTGAAAATGTTTGTTGTTAATGACTTTCACCTTTAAAATTTTCTTCATTTTTATTTCAAACATGTTTTCCTTTTGTGCATGTTGAATGAGAGAAAAATTAAAGGGTTTTTCTAAATATGATATTAATTCTCTCACAGCTACATTTTCTATTAAGCCACAGTTAAGAAATGTCCTTTCAAGGTACTCAACATAAGACTTCTTTCCAATTTCTAAACATTTATACTCATAGATTTAAGTAGACGTGCAGTTGAACTGGTGTTTATAAGTGTCCAAGTTAAATTCTTCTGGTAAGACATGGAATTATAATGGTTTCAACACAACCAACTGCGTATCCAAGTGTTGCTCAACTAGATAAAATATATAAAATGTTTTCTGACAGATCTCCTCTAGAGCATTTGATACAACTGTCTTGCTGAGAGCATTAAAGCTAGGGCTGTTGAGTTTGTCCTAGAACATTAATTTCACGAGGAAGCGAATGACTTGCTTAAGCCAAAACAATCATATTTTGTCCATAACTTTATAACTGTAATGTAGAATGACTTGCCAAAAACATAGTGACCGATGATGAGAAGAATAGTTTAAATTGTAAAAACAAAAGTTAGTATCAATCATATTTGTTTGAAACTAAAACTTCTAAAGTTCTTTTTAATCTTCAAAACACAAGAGAAGATTTTCAAAGCACAGAAAAAAACTGATGGATTCCTGTTTGGCTGGGCCATCATCAGATGAACATAATATGTTATAGATAAATCAAGAAAATTTTTGGCTTCATCCCTTTTTCAAAATCTTATCTTTTTTTTTAGATTTTAGGTCTGGGGTTGAGCTGTGCATGAATTAACAATGGGCAACATTTTCTTACAGAAATTTACTGGCCTATATTGATAGCTTCACCCACTCACTTTGATAAACAAATATATTCTTATAATGACTATTATATACAGTGTCATCTGATTACATTCCATGAAATTCAGAATCAGAACCAAATATGAGTTTATTCATCTAGAAATTTTTCAAGTCAGATCTTTTAAAAGTTGTGTGTGCTTACAAGGTCATCTTATGGATATTTGAGGCCTGGTTTGATACATGGATTCAATTAAGTGTTAAGAAGTGATTTAACTATGAATGTAAACATAGGCTAAAGAAAGGCTCTCTTTGCTTCTTATTTAATATTAAGAAGCTTAATCTTTATTTTTCAAATTGAATTTTGGGGCCCCTAAAATTCTGAGCTTAGAACAAACAACCACAGAATTAATACACCTAATGAAAATTTGATGAAACAGTAGGGATCATGGTTGGCTCATAGCTACTCATGACTGTTGTTGTATTTGGTAACTTTTTGGTATTTTAGCTAAAGTTGCATATGATGCCGTAAGAGGTAATTTATCATTTATTTTGCCATTAAGTAATCAAAAAACAAAGTAGCTCTTTGTATCATTATTAGAAGAAAATAAGAAGGTCAGGCTATTTTCAAAAGCACAAGTCGGATGTAATGCTGGGTAAATATGATTTTCTCACTCAAATGGCTGATGAACCTGTTTATGTATATTAAATATGGAAGTAGTATACTTTTAAAAATCCTTCATTTCATCAGTGATTGAACAAGCAATTACAAAATAAGATGTGGTATTAATATGGATATTTTTTTTTCTTAAATGTTTGAGCATAATTTAGAAGGTGTATATCTCTGTCTGAATTCTCATTAGTAAATCTGTAGTCTAATGATGAAAAAAGCATTTATTTTATGCAACAAATAGTTATTTTTCAATATAATCCCCATTCCAGGTCAATGCCCTTAATCCAATGCTTCCCAATTGATCAAACAGTACATAGTGAAAATTCCAAATTGAAATTCAGATAATGCCTATGTCAACCTATAGCCTTATTGATCCACCCTTAAATATATACATACACAGACACAAACACACTCATATATATATATATATATATATATATATATATATATATATATATATATATATATATATATATATATATATACATATATATATATATATATATATATATATATATATATACATATATATATATATATATATATATATATATATATACATATATATATATATATATATATATATATATATATACATATACATATATATATATATATATATATATATATATATACATATACATATATATATATATATATATATACATATATATATATATATATATATATATATATATATATATATATATATATATATATATATATATACATACATATACATATACATATACATAATGGATTTCATCATTCCTTATTCATTTATTTCTATTTCCATGTGTGCTTATTTGTTGGTTGGTTAATTTGCTCCATCTTTAATGATGGAGTGGTTGTTTTTGTGTCTTTATGTAGAGAATGTGTATACTTTCTGCTGTCATAATTCTGTTGAGGTGTCATTTCAGCTCCTAAATAGCTGATTAAATTCCAATGATTATCAAAGAAGTAAGTTTCATGATCGGGCAGAGACTGCATTTGCGTTGATCTGCATCCCCCCATAATGTGACGTGGAATCAACAAAGCCGGGTATTGCTTGGCACCTTAGATTAGTGGTAATGATGATTCAGGCCCTATGCCTGATCCCTTGGTCATCATATGATGAGGGCTATGTTGGAGGCAAGATAAGTTTAGAAAATACTAGCTCCACAATTCCAGGTTTGGCGAATTTGGGGGGAGATCTAATGATGGATACTGAAAGACTGATGATGATGTATGAATCTTTTATATATGTCTATGTGAGTTTGCATGTTTGTTTATGTTTGTGTGTAAAGTATTTGTTTGTTTAATGAACAGATATACATTTGTGTTTATATTTGAATTTTTGAATAAAATTACTCACACAAGTATAATTCTAGCATTACAGTAAACCCTCACTAAAACAAATTAATTAGAGGAGGAGTGAGTCATTAAAGCTGAAAGTTTGTTTACCTGAATGTTGCCCCTTATTCACTAAATAAGAAATAAATTCGGTAGTTTGCAGTAAAAATTGAACATTGTTCAGTAGATCCATTTTGGTTGCTCCTTGTTCTATTTTCTACCTTCTGGAACCTAACCAAAAGATTGAACAGTAAACTGAAAACCATACAATGTGCACATGAAAGAATCTTGCTCAACATTACAGCGAGAGACCGCAAGACAGCACAATATATTAAGAAAAAAGGAGGAGTCTGAGACATCATAGAATCTATTTGAAAACTCATATGGCAATGGCCATGTTGCAACAATGCCAGACAATCGATAGACATCATGACTCACAACATAGAACCATAGAGATCACATGCAAAACCAAGGCCAGCAGAATACTAGACAAATTTAGAAAGTATTTGCTCCTCTACGCTCATGATAGAGAGGTATGGCGAATCCTGGGGAAAGTTTATGTCCAACAACGGATGATAAAAGACTGATGAGGATAATGACTAAACATAGTTCTATAGAAGCTGTGGCAGTAACACAAACAAAAACGAAAAAAGTGTTGATGCTAACAATCTCTCCAAAAACGGTGATTGTATTAGTTACTCCTAAAATAAAAAAAACCATCAACAGTGTATTTCTAAATAATTGCAACTGCATACATTTTTCTGACAAGGTGAAAAATCTTGGGGCTTATTTGAACAAATCTCTAAACATTAGAAATGCATGTTTATAACGTTGTCTTGCAAGGTAATAAATTGATAAGAAATGAATCTTAATAATGATTTCTCGTACTGTCATAAATTAATTATCCTCCAACAATGAAACTGGGCAGCTTGTTCACTCTAGTATCATCAGCAGATTAGACTAGTTGCAATACTCTGACATATGCAGGGAGTATTGTGACTAGACTAATCAACTGGTAATAATAGAGTGGACAAGCTGCCCAGTTTCATTGTTGGAAAGTAATTAATTGATTTATAACACCTTCAGGACCTCCAACTAATGCTAGACAAACTGAATGAAGAGAGCATGAGCGTAGGCCTTCATATGAACTCCAACAAAATAAAGGTCGAGTAAAACAAACATATTGGAAATGAACACACAAAGATCAAAATTGAAAACGCACGGCCGGAGAGAGTAGACCACTATATCTACCTAGGACAATGGATCCCCATGAAATTCTCAAGAAATCAAGTAAAGAATCATTTTAGGATGGCATGCCTTATCAGCCTACATTGGCTTAGAATAGAAGAAATGTTTGTATGATATGTGCTCCTATGAACTCTATGCTCTCATTAACATCCAAGATTAAAACCTTTTGATTTTAGAACTTGTTTTTTTTATAATACAACTCATAAGCATCGGACTTTCATCTTTATAGTACCTGACTTTTGAATCAATTACTCTTTGACATCCTAAACATTCAAACACTAGCAAGTTTTGAATGATTGATAAAAACTTTTCTGTTCCAAGACGTTCATACTTATATGAACTCTGTAAATAGATACATTTTATGACTGAGGCTCCTATCTTGTGTTATGTAAATAACTTTATTAACAAGTAGCATTTTATGTAAATATTGACCTTGTATTGATACTACCGTTTGACAGGCCTTACATTTTACAGCAATGATTACCCAGGTTTTTGTCCAGTGGAGACTTGAGTAATGAGGTTTCCAAGAGAGGACACTTCTTCTAAATATAGCAGTAGTAGTAGTAGTAGTAGTAGTAGTAGTAGTAGTAGTAGTAGTAGTAGTAGTAGTAGTAGTATCATCATCACCATCTTTATCATTATTCAAGGAGACTAGGCATTAACCATGTATGAATGTGCCAGAATTCCTTTTCATCAACATATCCCATCAGTCTTGGCATGTGTGTGATTGATGATTGACTTTCTTTTGATAAATTAGAAGAAACATCTGAAATGATTCATGTGTTTATTGCATTTATTGAATGTTGTCTGGTAAATCCCAAGTGGGTTCAGATGGATCCACAAGTTTGTTAAAGCCAAAATTCACAATACCAAAGTTAATTATAGTGAGGGTTTCCTGTATCTATTAAGTCATCAGCTTTTTTACTCACTGCATTTCAAGATGCTATATCATCAATGGATTCACCAAAAAATTAGATCGTGATATTTATATAAGAATAAACAATAATGTCATTCTAAGTGGAAACTAATTTTTTCAAGTCAGGCATTTCTTAGTTGCAGGAGAAAGTAGTGTCACTTACATTTTTTCCTAGAGTTCTAAATGGTACAATTTTGTTTGGTGGGGTCTGCTTTTTATTCTATAAAAAAAGAAGATCAAAGATGATGCAGGAGAGTTTTCTAAGATTAGCAATACCAAAATCTATTCTGTCAAATTCCATACCTTCACAGCCTGTTTCTAGCTTTACCACTCTCTTCTTTAATGCAAAAAATAAATAGAATTTATGGAAAAATTGCAATTACCTTATTCCAAGACATCTGCTGCATCACTCTCCCTAAAATTGACATATTGCCATAGGATTATTTTATGTTCATTTCTTATTTGATGCCAGTTGTCCATGGGTAGTGGAGGCAATTTAAGGTCTACATTGTTGTTGACTTTTCTTTAGAATTTCCAGTCAATTATCTTTCTTTTAAATTTCATATTTGCTTCTAATGCTCTTGCTAACAGTCTTTCTCATTGCTTGTCTAGATATCTGTTCACATTTTCACATTTTTTTTAAAGTTTATCGTTACAGTTCCCTGTGATCTGTGGATATTAACTTTTGTAAAATAGAAAAATGCAGTATGCTACATATGTTTGTCATATATATATATATATATATATATATATATATATATATACATATATATGTATGTGTGTATGTGTGTGGTGTGTATATGCCTGTGTAAAAGGATATATATATATGTGTGTATGAGTGTGTGTGCGAGATGTATAAGTTTCTGTTGATATCTAAATCAATCTTTCCATCAATATGCACATCTTAATCTAAGTAAAGATATCTATCTATTTATCCCTCCATTATATATATATATATATATATATATATATATATATATATATATATATATATATATATATATATATATATATATATATATATACATATATATATATATACACATATATATATAATTTTCACTTGATTGTATTCATTTTTGTTTTTGTCATTTTTGTTTTATTCAAAGATAAAAAGTTCATGGTTTTCACATTTTATATATGTATGAATTCAAACTGAACCAAATGGAACTGAAGCTGTGAGGAATATAAATTCAACATTTGTGAAAATGCTGTTAGAATTTGGCTTCAAAAATTTACAAATGGAGAATTTAGTTTAAATACTAAAAAGTCAGGTTGGCAAAAAATATCAGATGATCAAAAAACTTATCCAGAGAATTCCAAACAACTTCAATGCATCAGTTGGATCCATTTCAAATCATTTAAGACTGATTCCCACAAAAAAAAACTTGGTAAATAGTCTTATTTGAACTATATATCAATTGAGTGACAATATGTCATACAGAGAACTGCATTAATCATTTTATATAGAAATAATTGATCCATTTTTGTATCATCACTTGCGATAAAAAAGTATCATGAAAATTAAAAATATATTTTACATAACAAACAGAGAAAATTTGAACACTAACTGGATCTATTGTGTAGATTAAATAGAATTTGCTTATTTACTGGATGGTAGTGGAGATGGTTTAAGGAAACAGGAGTGATACATTGTTTCTTCATTTAAAGTGAAGATACAGCTTTTTATCTCAACAGTAGGGAATGAAAAGCAGATATAAAAGCAAGTAGTAATACAGAGGTTCATCAACAAGCAAAATCATTTGCTCTTCAGTGTAGGTTGTCAATGATTGCCTGTAGAGCCAACTATACAAGTAAAATTTAACATAAATGAACAAGTGCATATTATCTGCTAATAGAATGTTTCTTCACTGAGCTAATGTACTCTTGTCCAGGATGTAAAACTGTAATCATTTTCATTCAAATTCAATTTTTTATTTGAATTAATTCAAATATCTTTCCTCTCTATCCTAAGCTAAATAAGATTGACATCCAGAGATGTTAGAATTACACTTGAGTACTGACTAGTATGGTTTTACAATATATTCTGAAATCTGAGTTTGCAAATACTACCTAATGCCATGAAAATAACAGTAGTAAAGAACAGGTTTTGCAATCTTTTCAATATGCTGAGAATAATTGATCTCTGCAACCCACTGCAGACCAGTTTAATCCCTGTGGCTGGATTAAGATTATTCATGTCTTCTGAGATTTATAATTATCTATGTATTTATCTGGATTTAGCCCAGCTTCGACTGTTTATGATAGAAACTTGAAATTTTGCACAAATACTACTTTGTGCTCACTTGTTTTTTTGAAATTCAGACCTTTTTTAGTAATCACTGCCCAACAAAAGGCAAGTGCAGTAATTGTTCCATTGATCACACATTTTTCAACTTTTAATTGATTACCCCCAACACAGTATATATGGGTAAAGGTGATTCATAATTTCCTTTGGAATTCTATTTTTTCTTGCACCCCTAAATCACTGACAATAGTTAGGTGTTAATACTCCTGTCTAAAGCTGGAATAAATCCAGCTGCTCTGTTCAACTGGTATATGAAGATGACTATTACAAAAAGTTTTCAAGATTATATAATACTTGAATATGTGGACTTTTACATTGGGATTTCTATTATATAAGGATTTGAACCAACAGCTTTGTCAGTTAGCAATCTAAATTCACTGTATATTATTTACATAGCATTCATTCATAAGTGATCTCAGTTTACATGTGTTAGGATGAGTAGAAAAGTAGATTTTGCCTGCAAGGAAATACCACAAAATAACACACAATGAAGTGATAATCGAGTTCCAGGGACAATTTTTGTGAAGCAGTAAAATCATAAAAACAAGTTGGATTTTATCCTCTTAAATTTGTACAACACATTTTATAAAATTCTCTAAATATGAGTAATCCCTTTTAAGCAATAAAAAGAGAGTTGCCAATAACAGAATGGTAGACGAAAAATTGATGCAATTGGCATAAATCCACTCATGTGGCAACTTAGAATTAATTAATCATGTAATCTAAAAAATATCTGAATTAGATGATTTTAATAAGTAGACTTAGATTAACTGCAGATTCCTTAAATTTGAATTGCCTGTTTTGGATTTTGTTTACTTTTCTTGTGTAAAAAGTGAATAATCTACACGGATACTCATCATTCTATTATTCAAAGCAATTATATTAGAGAAAAATATTCATTAACCAAAGTGGCAAATTTGTTCATTTTAATGAGGATGTCAACACATCATTGTTGTTTCCCTTAGATATTAAATGTCTTTACTTTTGTCTATTTTAATATGTTCCTGATTATTTTCTATCACCTGGTGTAACACCTGGCAAGGGTTTTCTTCATTTCATAGAAAAGGATGACATAATTTCAACAGATGATGTTAATATGTTTATTTCTTTCATAAATCAGCATACACCATGAGAAACTGTGATGCAGAATGTTGCATTTATGAGTAGAAAAACCATCATGAAAGTCCTTTCAATATCTTTGTAATGAATAGCACAAGGCAGAATGGATGATCTGTACCATATGCACCTCTATCAACAAAGCTGTTAAATCTAATTGATGTTGCATAGATTTCTTCTTGACACTATTTTGTGTGTCTTCCTCAAGGGTTTTTTCTGCGATCTACTACTTTCTCTCCAGTTGGTCACATGACAATACGGCAAAGGGGCTTTCTGTGGGCAATGAGGAGTTATACCCTTGAAATTGATCCTCATTTTATTCAGGTTTTATATTCTACAGAAAAAGGGCTACTGATTACAAAACAACCAGGTGTACTAGGGCAGCTAGAGTTGCAGTTTCTAAACATGTGACGGTAGGAAGAATAAGAACAGAATCAGTGATATCATTTTTCAACTGTAACCTCTACTTTATAATTCATCACAGAGGCAGACAAAAATCAGTGAATAAATCATGTGATATTCTGCCAACAACTAGTAGTAGAAGAATTTGACTGTTTGCTTATATTTTTCTGATTTCATTAAAGTAATTAACAAATTAAGTTATCATCAAATAATTTGGAACAACATAAAAGACCAAGAATAATGGTTGCTGATAAGATTGATTCAAAATATTACATTTTTCATTTGATAAATCAGTAAATGCATAGCAAAATGCAATAATATTTTTCCATAGATGATTAGTTAATAAACTCTTGATGTACTTGCCTATTCAGTGCAGTGCATGTGTTCAGTGTTAGCATGGATACCTGATCTAATTTGGAGAAAATTCTGGTGAAAGACAGTTCATTGTACCAACAACTAATAACCACAGACATGAGCCAAATTTTGAAGTATGAATTCACAATAATGTGAAATAAATAGATTTGATGTGAGTTGAAAGAAAGGATAGGAGTTCAGTCAAAGTAAATAATATGTGCATATAAATATATGCAGTGCATCTGGATGAATAGATACATGTAGAGAAATAGAGATTAAACAATATGAAGACACAAACTTTGACGTATATTTTCAGCAATAATTTTTAATCTAAAAAAATTAGATTTCTTCAGACTTTGAACCTCTATATACATATGTATACATGTATTTATAAATTTATATAAAGGAATGATTTGGTGTTGCAAACAAAAGATTTTTGAGGATTTTTAGCAAAGAATCACGCTTAGTTGGCAAGTTTTCAGTAGAGTAAGCTCAACTTACAAGAATACAAAAATTGTACTAGTCCTGAAAAAAACTGTTTATAACCAATGCATCCTTCTGATAGTCACCTATGTGGCTGAAACGAAGAATCTCACCAAAAGACTAACCCACAAACTGAGAGCCATGCGATGTGCACAGGAAAGAATCATGCTCAATTTCACAAGGAGAGATCATAAGATAGCACGGAACATTTGAGAAAAGACAAGTCAAGATATCATAGAAACAGTTGAAAATCTCAAATGGCAATTGGCAGGATATGTTGTAAGAACGTAAGACAACCACTGGACATCATGACTCATAGCATGGATCCCCAGGGATCATTTGTGAAATTGTGGCAGACAGGAAGTAGGTGTCCTGACAAACTAGATAAATTCAGAAAGCACTGGTTCTATGATACTATTCATGAAGAGGAGTTACAAATCTTGGATAAGGTCTATGTCCAACTTCCAAAACTAAAAGGATGATGATGATGATGATGATGATAGGACCTTAGTCAACGGATTTGTGTTGAAGACTATCCCTGTGCAATGTAGTTTTAAGGTTAAATGTTTCTTAAACATGGCCAACCCAAGGGTTTACACCCAGTAGTCCTCCAGGGTGGAGCAAATAGGAGCAAGGCCCATGGGTTTATAGGAGTGTCCTCCTCCTGGCAGTTGCCTGAACAGGCTATTTTGGCTGCTGACCTGGGTTGTTGATATATATATATATTACAAACTATCAGCATGAATTTTTTTAGTTTTTAAGATGGTCTGCCAAGCTTGTTATGTATCATGTATTCAGGCTACATCAATGGAACATTTGCACCTTATAGTTTATATAAAAAAAAGTTTTTTTGTTTTTCTAAAATTCAACCTTGGTTTGTAGTCGGGTGCAATTTAAAATGTGAATTTAAGCTAAATTGGTTAGTGCCCACTTATTTTTGAAAATTTAAACTATTTGGTAAGCCAATAAAAGGCAAGAGAAGTAACATGTTCATTGATCAAATATCCCCAATCTGGCATGCATGCAAAAGATGTTGGTCTTATGATAGTTTTCATAGTGCAAGTAACCAGACCTGCTGATTGTAATCCATTGAATGAAAGAATTGTATTCTAAATTTTTTGCTTTCTGTATTCTTTTTAAATCTAAATTTTTATGTGAAATATGAAAGAGAAATCAAAGTAACAAAATTATTTAATCAGCAAAAGTTCTTGGGGAGTCAACATTTCTTGTTCTGTTATTTGGTACTCTGATGAAAAGCTGTCTGCTCAACCAAACATGTGAGCAAGTAACATAAAGAGAAACATGGACATGTCAAGTCAACTCACGTTACATTATAAAAGATAAAGTTAGTATTATGTCTAAATTTTCAATTTTGAATCAGATTAAAATTTATATATTTTTATATATTGAATAAATAAGTAAATGTTAACTCTTTATGACTATTAAATAAATTCTACAATAAAGAATAAACATCAATTAATTCAATCAAGTAATCAAAAGATTTCTATCATAGATATTATCACTAGTATTTTAAATTTGTGTTTTACAAATTTTAATTGTATTATAGACATGAAATAATTAGATAAACAGATAAATCTATAAAATATGTGAATTAGATGTTGAAACTGTACCACAGATGTGTACTGCATCCAAGGACATGCTGAGTCCTGGGCAGATAATGACCAATCACCACTAATGTGGTCATCCTGGGGTGAAGCAGACACAATACTTTGTGAGGCATATAATGCCTATTTCCTATATCTTTTGCTTGAATTCTAATTTTTTTGACAAGACAGCATTTAGAGAGCATTTCATTCCTTTATTTGACAAATTCTTTTTGTCTTTAAATAATAGAAATCCTAATTTTTCTTCCAGACATAAATAATATCTATCATTGAAATTATTAGGGGGCTAAGTATTAATCATTTGACTATTGGATTAAGTCCCTTTTTGTTTTTGGTTCCAAAAGAATTTTGAAAGTGCAGTGTCATTTTTTTGGTATAAAAAAGATTTTTGTGGTGGTAATACCAAGATATCCAGCTGCCCATCGATGCTCCTACATAATTTTCTTAGTATTTGGCTACTTGGCGGTGGATATTGTGGCAAGGTATATGTTGTTTTCTGGCACACAATGATTATCTTGAGGAAACATATCTTTGTTTTTACAATCAATTTCAGAAAATTTTTTCCAATATCTAATATGATTAATTTACAAAACAGGAGGTTGGACCATAAAATTTACTATTTTCAGAGCCTCACTTAAAAACATTTTTTCTTTATCAAAAATTTTCTTGCTGGAAGAATTATTATTCATTCTAATGTTAATAGAAATTAGTATTTATCTTAAAATGGAGGTTATGAAATTTTTGGTCTGATGAAGCGATTCACCCGCCCCCTGGCAAAATATCACTACAAATATGAATGTATAACTGACACCCGTTTTTACACTCAGTCTCCAAATTGTCTTTTTTCACCACATATATATCTATTCATTTATATATGTAATGGAGAAAATGACAATGACTTACCTCACCAAAAGAGGTCCCAAGTGTATGTGTGCATCCATCTGCAAGGCAGAAGGTGTGCAAATTTGCAAGATATAGAAGGTCATCAACAGACATGGAAAATATTACTATGACAGACCATGGGAAGCAAGAGATGAGCTGTATGTGGTTAGGGCATAGCTATAAAGAAGCATGTTCAAAGATACTATTGCAAGGATATGCTGGTATGACCCTGCATGAGACAATTGGAGCACAGAGAGGCGTGAATTTGACATATGGATCAAGCTCTCTGGATGTTGAAACTGTGCCACAGGTGTGTGCTGCATCCAAGGACATGCTGAGTCCTGGGCAGATAATGACCAATCACCACTAATGTGGTCATCCTGGGGTGAAGCAGACATGATACTTTGTGAGGTAGGTCGCCCCATACATATCGAATGTGGTCTGAAGAAGATCGGGAATCAAAAAGTGTGAAGCCTGCCAATCTATGAACACAGCACCAGTGTTTTGGCAGAAAGGAAGGCTAAACTGGGATGACATTTGGAGTTGGGTAAGAATGGATATCACCCATTACGGGGATAGCAATTACCTGACTATAATAGACTATGGTCCGGCTCATTCTCAGTTTGGCAACCGCAGCTACGGCAAGATTCTGCAAGCATTATTTGCCAGCTGGAGGCAGTATTTTATGAGCCTGGATGTGGTAAGCACGTCTATAAAAATAGATAACTGCGGCAAGTCAGTGTTAGCTTATGTGAGTTTGTCGAATGCAACAGTTGGTGGTATATATCATGATATTGAGAGAAAGGGAGAAGAAAAAGGAAAGAGACAGATGGAGAGAGCATCTGAGGAGATTTTTAGCTAGATATTACTGCCGTCTATCACCATTGCAGATTTCTTTCGAATTTTTACATTTCCTTACAATACATATATGTATTCATATATTCATATATATATATATATATACATATATATATATATATATATATATATATATATATATATATATATATATATATATATATATATATATACATATGTATATATGTATATATATATATATATATATATATATATATATATATGAATATATATATATGTATATATTTGTTTATATGCATATGTATATTCATATATAAATATATATATACATGTATATTCATATACATAGTATATATTGTACAAATCAGGTTTGCAATATAGCATTATACAATATAATATAAAGCAATGTCTGGTATGTGATGGATTTATTTTGTAGAGTGCTTGATACATTCAACATTAAATTCTAAGTGTTAAGTTGGTTTAGAGTTGAGCTGGAAATATAGTAGATAGTAGATTCACTACACAAACATGTTTATTTTCCTGCCCTCAGTAGGTCTCTTTAAGCGAATCTGAAAAGACTCAAAGAGGGCAGAAAAATGAATGTGTTTGAGTATCAAATCTACTTTTTACTATATATTCATGTATAAATATACTCACATTTATGTATACCTATACATATTCATATACACACAATACAAATCAAGGATGCAGTATGATATTATGTAATACAATGTCAAATGTAAAATGGGTTCATTCCATAGAATGCTTAATACATTCAACTTAAGAAATTATGTTGATTTAAAGTAGAGCTTAATATATAATGGAGTAAAGATTTGCTACCCAATCATGTTTATGTTTCTGCCCTGTTTGAGCTTCTTCAGGGGAATGATTTGGTTTATTTCAGATACCTATTTGGGATATTTGGAGGGGTTGTCTATAATTCTACATGGTAGCATCTATCTTTTATTTTATTAATATACTATTTGTATATGTTTAAGTTTGGTGGTTGGCTATTGTTTGCTATATTTTTTGTCTTATTCAACCACTAAAATAAACATATATAAATAGTAGAAACAAGAACATGTTTGTGTAGTGAATCTCTACTCCATTATATATACGTAAATATGTATACGTATACATTTATATATATATATATGCATATGCATATGTATATATATATGTATGTATACGTATATATATATATATATATTTGGATATATATATATATATATCTATATTTGGATATATATATATATATATATATATACATATATATATATATATATATATATATATATATATATATATATATTTGGATATATATATATATATATCTATATGTATGTATGTATGTATGTATGTATGTATGTATGTATGTATATATATACATATGCATGAAAGTGAACATATATATACATATATATGTATATGTATATGTAAATATGAATATGTATATATATGTATAAGCCTATATATATGTATATATATATGTAAATACATGCAAATGTATATGTATGGATACATACAAGTATGTATATATGTATACATATATATGTATTTATATGCATACATGTATACACATATGTATATACATAATATACATATATGTATGCGTGTATCTATACATATTTGTATTTATATATATACATATATATATGCGTAAATATATATATATATATATATATATATATATATATATATATATATATATATATATATATATATATAAATATATATATATATATATGAACCCATGCTTATTTATATGCATGTTTATATACGTATATATACATTCGATAGAAATGGCACAAACAGCAAGTCATGTCTGTTGTTATACTCACAAATCCCTCATTATTAAAAACGTTTTTTGGTAACCTACATAAGTGAGTCCTTTTTCAAAAATATATTCGTAGTATAAAATAGTATCAATATGCACTACATATGAAACCTTAGATAAAATGATAAACTATGGCATAAACTATCTAATGAGAAATGGAGATGGTGTTTGATCAAAACTGCTGGTGTGCCATGTTGATAAAAGCGTTTTGTTTCTAAAATCCCCGAAACAGTTACATAGCAAACAATGTATATGTGAATTATAAATTGTGCTATATTATTTAGGAAATTACTTGATATGATCTCCCATTGTTTCATGATTAATGTATCACTCGCCTTGGACAGTGTAAATAGAATAAACAATTAAGGAAAATGGGGCTACTTCAATTGTTTATTCTATTCACATTGTCTCAGGCCAAGTGAAATATTACTCATGTAACGACGGGGATCATCTCATTCATTCTGTCGGACAAAATATGTCCAATTCTTAATACATATATATATGTATATATACATATGAATATATATATAAGTAGGTAGATCAATTTTTTTGTTTTTCAGATTTTTTCAAGCTGTATTTGGATAATCAAACTCTTGGATTACCTATATACATATTCACATGACAAAATACCAATGCAAACACATTCTCCCCTCCAAAAGGTTAGTACAAAAATACATTACCCACACTTTTTTAAAATCTTGAATTTCCCACTAACAATACTAGCAAAATACCAATATGAACACATTTTCCTCCGATAGTTTAGTCCAAAAATCACAAATAAAACCAACACATTTAAAAAAAAACTAAACATAAAATATGCATTTTTCTCAAACAGACATTAGACTAAACTGATATAAAAAAAAAACTTTCCCTGTTTCACCTATGCAGAAATGATTTCATCGCTGACATAAAGACATCTTCTTTTTTGCCGATGAAGATGAATTTAGAAAAGCAGCAACCTTACATCATCTCCCCAAACTCTCCATTCCTTGTTATTAGTAAATTTTATCATTTTTCTGTTTTGATGTTTTAAATTGAGAGCAAACAGTTCATGGAAACATGTAGCAGAAATTAATTCTATACATATATATATATATATATATATATATATATATATATATATATATATATATATATATATATATATGTATATATACATATACATATATATATATATATATATATATATATATATATATATATATATGTATATATACATATATATCTATATATGAATTGTGATCTCAAATTTTCATATCTCTTCGGCATCAAACATGTCGACAGCAAATTTTGTTTGTATAGTTTTTTCTCTGAAAAAGATGGTTGAGTTTCATCAAATTGCATCAAAATATGCCCACTGGATGATGAAAAAAAAGTTGAGATGGATTTTTATCTTCACTTCCCAATTGTCATTTTCATTAATATTCTGCTGGCTCACTTCACATCCACAATACAAATATATATATAGGAATGTATGTACAAGTATATATCTATATTCATATATAAATATATGTGTGTGTGTGTGTGTTTGTGTGTGTATTTACATACATACATACATACATAAATATATATATATGCATAATACATGTCATATTCATCAACATTCTGTCTAATCACCTCAATTCCACAATACAAACATGTATATATATAAATATACATATACAGAGGTATTTACATTTTAATATGAAAACATATATATATATATATATATATATGTATATATGTATTTATATATGAATATTAATGTACATAAGCATGTATCTGTATATAAAAATACATATGTATATATATACGTAAATAAATATACATATGTATCTATACATCCACTATAAAAAAATGTGTATATATATATATATATATATATATATATATATATATATATATATATATATATATATGCACATATACATTTTATATATATAGATATATACATACATACATACATTCATACATACATACATACATAAATATATATATATGCATAATGCATGTCATATTCATCAACATTCTGTCTAATCACCTCAATTCCACAATACAAACATGTATATATATAAATATACATATACAGAGGTATTTACATTTTAATATGAAAACATATATATATATATATATATATATATATGTATATATGTATCTATATATGAATATTAATGTACATAAGCATGTATTTGTATATAAAAATACATATGTATATATATATGTAAATGAATATACATATGTATCTATACATATGTACATAAATATACATATTCATATATATGTAAATAAATATACTCATGTATATGTATATAAGTATATGTAAGTTTTTAAATATACATATGTATACATACAAATACATACATATGTATATATATATATATAAATATATATATATATAAAGAAATATATATATATATCTATATATGCATGAATATATATATATGCATACATACATTCATATATATATAAATACATATATATACATATACATGTATATGTATAAATTTGTATACATATAGATGAATATAATATATATATATACTTATACATATTTATGTACGTAAGAATACACATATACATACATACATACATACAGATAAATACATATATGCATATATATATATATATATATATATATATATTTCAACCATGTAACAAAAGAAAAAGTATATGCTGCCACCACCTTAAGTACACTTACACCTTCATTAGCTGAACCACAAGACATTCTACATATACCATAATTCTAACTGTCATAGCAAAATATTACATACCTCCAAGTGTGCAATAGATATAAATTACAATACAAAGGCAAGTCCGAGTGGCAATTCAACTTTAGACTCAACAATTATAGACGCAGAATCAGATAACCCAACCCCCTCAGTCCATTCCCTGTAGAGATATACTTTCACATCCCTGGACATAATTTTGCTACAGATCCCAGATCTACAATCATTGAAAAAGTTAGGAAAAAATACACCCATAAACAAATCAAAAATCATAGAAAGATATGAAGATCTCTAACATTATAATCCTCCCACTAATAACAATTGTTCTTTTTAACGGGGGTATATTAACCAGGGTATATGGTGTGAGTGTTGGCATCATCAGAAAGTGACTGTTTCCATCAGTTTGTTCTTGGTATGTATCATCTCTGATAGTGTTTTATTCACACTTGAATTTATTTCCCTATGTTAGGGTCCCTTTTACATGACCTGAGTGGGTTATATTAATTTATTGGTTTGGTTTCCTTCATCATGTCTAAGGTTATTATGTTGATTGGATTGTTCTTTGGAGTGGCTATATTAATAAGATATCTAAGCCAATTATTTTCAGTATATCTATATATGGATTATTGAGTTATGCTTGTTCAAAGAAATTTTGAACGGTGCCAGCATTTTAATGCAATTTCATTTGGTTTAATGTTTCTGTTTCAAGTTTTTTGTTCTATTGGCAAAACTAAGGATTTCAGATTTCTCATTCAGGTGTGGGTAGCATGTAGTTTCAATATTTTTGCATATGTATGTTTGGTTTGATATTTTCCATTTTACAGTTGGTTTGAGAGTGTTATCTCTTAGTCTCTAATAATATGTTGACATAAATTTACTACTTTTATATTTTTCATCAGTAAAAGATGATAAATGATTGGTTAATCCAAGTTTAAAGGCTATTTCTGATGTACCTCTATGATATTTTATTCCTAAGTGTTTCTCTTGGGTTGATATTTTGACTTGGTATAAAATGTTAATTTTGAGACACTTGTTTTGTACAGGGCATCTATTTTTGTTTTTATCAATTTTAATTAGTCTATTGTTATATTTTGAGATGAGTGAACTAAAATTTTCCATACAACTAAAGCTAATTTTCAGTTTGTTCTTGTTGAATATTTTACTCAGTAGGTTGCTCATTGGTATGTTGAATGGTGGAGTGTACCTGATAATTTTTCTACCTCTATCTTTACTTATTGTTGCTACGTTTTTCTCAATTGGATTGCACTTTTTTTTTATCATATTTAAAGTTTGTTTCATTGAAACTGCTATTCTTCAGGGGTCTATCCCTGACTTGTAATATCTATCTATCTATCTATCTATCTATCTATATATATATATATATATATATATATATAAATATGCATATATGAATATACATGCATATACATAAATCATATATATATGAAATATACCAGCATACATATATATATATATATATACATATATATATATATATATATATATATATATATATATATATACATATATATATATAAATACATATATATATATATATATGTATATGTATATGTAAACATGTATACATGTATATATAATTGTATACATGTATACATTACATTTCTAACTTCCTGTCTTACTATAGCTTCTTTACATCAGTTTGTATATATATGTATATATATACTTATATGTTCGCATATTTGTTAACAGTACAGAATGGTCTATACTTTATATAAAGTTCCCAAAATATAGCTATGATATTTTTTTAAAATTTTTAATGTATATCGCTGCATTTTGGCAGATTGCTTTATCAATATTTCCAACTTTTCAAATGATAGAATGTTTTAAATATTTACTCTAGAAAAAAAAGTTTTACTGTCTTCTTGGTCCACCACATCATGCAACTTGTTTGTTTTATATATATATATATGTATATATATATATATATATATATATATATATATATATATATATATATATGTTCAACACATTTCAAATTAAATATTTAGTATAATTCATCACATTATTTTGGAATGCCAACCGTGAATTTTCAGCAAAATTTTTCTTTCAATTTTTATGACATAAAAAAGAATTTTTGTCCTCCAAAATTTGTAAAGAATTGGTAAAATAGCAGTGATGCAGATAGTGAGTAATTCTTCATTTTGCACACTGACTCTTCTGGCTTGGAAAAGCCAAGTGTATTGATTTTCGAGTCATCTGATCATCCTCTTTCAATTATTGAATAGCCCATTTAAAAACAGAAAAGAATTTACTTTTCAGCCTTACTTTTATTTTTAGATTCCAGTTAATATTCAGTTTTTTTTTACTTTTTAAGTTTAAAAGCTGGGAAACGAGAGAAGGAGTTATTTTCTTTTTTTTTTATATTTCCTCTTTTGCTTATTTATTTCCATTTTTTTCTTACTTATATTATTTTTTTCTTCAATCATTCATTTTTTTCTCCATTGCTTTCTTATTTAACAAACTCTCCCCTTCAATTTTTCTTCTCTAGTCTGTTCATTCTTCTCTAAATTTAAAAAAATTTAATTCTTGGTATATCCTCTTTCTTTCCTGCATTTTTCTTCCAAATATTTCCTTCCCTGCTTCTTTCTATCTATCATTCCTATATGACATTCCTTCACTGATGTTTATTGGAGAAAAATTTCTACATAGATTTCTGGCTTTGTTTTTCAATTGTACTGATCCTTATTTTTTAATCAAGAATAAATAATCCTGCCAATCTACCACTTAATGCTAAAATCTTCAAAGTTTAAAAACACATTACTTTTCATTCTTTAGTATTATTTTCTTCAACTCTAGCATAAGAGCTCTCATTATTATCAGATATTTTTTATGTTTTCTTGCATCTTCAAAATGATCAGGGCTCGTTATTACAAAACAAATTATTTTGATTTATTTAATGGGTGACCTCAATTGATATATTACTACTTTTATGGAAAGGGTCATTTATCTTGCATTTAAAATTTTTCTTCTTCATTGTGAATTTGTGGTAATAAATATTTTCAAACCTGTAAGAGGTCTCTTAGAAAACTTCTATGCACAATTCATAATGGACCATTTAGATCCATTTTTATGTTGAAGAAGAAATTCTCAAATTATTGGTATTTTTGATTAACGGCAGGCAAATAGATTTTGGACAGGTTTGACAGCACGTTTGTTTTTGTCTCCACAAAGGCAATAAGGCAAAACAGAATTTTTTTGATCATTTAGATATTCCTCCAAGAGTTCTGCATTGTTAATACAATTCCTGACATTTTGGTATTCCCATACTTCATGAAAACAAGTTGTTAAACTTGGATTTTAATTTATTGCATTTCACAGGTTATCTATTTAAAATTTTTGGCTCTTAATTTTGGTTTTACTTTCATGAAGTTGTCTACAATTAAAGTGTTTTATGATATTGTTTTAATAAAAGTTTAGCTCATTCACACAACATCCTCACATCTATTTACAGGATGCTAATGATGATGATCGCCATCATCAGTCTTTTATCGTCCATCATTGAACATAGATCTCCCTCAGGGTTCCCCACGCTTCTTTATTATGACCATCGTGGAGCCCATACTTTCTTAACCTGTCCAGTTCGTCTTGCATCTCATGTTTTGTCGGCCTTGGTCTTGGTTCCACATTTAATCACTTGTTATTCATGTTGTGAGTTTTGATGTCCATTGATTGTCTGGCATTCTTGCAACCTGACCAACCCATTACCATTTGAGTTTTCTTATGGTTTCTATGATGTCTCAGACTCCTGTTTTTTCCCTAATATACTGTGCTGTCTTGTGGGCTCTCCACGAGTAGTTGAACATGATTCTCTCATGTGCACATTGCATGGTTCTAAGTTTGAGGGTCAGTCTCTTGCTAGGGATCTATGTTTCAGCTCCATTGGTGACTATCAAGAGATTGAATCAGTTATATACTCTTCTTTTAAGGACTAATCGGATTTTCTTGCTCAACTGAAGGCTTGCCATCCTACAGTGATTCTTCGCTTGATTTCTTCTTTTGTCCTGGGTAGATGTAGTGGTGATCAACTATTTCCTGAAAGGACAGACAAACACAAACACATATACTCCTATACCTATACATACGCATACACACAGTCATGCAAGTGCATACACACATGCATGGATACAGACATGCCTACATGAGTACACATACACTTAAAATATCAAACTAAAAAATGATTTGATTATCTTTATTTTAGCTGATATTCATTCCATAATCTAAACACAAGATCAAAAAATACTTTTTAATGAATTATACTTGATTGATGAAAGCAATATCACTATGCAATGTTACATCTGCAGTAATGATTGTTATTTGTTGAGTTCCTAAGACAAAAACTGGGATTCCAAGGGAAATTATGAATCACCTCCAGCCATATATGCTAATGAATTAAACAGTGGTGGAGGTAAAATTAGGTTATCTTGATGAAAATACTACCAGCATGATTTGAACAAAAACAAAAAACAGCTTTGGTTACTCACCCAATGTAAACTGTTATGTAACAAATATCTTTAAGCAGTATGTCATGATGGGGGTAATCAATAAAAGAAATTGGAAAAAGGGGTGATCAATGAATAAATTACTTTTTGGGGGCTATGATCAGCAGAAAGTCCAAATTTTCAAAAACAAGCATGAAAACTGCATTGATTTAGCACAAACTCGCATTGTAAATTAGACCCTGCACTTAAATCCCATCAGAAGTGGGTAGCTTAGAAAAATATAAAAACTCTTTTCCTACTCATTGGATTATAGTTTTTACTATAAACAGTCTGGGTTGGGTGAAGTACACTTACATAGACAGGCCTGACTGGTTATTCTATGAAAACTATCTCATGACCAATGTCATGCTGGATGATCAATTAAAACTTTAGAAAAAAGTGTAATCAATGAATAAGTTACTTCTCCTGTTTTACGTTTGGCCATGATCACTTGAAAACTTTTCAAAAATAAGTCAAGATACAAACTAAGGAATCAATTTAGCACAAACTTATATTGCAAATTGAGGCTAACTCCTCCACTAAGAACCTACTTAGAAAGGAATTTTGAGAAAACAAGTTTTTCTTGGTATGATAAAGCATTAATGTTGAAATTTTCAGCCATCTAACTCCTTTGGAGAAGCCTGTACACTTCATACATACAAACATAGTCAGCCAACGAGAACAACTTGAAAACTATAGAAACCTCTTGTGACACTTTTGGTTGATGGTTTCTAATATATATAGACATAAATATCAGAACACATGAATAACCTGAATCCAGCAAAAGTGTTTGAACCAGTCTGTTGTGGATAGCAATGATTAATAACAACAACAACATCAATAACATTCATGCACAATAGGTAATCAAAGAGGTTGAAAACAAATGGTCCAAGTACATAATGTCGATTGCAAATGATCCAACAGGCAAAATAGATCAATGACAAGAGGTTTAAAGTCTATTACTTGAGAGTACATCAGATACACTAATGCATCAGTACATACCAATACATAAATCTTATGTATTTTGCTTGGATTACAATAATACCTCATGAGCAATTCAAAATTGAAAAGAGAATTTTTTAAAACATTTCAAATATTTAAAAAAATATCAAATGAGATTTGATAAAATAAGTATAAGTGTCACGTTCACTATTTGTTTAACCTGACTTCATATTTTCCATATGAAGTAGCTATTTAATTCAGTTAGTCAATAATAGTTTGAAAATTTTCAGGAATCAATAGTTATTGTAGTAACATTATGCTACAATTATTGTTATTTTATGATCATTGTCTTTACTGACTGACTAGTATATTGACTGCCAAAGAATCAAGAATTCCAAAGTTTAAATTACCAACACATATCCATATATACACACTTAGTTAAAAAATGTTTATTTTCTGAACTTCATGCAAAACAGCTCTTTCAAGGCTTGAGTCTCAAATAACTAAGTGTAACTTGGTCTTTACGAAAACTCTACCAAACGATAATCATTATTCACTACTAACTATGAATGATTACCAATAACTACATTCACGAATAAATGATTTTTTAAAGCTATCGTAGAATCATTGTGGTCAGTTAAAGTATTCTGACTCCCATAGAATTTACTACCAACAATAAATTAAATTTGGCTTGTGTACTAATACCAACATATTCTGATCACAACCTAATCAATGAAAATTACTGGAATTATTCCAATATTTATACCTCACAAAGAAGTATATTATAGGTTCATTTTCAACTATTTTAAATCTGATTTAAGATTTCGCAAATTGAGAGGCTACAAGCATATATTGGTAACATTAAAATAGTTGATAGGCCTGCATAAAAAATATCTAACTTGCTAGCAGTTATTCATAGATACCATGGGTATGTAGAGAGATTAATGGGCAGTTGTATACACAGATACCAAAACCAAAATTTTGGGTTTGGATTCCTCCCCCCAAAATAAAGAAGCAATTGAATTGTTGGAAGAGAGATATGAGGTTCCATATTGATGTTGCATAGCCATAACATTGTGCACTATATGAATGAAAATGATGAATGAAAATGGTGAATGAAAATGATGAACGAAACTGACCATGAGAAAAAATTCCTTTGTTGTTTTTTCTTGAGGTTATTATAAATATTGAAATTGAGCAGATATCAGAACAATATCGTATTCATTACAATCACTGTAACTACTATTTGTAATAAGAAGAAAACCAACGATGATGATACTCAGATGAATTCAATCAAAGATCTCACAAAAATGAACTAAAATGAAGAGGGAACCAATTAAAAAAATAGATAAAAATAATCTATTTACATTTTGTCACTTTTTAATCTTTCATCTTTTTTGGTCCATTTGTCTATTTCTGGAATTTTCTCTGGTTTATCCACTTATCTGTTTTGTGTTACATTTAATTCCTTTTTTTTCTAAAAATTCTTGTTTATCTTTTTTCTCCATGTCTGAACTCTTTATTTTTCTTCTAAATGATTTTTTCATTATTCTTCTTTAACATTTCACCAAAAACTTTAATTCTGTGTTATTGTCTTGAAAGTAAGTTTTCTTAAAAAAAGATAGATGTGAAAAAGAAAAAAATATCCTTTGCTCTTTTTTCTGATTCACTTTCTTTTGAATAATTGGATGTTTCACATTGGCTTTTCCGGTCTGCAACAATTTTGCCAAAGTTCTTTTTATTGGCAATCGTTATTCTTGGAATAGAAAGTGTTCAAATCTTATGCCATGCACAAATAAACAATATTTTTTCTTTTTCTATTCTTTCATCTCCTGAAAAACTTTCTTTCACTTCATTTTTGCTGAATACCTTTTTGTTTCTATTTCCCAATTACAATTCTTCCTTTACTTACTTTCAAAGGCAGGAAATGTCAGTAATGTAAGTGTATGAGAGAGAAAATATTCTCATTTCATGTTTTAAATAAAAGTTTCAATTCTGTCTATGGTGAACTTCTTTCTATATAAAATTATAAGAAATAGCTTTTCTTTATCAGTTGAATATGTATGAATCATTTAACAAGGAAATATGTAGCATTATGAGAAAGATTTTATCATAATTTGCAGTTTCATTTAACACATAGGTTTAGTTTCTATGCATGAATTTTTGTTTGATAAATTATTCTGTCGTAAGAATTGTGATAGTTGATGTAAAAAACTGATATAACTTTAATTGAAATCAGGATAAGTAAGCACTTGCATTCCAAGGGAAATTATGAATCACCACACCCCATATACTTCTTTTTTTCTGGTAAATTAAGTTGTGGTGGTAGTTAAATAAAATTACCTTCATGGAAATACTACCAGAATAGTTTGAACCATGAATTATGAATAAAATAATCCGATCTGGTTAGTCTCTCCATTGAAACCATCACATGACCAATGTCTTTTGGCAGCATGCAGTGTTGAGGGAGATTGATTGAAAAATTGGATAAAAAGTTGATCTATGGATAAGTTACTTTTCTTGCCTTTTGTTGGGTGGGCGATCATTTAAAAATATACAACTTTTCCAAAAAAAAAATAAAACAAGTGTGAATGCTGCTGGGCAAAGTTTGTGACTTGGAAATGATCCAAGGTACTTCCCTAAAATGTGCAAGATAAGAGAGGGCAAAAACTCTGGGTGATTTGTAACATTTTGTGGGTTTTAGAGGAGGGTGCTATTTACTACATGATTATTATTCTGAACTAGATTCTAAATTTATGTCAGTTGAGTAGCGACTCAGAATGTTGAGTCTCCAACTGCTGCAACTCCCTAGTGCAAGAATTTTGGCCAAGGGCAGCTTTTTATGTACTTTTTCCCTCCCCAGGAATATGTCTTTGTTGGGCAAAAAAATTGACCAAAGAATAGGGGATGAATTATCACATGACTGTTAATTAACAATGCAAGAGACAACAATTTTTTTGCAATAAACTATTTAATCAATAATTTGAAGATAATTAAGTTTTTAGAATACAGAATTAATTTTCTTAATCTACTTAATAGATAACCTTGCTCTAAGGAAGGTGTCTTTCATCCTTATAGATTCATAATGAAGGAGAATATATTTATCAACATATGCAGACAAATATGCCAAACAAACATCCCTGATGGGCAATTTTACGAAATTAAAACAACATTTCATTTTTTAAGAAAATTCTTTAAAATGGCTGTAAATTTATATGAGGATTCAAGTTAGGAGAAAATAGATTAATTTTGAATATCTCGACAAACTATGTTTGATTAGAAAGGGTGAGATTGAACCAAAGTTATTCTAGAGTGGTAATTTTTATTTTTCTATTCTGATTTATTCAATTTTTGAAAAAGGTTTTCCCTAGAAAGAAGTAGAAAAGTACAAGAAAACTAACATAAAAAGAATAACCGTGTGAATGCATAACAGATGTCTGGAACATTTGGTATTGACATAAACCTATACCTAAGTCTCCTACCAAATGGGAAGCAGGCAGCATATGATAATCTTTTTCTCATGTCTTTGTTTTTGCCTGAAGAGTATTTTTCATTGCAGAAATCAAGAACACTGAACAAACAAGAATAATAAATGAAAAATAATTCAAACCCAAAAATAAATTTCTTCCATTAATTTTATGGAGTCTTCAATAAATTCACTATTTTTATTCAAGTCTAGAGGGAAAAATGATAATTTGATGTTTGAAGTAATAAAAGTCTGATGAAGCATGAGCTTCAAATTAATCCAAAAAGTTGCTGCAGTTTTTGTAGTATTAACAGAAGAAATAGTCCTCCAATAGAGTTTGGTAATTGGTAGGTATGATGGTTTATTTAGGTTGGTATTTTAAGAAAACATTCTCTCACCAGAGCTTCACAATGTATAATAAAATATATGCAGAGATCTTGGCTTGCTTTCCAGATAGACAGTATCAATATTAGTTGAAGTAATTTAAATGAGAAAATAAATTAATTGGTCACTTCATGTAAAGATCTTTTCAGCCTTTGCACATTGGTTCAAGCATTCAGGAAAAATATCAAGGTTGTCATATTGATGAGTGAAAGCATGAAACTGCATCAATTTTTTTTAAAATGATAAAAAATTTCATTTGTAAGATTTAAATCCTAAATCAATGTAAGGTGAGATTCAGGCTTTAAAACTAAAACGTGGCAGTTCATACCAACAGGATTTTTAAGATATTTGAATATGATGTTCTGACACATTTGACATTTAGGAAGCACATAAAAAATTTATAAGAACTGATACACTCTGTGGAAATTCCATGGTGAAACTATTTCAGTCCCTGAAATCTAATTCATCTCAACTGAACTGATCTTTTCTTAGTTATTGATTCATATCAAACATCTATCAGAATTTTATCAGGACAAATTTTTAACAACCATCTCTCCAACTTTCCAATATAATAGCAGATTCCAATTATCCATTCACCAGAACTATTTTTGATGATCAAAAGGTTGAATACTATGAATTCTTTTTAGGGTTTATAAAAAAATGGTATATTACACTTCACAATCAAAGAATCTAATTATTGATAAAATTTGGAACAGAGTTGAATGCAAGAATGAAATTATTGTTTTGCTCTCTGGAATAGGATCACTACATCACAGAACTATGGATGGACAGTATTTTGGGGTTCATTTATTTGGGTTTCCAAGGACCATTGGGAGAAACGGAAGGGAGTCAGCCAAATGAGAAATAACAGAGACAACATGTGGGCCAATAGCTGGAGCAGTTTGCAACCGAAGATGCTTGACAAGCGCTGGGAAAGAAATTGGTACAATAGGGTTCCACATGGTAACAAAGGAATTGGCTCAAGCAGTAACAAAAGAAGGCATTACCTGCCCATGCTCAACAGTGAGTGAGAGAGAAAAAAAGGAGGTGTCTATGGAAAACCAACATCAAAGCAGTCTGGTGATCATGATATTTTGGCTATTCAGAGAATGTATGTATATAAATATATTTATATATATATATGTATGTATGTATATATATATAAAACTCAGGTTTAATTTTATTGTCGCTTGCACATGGTTGAATATTTATATCTACTTGACTGTTACAAAGTATATTTTATCACTCGAATGGGTACATATTTATGAATATTTTCCAAATTTGATTGGCAGTGATTTGAAGACTATTTGGATTTACTTCCATAAAAGATGAAATGAATTGTGTGTACATAGATGGGAAGAATTTCAAAGATCTTCAACTGGCTTTTAAAATCATAGCATGAAGGAATTGATGAAATGTTTGGTGTTTCAGAAAATACAAAATTTAATTTTCACAAATTTTCCCTCTCAGACATGTTAACTACCCAAGGAGGGAATCTCGCATTCTTCATAGGATTAGGAAGTTGAGTAGTATTCTTCTGATATTTATGTACGATATATTCTGGGTAATTTTCTTACAATCTTAATCAGTGTACATTATTTTGGGGATATGTTGTCTCATCAATGAAAAAATTCAGCTCAAGACAGTCATTCTTCCTACATGGCTGCAATAATAAAAATGATTAGAATTTATGAGGATAGCCGAAATACTGTATTTGATGTTATATAAGACCTCTTATTTAAGCTGGGAATATTGAGGAAAAACACATTTCTTTGTATTCTTTTTATTTATCACCCAGTTTTTAAAAAAGATCTTCCTGAAGCTCTGCTCAATATAGGGCTGGACAATAAGGGCTGCATTTTTGTTTTGAGCCAGTTTGGAGGAAAAAGATAAGGGGGTTGATGGATGATAATTCTTATTAGATAGTGAGGAAATAGCATTGTTAATGAAGTATGATAATACTGTTAGTAGGAACTACGATAATAATTGCAACAGAGGTAATATTTGTAAATATTACCAATACATGCCATAGAGTAGGGTAGTATAAAAAATGAATGTCATGGCAAGAAGCCAATAAATGATAAAGAGATAGATGAGCATTGAACAGAAGATTGCAAGGGGAGTAATTCAATTTCTGATTCATTTCTCAGTTCAAAAATCTGTATTGTATCGTAACTATGAGTTTTCATCACACCAGACATATTAATGCCAGCTATGGTTCAACATATGAGATTTTTGGATGAATTTTTTTCACTTTCAAAAAAGTATCATTTAGATATTTGTAGGATTATTGGCTGACAATTTTTGATAACAAACCAAATGTTTATCCAAATTTGTATTTCATCGCTTAAAATCAATTTTTGTTTCATTTTAACCTACATTAAACCCATAGTAAAATCATCTGTATATGAATATCTTCAATCTAGATACAAAACCTGAGAATCTTTAGAATGTCTATCACTCCAATAGATGTCTCTTAAATGACATCATATAGAAGCTGTGAAATCTCACCAAAAGCAAATAACTGCAAAAATATATGTGAGTAATATTTGATTAAAAGATAGTGAACTTGGTTGGTTCCGAATATAGTTTGATATTCATTTTGCAAATTATTAACATTTGTATAGATTGAAAATAGTTTTGCTCACTTTGATTATGATAAATTAGTTCAGTGATATTTAACACGGAAGATAATCTGCAATCTTGTATTAGAAATATTTTTTCTGTTTTGCTGAGAATTTCAATGCAATGTCAGCTTGATTTGAAAATCTTGACATTTTTTGATCAACAAAGAAATTTGTACGCTTATCTAAAGAGTTTCATATCGATTCAAAGATTTGATTATAATTATGCAGCTGTCGATAGTCTGGAGATTATATAAAATACAGAAGAAATGATTTATCCATTCTATATCTGTTTTTCTGAAGAGCAATATTTCCCTTTCCAAAATATTTTTGGGATCAAAACATAAAATCTCTCTCCCTTATCATAATTCATATTATGGAGGATAACATAATACCTAAATGGAATAAAAGCCAAGAATAAAACTGATAAAATTAATCAAATTCTAGTAAATTTTGTAAGAAAAGAAATAGGCATAAATCTAGCATTCCTGCTTTCTGTTCTATTCCTAATCATTTTATCATGGTCTTGATACTCTTTTGATAAATAGATAAAAGAAAGAGTAATACAGACCAACTCACTTTCAGCATAATCCAAGAGGAAAGCAATTACATACAAACTTTAGGAAAATTATAAAATTTCATGAGGGTTTCATCAATTTGAACCACCAATTTTTATTCAAAGACAAAAAAATTTTTTTTGTAAAATATCTGATATAATTTATATTTACCAAATCATGGGATTATTCATTGGAATGGACATTTTTTGATGTTTTATTATCTCTCTGAACCGGAAATTTGTAATAAGATTAGAAAAACCAAAATTTTTAGTCATCTTATGTATGATATTCCTATAACAGGAATTAAAAAAAAAAAAAGTATTGTAATGAAAATTTTAGCAAAATTAGATATCTTTGAAATGAAATACATCTAGATTCTGCCTCTCATTAACATACATAACCAGCAGAATTTTACTTTGCCCTGGGATTGTCTTCTTTTTTGCTAGAATAATCCAAGAATATATTTGGGGTTTCACTGGTAGTGGTTCAGCAATGTAGATTAAGCACTCTCATTTTAGCAGCAGACTATTCAAGACCCTCCAGTGTAAGTACATAGTTTCAAGACTGACAATAACCAAGACATACTCAGTCCACCATTTGAATAGACTGAATTTGTGCTATTGGCACTAAATTCATTTTTTTTTCATTAATTAACAGAATAGCGAAAAAAAATTTTGTAATATTCTAAAAATTTATGTAAGGAAAAATAACACCTAAAAAATTGCGCAAAAATTTACCTATGAAAATTCATCAATTTAGATTCTACAGAATATCATTATTCTAAAATTTTTGAAAATCGGTAATAAAACATCATAAGATAACAAAAACTGTTGCAAAATTGAACAGAAAAGATTAATAAAAAGCTATCGGAAAAAAAGATAACAAGACGAACAATACATTTATAGAGAAAGTTTTGAAAAAAAAGTTTATTTTTTGCTTTTTGTGCTCAATTAATTGATGTATTTGATTTATCATTTTATCTGCTCATTTTTTTTTTTTTTTTACTTGTGGTATGTGTAAACAATGAATATAAATACAGGGGAGATAATTTATCTTTCTAAAAAAGCAATAAAATCATTTAATTCACCCGACCTAATGCTAAACCTAACATCAATTTAAAATGATATGAAGATCAGTGATTATTAATTTTTTTGCTTCTCTTTACTTTCATCTCCATTTTTTAATTGTTATCTTCATCACAACTTAATTCAGGTTGTTGACCGATGAATTAGTAAAGCAACAAAAGATTTTTACTCATACTGATCCTTATTACAGAAAACAAAACTTCAAGCAAACACGAAGATCAGATTTTGAACTTCAAAAACTTGTTTTCTTTCTTTTTTTTCACACAGCTCAATTGAATTATTCAATAGACTATATTATTAACTTTGATTTATTCTTTCATACTAGACTTGACTACAACTTGTAATGTAATCAATAACAAAATCAATTGTAAAATGAGAGAACATCTTCAATAATAGTAAAAAAAGACAACAATTTAAGCAAGATTTGGTTTAGAAAAACTTCACACTGAATAATTGCATGAACTCTAATGAGGATTAGCTGCCAGTTACAATTTACCTGTTATAATAATGGATCAAACAAATATGCAAGAAAGGATCAAATTGTATGAGGGAACAACAGCTGGGAGGATCCAATTGAAAGCAGTGACTTCATCTCTACAACCTTTCACTGACACTGCAATTGTAGAATTGACATATCTGGAATAAAGTGTTACCAATGACAACTGCAAGGTGACCGTTTTTATCTTCCACAAAAATATCACTTCTTAATCTTCCAAATCATAAAATAGGTATTTTAGCATTTGATGGACATTTGATTACAATAATTATATGTTAGACTTATTTTTTAACTAAAAACAAATAAGATTAAAAAGATGGAAAATGATTGCTATAATTGCTTTAGAATGTATCCTTTATTTAAATAGAGTAGATAATTATTTAGTTTCTATATGTGTGTGAAATAGTATACGTATGTTATGATTTACTTTGCTAGGCTTATAAAACTTTCTCTTTATATACATATCATACACTGCCCACTTTTTGATAGAAATTATATATATATATATATATATATATATATATATGTATGTGTGTGTGTGTGTGTGTGTGTGTGTGTGTGTGTGTGTATAAAACAAAGATTTGCAGAAAATATCTCATTATAGCTGACTCAAGCATTGGTGATCATGAAAAAGTTTTGGAAGATTTAAAATTCCATGAAGCTCTTATATCATTATTTTCATAATTTTCTCATCTTTCTTCCATATACTATATGTATTTATATTTTTGATTGCATAAAAAATAAAGTAATAATATCATAGTTATACAATTAACTGTAAAATATTTACATAGTAATAAGATTCTCAATACAGTTACTGTTTTTAATGAACTTTAAAGCACTGGGATCTGTTGTATTCAACCTCATAAAAATACTTTTTTTTATAATTGTAATATAAGTACTGTATGATTGCCTTAAAATAAACTAACAAAATTTTCAAAATCCAGTAAGAAGGGAGAAGAGCACATTTTTTCCTTTTGAACTGGAAAGTTTACAAAGGGAGGTTGGTCATAAAAAGGATGAAACAGTAAACTGATTTAGAATTTTAACTTTAAAAGCCTGACTTTTACAATCATCAAAAAGTATAGGCCAGTACGATAGTGATGATTCATACATTTTTTTTTAAGTACCATATATGACTGAATATATGACAAGGTTTTTAATATAAAACGACATCTATGAGCAGTTGAAAAAGCTAGAAAGAGAAGTTGTCCATCCCAAACACCATTCTGAAATGTAAACTGCTGCTCAATCCTACCATGACTGCATCACCAGGGCAATCATTTTTGCTGGCAAGTAGGATTAAGACATAGTTACAATTGAGTATATCACAGAACAGATTCAATTCTCTATCTATATTGAGCAGCTATAAGGAATTAACAGACGATGCTGACCTTTCAAAAGTTGGGAATCATTTGTTATACTTCATGAGGATAGATTCTCTACGTTTTATGAATTGAATAAATAAGACTTCCAAATCTGATGACCAAAGTTTAAATTGTAGCTTTGTTGAGGAACTAGCTATGTTGAAAAATATTACAGTCAGAAATCAAAGGGTATCATGAATATGATGCTCAAAATATCCCTGATTTTTTATATTCATCAACATCGTCAGTTTAATTGTCCGTGGTAGAACACAGACCTTTGCTGAGATTTGTTACATGTCTCTGCTGGTCTTGATTTTGCATGTGGTCTCTGGGGATCCACGTTGTAAATTATGGTGTCTGTTATTCTTGCAACCTAACTTGCCCTTTTGAGTTTTCTCGTAGATTCTATGATGTCTCGGACTCCTGTTTTCTCCCTGGCATACTGTGCTGTCTTGTGATCTCTCCATGTGAGGTTCAGCTCATTCTCTCATGTATGCATTGCGTGGTTCTCAGTTTGCAGGTCTGTCTCTTGGTTACGTTCCATATTTCAGCTCCATAAGTGACTATCCAGTGGATGCATTGGTTGTATACTCTAATTTCTAGGATAAATGGAATCTTCTTTATTCTGAAAGTTGAGTTTGCTCTGCCAAAGACTTACCATCCTAGAGTGATTCTCCGCTTGATTTCTTCCCCTTGCCTAACTCCTTTTGGAACTGGAAGGGGTCATGAAGCCTGATAAAAGAGTTGCTGTGACTGTATATATGTTGCAGTACTTTAACAAATACAGGGTCTACACCTTGTAGAGCGATGGACTTCATAACCATAGGAATTTCCACTGAGTCAAAAGCCTTCTTGAAGTCTGTAAATGCTACAGCAAGTGGCATTTTGAATTCTGCTAGACATAGGTAGCGACCACAGAAGGGTAAGATGTAAGATGCAAATAAACACCAACAAAGAATGCAGAAAAATGTTCCACACAAAACCACAACTGTTAAACGTATTAAATGAACTCATCCAATCCTTCAAGCTAGAATTAAAAAACAGATATAAAATCCTTATCGAAGAGAACAATACCAACATCAGTGAACTCCACGACAGAATAACAACCTCTCTGATAGAAGCTGCCTCTGTGTTTAATCCAAGAAATACACAAATCATTAATAAAATCTCAGACACCTCAAACCAACGACAACAAGAGAAAAATAGGAGACCAGGCTGAATAAAACAATCAAAAAGAAATTAAGAGAAGACAAAAGAAGGTACAAGGCAGCAATCATCAAAAGCACTCTCGAAAAACATTGAGACTTAAAAGCTATAAACAAAGCTCTCAGTGTTTCTGAGATAAACGAATGTTAAAACATAACCAAATAATGTTCCTCAAATGCATTTTCTGGCAATCTAGAGGAGACAATTTTTAAAATTTTGTATCAGCCAACAGCATGGAGCTTGACACACTTTAAAATCATTCAACAATAGTGTTGCCGGTTATTTTCACCACAGATACCTAAAGTTTCCTAGTCATGTTCTATGAAACTAACATGGTGATAAAAAAATGAGTTTTCAATAACAATTTTGGTTCCCATGAAATTCAAAATTACCCTGGGGAGCATGCAGGCAGACCTGTCCCCCAGTTGGATGCTGGATGATATAGTACCCCTGTCACAGAAGCTTGCCCCCTCATCCAGCAGATCCTGGGTAACTCCTGTACTCAGGTTTGTCAAAAATGGCCATTACCTTTGCCCACATGAATACAGTTGTCAATAAACACAATGTATATTAGCGGGCAATTATGCGGGTTGTTTTAATTTACTTCACTACCATGGTTTTGTATGAAGTGCAATGTAATATTCATTTTTAATCATTTTTTTTTCACTGATTTGTAGTGTATAATGAAGGGAACTCCTGTCTTTGTTTTTATTTCTTTTATTATCAACTCATAACAATACAGCTCATGGTTCTCTTCATCTTTTGTCTGCCTCTTCTCACCCTCATTCTCTTTCACACAGACCCCCAAGTCTCAACTATACTACAAGATTAATCATAAATGATGAGAATTTCACTTTTACTTTATGAAATTAATGATCAAGGTGTTGAAGATGGAAGAAATTCTAATATCAGTGACAGGTGACCAAGTGCCATAAATGGAGTATTCATAAGAAGGGGATATTTCTCATGATGATATCATGATGGAAAAACAGACTCTGCTAATATATAAGTTAGTTGATTTTCTGAAAGTTTAAACTCAATTTCAAACGCGTTTTATATTCATGGTCAACTGATATTCAAGAATGTATGGTAATCTAAATTCATTTTACTGACAGAAGCTTCATGGGTCAGAAGAATTTTTAATCAATCCTGTTTTGTTACTTCATACTAAAAATGACTTGGAAGATAAAAAAATGAAGAAATTTGATAATAAAAACTAAAAGGCTTATATATTTATTTGAGCTCCCCTTTTTAACAAAATCTTTCATATCCCATGACAACAGTAACACTAAAGAATAGTTTCTCCCAGGGAAACAAAAACAAGTGGCATATACCATGTCGCCAAATATGTCAGTCAAGTTCAATATGACATTTCTCTTGACTAGAAAGAGAGATGATGAAAAAGCAAAATGACCCCAGGATTAAAAGATGAAACCAAAAAAAAATGATTTCAAGTCTAATTTGCAAATGTTTATGGCTTTCCATTTTTAATAATAACCTCATTGAGAATAGCATGAAAAACAATCACAGTAGATCTGGTACAGATTTAGATTATAGTTGGTCAAAGTTACCAATGACAACTTTGAATACACGAATACAATGTAATAATGATGAAACATTCTGAAGTGTGTAACAGCAAGATTAATTATCGAACAAAGATGAAGTTGATTTTGATTTTTAACTTTTTCATGAATGTTTAATTCACTTCTCGATGGTAGAAGAATTGATCATCGAAAGATAGAAGCATGTTGGTATTTTTTCAGTCATATAGCAAAAGGATATGAAAGCCATTTATTGAAAGCAAAAATATATATACTACTAAGAAAAATGAAAGACATTTCTTTATTTCCTGAACTTAGGGTTTAATTGTTAAAATATTTACCCTTCTTCACATCTTAGTGACTAAGTTACTGGAATGAACTAAAATCTTCTAAGGTGAAAATTAAAGAAGTAATTTGAAACGAAATAAAGAAGCCAATAGAAAGGTAGAACTAATCAAAAGATAAAATCTTCCAGATTGCCTTAACATCAAATTTTGGACATAACATTACCGAAACTTGGTTTCAGCAATCTTTAGTCAAGAGGTTTACACTTGGAGAGCTTCGATGCTGACTTCCAACTTTGAACTTACTCAGAAGAAGATTAGTAAAGCTCAAGAGAAAGAATAGCAAAGATAAAATATAGACCCTTGCACTTGGTAATTCATCGGGAAACATGATTGCAAATTTTTTTCTTTTCTATCTCCCCAAACTGTTTTCAAGCCGGCCTCTTCATCAACAATTTAGAGCATTAGTATAAGCTGATGAAAGATGGAAAGTAATGAACCATCTGTTATACAAATTGAGTCTATCTGTTATCAGCACTTTGTTCTCAAAGATTCTCATGAGTGTAACAGAAACAAATACTTGTGAGCATAAAGTTAAGAGATTATTTAGTCTTAACAAAGCTTGTCAACTCTTTTACAAATGGAACTGATTAATTTGGAGAGGAAAAGTTTGTTGAAAACTGGAAAGCTTGACTGGCAAAAGTATTGTAAAACACAATGAACTTCAAATATATTAAATACATTTATATTGGTGTGAAATTTGGCTGATCAATAATTACTTACAGATTATCAAAATAAGCAGACAGTAGCTGTGTAAGTAGACATTATTTTAGAACCATAATATTTTTGAAACATTGATGATGTTTCTCTCTGAATTTTGTTAGATCAGTTGTAATAATCATTATGTATGATAGGGTCAGACTATTTTCCTCATAGCCAAGTATGGGAATCAGCTTCTTCTTCCGAACAATTCTTTTAGGTAAAATTCCTTTCTGTAAACAGGGATCTATCTTGAGAAATCCAATGAGGCCTGTTCTAGGTTCTGATACTGATGTAATGTTTTAGATCCTCTTCTCCTATTCTTGAACTTCGGTTCAGACATAGAATAAGTTCAAGACCATTCTGACTTTTTGATTCATAAAATATCAAAGTGATTTATTCTTTTGACTACCTTGGGCAGTCAAGTACTGACTAGACATCACACGGTTGAGCTGTCTGGGAGGCCATGATCACCTATGAAAAGAATTAATTAAAATGTCAAATGTGAATTTACTTGATCAACATTTTACATTTCCATTACTTTATACTTACTTATTTAGGAAGAAGATTATCATTTTTTAAGCCTTGTTATATGCATTCTCTAAGGGGTCAGCATCAAGTCTCTGAACAAATATCAGATTGCAAAATCTTTTACAGGAGAGATGAGTTACAAATTTATTACTTATTTGTATTATCTAAACAAATTAAAACATTAACATTTATCCTGGATTTTGAGATACTTTCAACTTTTTTACATATATTCAGTAGAAGAGCTAATAATGATAATATCATAATATAATAATAAAATCCCCTTATTTCTCAATGTTTTTGAAAAAAATGATTTTTTCCCCAATAATTCAAACTTTGTAAACAATAAAATAAAACATATGCGTAAGCTAACAAAGATTTTATAGCTCAACTTTGGAAATGAACATTGGTTATAAATATTTTGAGACTTAGAAATTAAGTTTTTATTCTGACGATGCTTTTGCTCCAGAAGATTTTAAGTGGACTAGAAAAAAGAAATTTTTATAGAATAAATAATCATAAGTGAATAAATATCTTGTTTTGATACATGAAATTGAGTCAAAATTTGGTTATCATATTTGTATGTAAGGTAAAGTATGTAGAGTTTATGAAGTAATTTTTGAGTTTCAAACCTCTCCAAAATTTGAAATACATGATCCATCATCCTCTTCTTTGGATCATGCGGAAGTTTGTTGTTAATTATTTCAAAGTCTTCTTGTTGAAGGTTCTAGTTTCTTAAATAATTCTTAAATCATTTAAACTGCTGATACCTGATCTTATGCTCTAAATCTTTTTTTTTATCTGAAAAGCTTTGATCTGGTTAAGAACAAAAATCTTGAAAGAAAGTGAATCCTGTTTTGAATATAAGACATGAATCCTGTCTTTTGAGATGAAAAAGAAAATCTTCTCTGAGTCATATATTTCACATATTTGCCATAAAAAAATCTTTTCCATTGTTACTACTAGATCTTATTGGTTCTGACAGTTTTTTTTCCAAACATCTATTCTTCTGTGGAACGGAATATTTTCTTATTATATTAGTTTGATGTACACCAATATGCCCCACAAAAAAACCTAGGCATGCTCATAAGAACAAAACCTCGATTGACAATGTACTTTTTGTTCAAGATTAGAGTAGCAAGCTGCAGGCCGAAAGCTTTATGTTTTTATCAGAACAAAATCTTACTAGAGACTCTCAATTAGTAATCAGTCTTGATGATGGTGCAGTGCCATTTATAAATAGCCTTGAAAGCCTCGTGCCGAGTTTGTCTGACTATGAACTTGATACAACAAATTTCTGATTTAGAAGCAAAGTAAAGAATGTTATATGAATAACAGTTTGCAGTAAAAATGTTGATAAAAATTGTGTTGGAGTTTGGACAGTGAGAAAAACACCTGACGCAGACTTTTGAGATTAGAAACTAGAAGTTTTCAATAGTGGAGACCATTTACTCCTTGCTTTGGCATATATGAAGAGAAAGAACATAAACATAAAAGAAAAATGTGGTAAGCTCCAACTAAAAGAAATATCTATCAAAAGGCACAGCCCATTACATTCTTATCTTTATTCCAGTGTCTTTTTCTCACACAATACTGGTGGCCACTCCAGCCCAGCCCTAGCCCCTGTCTGCAAACCACATCCCAAATCCAAAAGAGAGGAAGAAATAAGAGTCGCTTCATCAGCATTTCACAAAAGTTTCATGAATATTCAACACTTCCAACAAGCATGGGAACAATTCCTCTGTTTTTCCAGACTCTTTTAACTGATATCCACAATGTTTTGTTAATGTGATATGCTGGTCAATTGAAACACACACAACAAATGCAAACCATAATTATGTTGAATACTAAAAAGATGAAGAGAAAAAAATTAAAAAATATCATTTTATTTCAAACCAAAAAGTATTCTGCCTTAGAAAGTCTAGTCTCTCATTTTTTGTGGTCAAAAATTTTCTTGTTGCTTGGCAAAATGGCTTCAAGAAACTATCATTTTAATTGATCAGTGAACAGAAAAGAACAGATTGTTGTAGGGAGCAAAGTGAGATGAAACTGCCTAACTATATCAGATATATCTGATATCAGAATTTCAAATATAACTTTCATATTTTCCACACAGTGGGAAGTGTAATTTAAACAAGAGAGAGGAAGTGAGAAAACTAATGTAAAACTCTTGGAACCTTATTTAAGCTACTATTCCAAAGTAATATCCTTGTAAATTTACACCCACTACCATGGGAATGCTGAACATTGACTTTTTTCTTTTATAATGAAAGTTTAATACTGTTTTTCCTCCCCTCTGAGCTTGAAAATCTGATCTTTCATCATGTACAAGACAATACCACCATTAAGTATATTTATCAAATTTACTTGGAAATATTATCCACATAAAAAAGAGATCAAGATATAGTCAAGTGGAATAAGTCTTGATTTGTACCAGTATTTTTTTTTTCTTTTTATAAACTGCTACTGATTTACTGCTGTTTGCTGTTTTTCATGTACATATATGAGGGTTGATCAATAAATCTGTAACCTGACATATAGCATTTAAATGAATTTGATCTGAAATAACGTTATAGATATTCATCACTGAATCAAGTGCTTTGACAATTATCATCAGTCTTTTATTGTCATGAAGCCAATCTTTTCTTAATTTGTCTTGTTCATCTCTCTATATTGTATTCTGCTGGTCTCAATTCCACATGAGATCTCTGGGGATCCATTTCATGAGTTGTAATGTCCATTAGTTGTCTGACATTCTTGCAACATGACCAGCCCATTGACATTTGAGTTTTCTAATGGATTTTATGATGTCTTGGATTTCAGTTTTTCCCTCAATATATTGTATGGTGTTCTGCTCTCCCTTTGTGAGGTTGAGTATGATTCTTTCATGTGTACATTGCATGGTTTCATGGATTAGTCTCTTGATTAAGTTCCATGTTTCAGCTCCATAGGTGACTATCGGGAGGATGCTATGGTTGTATACTCATCTTTTTAGGACCACAATGCTTTTTCCAACATTAGACAAAGGATTAAGTTGTTTAAGAAGCAATAACAAGTTGCAAAGAAAACAGTTCTCTCATTACCTCCTTAGGATGCACATTGCAATTTAAATTTGTTGTTTGGTATATTAAAAGAGAATTTACAGCTTTTTGATTTGATGCTTGGCAAAAACATGATAATGCATAATCAACTATTTTTAAATGATTTACAATGCGAGTTATTTAAGACTTTGAATGAAAATCCATTCGTTTCTTCCATTTCATTCTTTTCAAATATTTGCGCACTTAAACATGAAGTGAGGCATCAAATTCAATTTGATTTATATTTTCTTATACCTAATGTCTCAAAACATCTTTGGTAATAAATGAATGAAAATTAACTAAACTTTTTATTTTTCATAGATTGTTTGTGCTTAAAAATATGAACATTAACATTGCAACTGAAAAGTATGCAGTGTGTGTAAGCAATGGAGATATCATAACATGAGAACTTGCGTGGACCACTTGGCATTTAAATTACTATTCATTAACTTGGTACAAGAAATAAACCAATAAAAGACTAATGAGGTTCCATTATATATTAGTGGAGTTCAGGGATATAGAACTGACCAGGTCTATACAGTCAGAAAATAGAATATTCTGACAAAAATATTCCTTGATTATTATCAGAGAATATGTTATAATTATTATTTTAAAAAATACAAATTACTTACAAATTGGAAGACATTGCACATCAAACAAGTGAATATATAAAGCAAAAATATTTGGTTTTATATAATAAAGCAAAATGTGAATACATTACCAGGAAGCAATTTCTTGGATGAGCTTACCTGCAAAAAATAGAAGACACTAATTAAGCAAAGCTGAATACAATATTGAGATACAAATCAAGCACAGCTAGAATGCATTTCTGACTTATATGCAAGTTGATGTATGCAGAGATATACTAGTCAAGAGAAATGCAACACTATACCTGCGGAGATGAAACCAATTCGAAGAAAATGACATTAACCTAAAAGATAAAGAATAAGACAGATGCAAAAGAATCTGATTTCATTGTACATTTTTGTCAGAGGAAATTAAATTAAATGCAATTTTACAGATAGGAGATTCTTAGTATTTTTCTGTGTATATGTTCTTGATATTTTGCAACATTATCATCTTTATAAAAAGAGGCTGTCTGGAATCTTCAAGTCAGACTCGCAGATACTTTTTTATTGAGTAATAAAGGAAAAAATCTGTTATCTTGGTGAAAGCTCTTACTGAATATAGAAGTTAATACAATTAGATGTTCAGTGTCTGTGCTGCTTATGAAATAACAAGACTGATTATAATCAAACTCCTGCATTTACTGAGCTTCTTGATATGGAGTTCTGTGAAGACTGAATAGCTTCTGAGATTAAGAAAGAGAACATAGTACGAGATTTTTTGGTTTTATAAACCATAAAACCATCAAAGAAAAAATTTATGTTCAGCAGCTTCACCTATTTTTTCTACATGAAGTCATATGTTTTTTCAATACACATTTCCTTCTGTCATTTTCAGATTAGTCATCTTTTTTCCAAGAGTTATTTGGACTATGATCTCTTCCTCTCATTCTCTCATTTTCTGGCAGAGTTTCCAAGAGAATGGCTGGTTATCATCTTTTAAATTTCTTTAAACTACCAACATTTCCACAAAATACTATGACATAGGTTATATCCAATCCTCTTAATATACGATCAACATACTCAGCATTGTTTATAGCAATATATTGAATCTTTAGTTTTATGGGTATTGTTCAAAGTGCACTGTCTGAAAATTCATAGTATCAGAATTTTTTTTAGAAGAGGCTGATTAGGCTCGTAATAGCATCAGAGTTACAAGAATAGAAAATCATTTCATGCCTCTGCTTCTCTCACCCTATGCCAATATTTTCTCACTTTCTCCCTTATTCTTTCTAGTACAATAAATCTCCATGAAATCCTCAAAAGAAAAAGAAATCAGATGAAAAATCACCCCAGATTTGCAAAGTTCTGATTGAGTGAGATCATCATCAGTCTTTCAATGTCCATTGTTGGACGTAGACCTTCCTCTGAATTCACAACACGTCTCTATCATGGGCATCAAGAAGTCAATACTTTCAGAATTTGTCTTGTTTGTCTATCCATATTGTATTCTGCTGGCCTCAGTTGCACATGTGATCTCTGGAGGATCGATGTTGTGAGTTGTGATGTCCATCAGTTGTCTGCCATTCTTGCAACATGATCAGCCCATTGCTATTTAAATTTATATTGTGCTGTCTAGTGATCTCTCTATGTGAGGTTGAGTATAATTTCTTCATGTGCATGTTGCATGGTTTTCAGTTTGCAGGTCAGTCTCTTGGTTAGGTTCCATGTTTTAGCTATTCAACAAAAGATCTTGTTAATTTTGAAAAGATGGGTCAGCATCAAGGCATCCTCCCGGTAGTCACCTATCAAGCTGAAACATGGAACTTGACCGAAATTTTGCTCTCAAACTAATTACCATGTGCACAAGAAAGATCCTGCTTAACATTACATGGAAAGATTACAAGACAGCAGAGAGCATAATGAGAAGTATTGGTGCCAGAGATATCATAGAATCCATTAGAAAACTCAATAGGGAAGACGTGTAGCAAGAGTTTTTAAACCTGCTGGACAACATGACACACGATGTGGATCCTCAAAGATCATGTGCAAATCTATGGCTAGCAGGAAAAAAATGGTGTGATGATATTGACAGGTTCAGGAGATATTGATGCTGTAACAATCCCAATAAAGAGATCTGGTAAATTTTGTGGAAGATCTGTGTTCAATGATGGTTGGATGTTGATAATGATTATATATAAGTGTATACATATATATATATATATATATATATATATATATATATATATATATATATATATATATATATATAGTGTACAATTGGATAGGATTTATTGGACATTATGATGATAGAGAAAAAGAGAAAATGTGAAAAACAAGTTTAGACAAAAAGAAAGTCTGTTTATAGTGGTAACAAATCTTTATGTGCATTGATGATATAATCAATACATGTGTTTTCATGTTGTATGTATCATGAAGAAGTTCTTCTCAGGTGTGTTTCTGGTGATATTCATGGTATGTACCAACCTGCGTTGATTGGTTCTCTTCATGGTGATGATTTGTTTTCTTATTCTCACCTTGGTTAGGTGTATGGATGTTTTGCTAAAGCCTGGTTGTTGAAGGACCATCTTGCTTATTGTGATTAGTGTGGATTCGATGACTAGGCATGTCATTTTATGATGAAAGTGCTTGTTTTATATAGAAAATATAGCCTATTTCATTTTGATGACAGGCCAGGGCATTTCAATGGGTGTCCATTATTAATACTTATTGGTGTTCATATAGCTTTTTTTTGAATGGTCATGAATTTTTCTTGAAATGTATTTTTGGGTAGATTTTACAAGGTATTTGATATATACTCATCCTTGAGGTCATGCTGCTTTGTAGTTTTCCAGTCATTTTTCTAAAGGTTTTAGATGTTTTAGATGTGTTTTCGAAGCTCTGTTGATGAATTTATTAGAAGGATGATGTGTCTATCTGTCATTGTTTCCTGGCTCAATGTCATTTGTGCTCGATTGGAGTTTTTTGTGGTTTGAATCTTATGCATTCTCCCTCTGGCATTATGTTTGAAGGGATAGAGATTGTGGGGTGTTGTAAAAGTGTGTTCTATAAATGTTTCATCTTCTGCTGGGAACTGAAGGCTGCGTAAATCTCATTTGATTTTAGTACTGTGGTGTGAATAGAAGTTGAGGTGGTCCTTTTTGTTGGTGAATTTTTTACGTATCCTTAGTAGTTGGTTGGTGTTAATTTTATGCATTAAGATATCGAGGAAAAGTATGGTGTAGTTGAATTCTACCTTATGCATAAATTTTTCTGTTGAGTCTATCTACTAAGTTTGTACTTTGTGGGTATGAAAATAGATGACTGTATATTTCACATTGTCTCTTTTTCTTTCTCTCTCTCTATGTATATATATGAATATATTGACAGTGTCATATAAATCTGTTATCAATATTTATGCTGTATTTCATTGAAAACTCTCTCTCTGTTATTGTCAAAATAGATTTTTGGTGCATTTCAATACCTCAGTAGCTTTTTATATCATAAACATTGTCACAGATTTCTTCCACAGTTCGTAGCCATCCAGTTCACTATAATAGGATTATAAAGACACAGAGCACTGTTAGTTTTTTTATCTCTTTCATTGGTACATCAAGTTAAAAGTGTGGAGTAGAGTGAAGAGGGTAGGAATAACTCTACTCAGGTGGTGTCATTTGATTAGATGAAGTCACGATTGAATATAAACAAATATCCTTCTGTACACCAGCTCTGAGCTGCAAGACATAACTGATGATTGTACACAAAAATTTATACATACAAGTAAAACTGTTTTCTATGTATATTCATTATTGATGATTAATTACTTCAGGATATGCTAATTCATAAACATTGATAGATATATTGATAAGATGGTGAATAAAAATTCCTTAGATTCTTAATTTCATATTCATAAAAATTCATATACTTATGATGAATGAAATATTCCTAAATTACTGTTCCCAATGAAAATATCAGTTTTTGTCAATAAAATAGATTGAAAAAATTACTAATTCAATTAAAATGTTTCCTCTCAATTTTCATTTATTCAACATTGGCAGAGAGTCATCGATTCCCTTCCAAAAGCATTCTTTATTCTGAGAGTCATTTGAACGCTTCATTAATTTAATTCTGATTGGCAAAGTTCTTGCTGGTAAGGAATGGAAAAATAGTAATATATAGGAGAGAAGTACAGTGAATTGGCAGGGTTCAATAAAGTTTTGACTAAAATGTCATTTTTGCAACGTGAACAAGAGCATTATTGAATTTATAATTATCTTGTTTCATTAGGGTCTGATTTGAAAAAATGCAAAAAGCACAAGTTTAAACTTCATTATGATGTTCAAGATAATTTAGTAAAAATGAATGGAATGATCTAGATTAAGTACTGAATAATCTACAAATAATGTAATGATCAAAAATAAGATATCAAATAATCATTTTATCATTGAAAACAATAACAAATTTAAGCTCAAGTCATAAATTCATTCTAGTAATAGGAAAAAAAATATCTCAAGGGGAGTGACATCCAATTGAAATTACCTCCCTTGAACTTGCTGTTATTTTTTCTTCTTTCTTTAATTCAATTTACAAAAGAGTTCTTTTTTTAAAGAAACAATTCATTGAAGAGTTTTATGAATCTTACAGTTGAAATCCACATGGCAATTTCATGTTGAACAGCTTTATATAAAATGTAAAATAAACTTGAATCGATTTTCCAAATCCACCATCTGAGCTGTTGTTATTTAAGCTTTATCTATTTTTCAATACAGGAGAGTGGAAAGTTCTCTAGCAAAAAAAAGAAATGGCAATTTATTCAGACACCGGCTAATACTCCTTTGGATCCATTCACATGTTTTCAGTCTGGTGTAAAGATCTTTTTTTCTAACTTAGCAGATACATTACTTGTTTTAAAGTTTGTACTACTGAGTCAAAGACAAAAAGCTATGAGAATCATCAGTATCAGAAAGAAATATGGATAGTTAGATCAAAATATGGATGACAATGAAGCTGGAATACATGTCAGTGTAAAAATAGTCAAAAGTAGTAATACTATCATTTATCAGAGTGTTTAGATATACGAGGGTGGATCAATGAGTCCATATCCAGATAAGTAGTCATTAGCTGAAACTTTCCCTGTTTTATGTTCAATATTTGTGAATAATATTCATCACTGAATTATGCGCCTTGACAAGAATGGAGATAATGTTGAAAAATAAAGATTTGTTGCGCTAAATAGATGATTTTTATTTATGAGGCAAAGGACTTATTGATATACCTACATAAACTAAAAAGTTTTCTATTAGGTAGAGCCAACTCACTCTGATCAAATACATCTGAATGGAATATTGAGCATAAAATAAGTCAGTGAAGGAGAACCATGGCCTTTAATGCCAAGTGAACCATTGGCAATCCTGTCTGAGAATAGTCAAAAATGAAATGACTAAAATGTTTTAACATTGACTTAAATCCCAGCAAAACTAACATTAAGCATTTCAAATTACATGAATGTCATCAAGTTACTATTAGACAAAATCTCACATAGCCTTCTGTTTTGGCCTCTTTATGCTAAAACAACAAAACTGTGGCATCTAGACAAAACATTGACTTGTGACATGGGGGGTTCAGAATTTTGTTTGAAGAGGTGTATTAATGATTATGTATGATATGATTGAACAATTTTCCTCGTCTATGAGTTTATTTTTTCCATGTTTTGGCCATGTACCCGCTGGTCTTCATCAAATGCTGCTGGTCTCAAGCAAACATGGGCTTCTAGTAGTGATTCTACATTCTAGAACCAACAACACTAAACAGAACATTATGAAAGAATGAACACGTTTACCTATAGTAAAAAATTGAAATTTTGACCATACTAGTAAGAGTTGAAACTATTGATTTTAAACTTTTAATCTCTCATTTCAAAAACATTTAAATACTTTTGTATCTTGAAATATTTGAATGAAAGACACTGGGACTGATTTATAAATCTTATTTCTTATATTCTAATAAGAGATTAAAATGGAAGACATTGGGATTGATTTACAAATCTTATTCCCTTATATTCTAATAAGAGATTAATATTTCATTGACTTTTGATTTTAAAAAGTGAATAAGATTCAAAATGGTTTCTGTTTTATCAAAACTGAGTGATAAAAAACTAATGAATAATTTCCCGTACTGCTTTTTGAATTGCTTCACATGGTGGCATCCACTGACAAATCTATAAATTGAAAATTACAATTAGGAAAGTTCTTGATGCATGACATAGTAAATTTTCAAATCATTTACTACTTTCAGTACACTCGATGAACTGACAGAGGAAGAAGTGAGAAATTCTACAGGAAATATTCTTGAAATGCTATCATTAGACACAAATATATAATAAGAGTGTTCTTTTTCTGCTAGATACAAATGGTTTATAGGAATGGTAAAACCAATCAGTTTGAATGAATAGAAAATCAGATATAGCCAACATAAGCTGACATAAATCTGCAATCTATCATTTGATCAAAAGTAATATTCAAGAAGAAATCTAGGAAAAAGATTATCTGAAAAATGAAAAATCAACAAAAAAGACTCTAAAAAACCACAAAAATTTTGCAAAAGATAGTTGAGCTTTGCAAAAATTGCAAGTTGCGAGATGATTCTTGAGTTATTGAATATTGTATGATAATAATGGCTCCTCATTTTTTTCCTTTTCTCCCTTGGTGAAGATTTCTTGAACTTAGCCAAGATGAATGAGTCAGGAATAAAGAAACCTGACCACAAAAAGTGAAAAAAGAATCTGAATGATGAAAAAAACTTATAGGTTGAATAATGTCTTTTTTTCCAAAATAAGACTACTGAAATATGATGGAATGTTTCTTAAAGTTGAAATGTTTTAAATCTCAACATAAACGTGTGTGTGTATATATATATATATATATATATATATATATATATATATATATATATATATATATATATATATATATATATAAAACAAGCTAGATATATGAATCATAGTTCAAGGGGAGGAGGTATTCAATCTGTGCAGCCAGGAAGCCATAGTAAAATAACTGTTTTGTTTTTAAATCTTCAAAGCAATAAACAACAGATGATCTCCATAAGAAAGTTTTGTTTATCGTATTATAAGATCTGAATCTGTGTAAAACATGAATCTTTTTCAGAATCTTTTCATTAACAGTTCTAAGTAAATAATTGACTTAAATTACATAAATGAAAGAAACGAATCAACAGAAAAAAATCTGTCTGTAAGATCTTCAGCTAAAACTTCTATTGTAGCATTTTAAGAGCTTCAAGACTGAAAAACTTTCTATCTTAATAAAAAGAAAATTTTTTCCAGCAACATCTTCAGTGCTTAAAGCTGTAAATCTTTCCAGACTACATATAAATTGGAAAGATCAGCAAAACAATACTGGAAAAAAAATCAACACAGATATCAAAAAATATTAAGCACTCAACCAATTGATCAATACACAGGATGTCATAAATTTGTTCCAGAAAATAGAAAGTAAAATTAATGTAGTGTCCATACAATTTGACTTTGACGATTCTTATCCTTCTATCATGGAAGAGACATTGAGCAATGCATTGATCATGGTAGAGAACAGCTCCCAAATCAAGAAATCAGATAAAGACATTATAAAACACTGTTGAAAAAAACATTTTGTTAACCAATGATGAACAATGGTTTGAAAGAAACAACCACAATTTTGACGATGCCATGGGAGTGCAATGCAGCACCCAGATTTCAAACCTTGATGGGCTTTACGTTTTGAATAACCAAACCAATAATACAAATATAGAAGTAAGTGATATCAGGCTATATAGAGACAACAGTTTTTAGAAAATTGTAACAGGTACAAAGTAGATGAAATGAAAAAATTCATAGAAATGTACTTCAAAATCAACATTAGTACCGATGTTAAGATGGTCAATTTTTTAGATTCTACCTCCAATTTAAAATGTGAAACATACAAAAATTACTGTATGTGAATATAAAATTCAACTTCCTACCAACAGCACTTAAACTGATTTGCACATCAGTAAATACTACGTTTATACAAAACTTGTTGAATGACAAAGTATCCCCCCAAAACACTTTAGGTTACTAAAAAGCTTCAAAGAGTGGATATGAAAGTACAAACGAATGAGGAACTTTTAAATAAACAGAACAGTATCACCAAAATTAGTAAAAACAGGGGCTATAGATGTTATAGGGTTTTAATTCTCAACACACACACACACACACACATATATATATATATATATATATATATATATATATATATATATATATATATATATATATATAACAAGCTAGATGAATCATAGTTCAAGGGGAAGAGGTGTTCAATGTGCACAGCCATCAAGCCAATACAATAAACGGGTAAAAACCAATGTAGGAGAAATGTTTATTGAATTAGAGAAAATCAAGCGCCAAATAGTAACAAGTTACACAAAATACTAACCATTAACAACATCAAGTTAGGATATAGTTGAATGGATAGTTTTGAAAGAAATATTGACAAGCACAATAATTATAAATAAAAAAACAAATAGATAATAAAACAACCAAAACACAATCATAAAAATGTTGCAGTTTTAAGAAACGTAAAAAACGTGCTCAACAAAATAAATGCCTAACCAAAGAAATAGCGTACAAGGCAAAGATCTCAACATTAGAAAACCAAAAGACAAGAGGGTTTATTCTAGAATTACTAAACCAGATTTGAACGTGAGACTTGCAAACCATAAAGCCTTTTTTACAAAATATTATAGGAGCAAAGGAACTGCACTCTCAATTCACTATTGGAAGCTGGAAGGAAAGAGGAAAATTCCCAAATTAATTAGAGGTCAGTGAAAAGGTAAAAAATATCTGAGAGTCTGAATTCAAGATGTGACTCGTGTCTGGAAGAAAAATTGAAAAATTGTTACATGAAAAAAAGAAATACGCTACTAAATTCTAGATCTGAAATAGGTGTGAAATGTAAACATAAAAAGAACCTTAAATGCAATATCCAAAATAAAAATTGAGATGTGCATAACACTCGGTTGGCATGGGTTAAAGTGCAGTAGTTTCACTTCATAAACTATCAACAATTGTACGGAAACTTGCGAGTTGAAATAACAGCAGTATGATCTGTGATGGTCAGGTATTGTCGGTAATCCAACTTTCACTTTGCTTACCTTTGACAATTTTTTCAACATGTTTTACGCACTTTGCGTTCGACCAAAAATTTAAAATTTCATATATTGTAACTAGAACTGAAAAGGGCAAGAACCTAGAAAGATGATGTAAGTTTGAAACCACACAGATAGATAATCATAGAGTAGCGAAGCACCCGAGGTGGACCTAAATTTAGTAGCACATATACAAAAGAGGGAAATGACATGGCTCTAAACTGAAGCCATGTTTAGAAAAAGTGATATTTAGGAAGGCATCTAAGTTTTACTAACTTTACAATAGTAAAATGTAAATTCTAGCATTTTAAAAAAGATTAAAAACAAATATCAACAAATCAAAAAATCATCAAGTAAAAAAGATAAAGATAAGTACAAATATATAAGAATAAGTAGGTGAAACTCAAATTACACCAAAAATTCCCTTCAAAAAATGGAAAATTACTTGAATAAACTGAAAGACTTCACAAAGTACAAAAAAACAAATCATTTAAGTAAAATGGAATATTGTGAATTCTTTTCGAAGTGAATCAGGCGGTACGATCTGTTATGGAATAGTCCGCTGTTCTAACCACTGATCTACAAATACTTCCATGCAAGTGCGCTGAAATTCTAAGATAGACCCTCATCAACAGTAGACCTGTTGTCAAAGCAATGAAAAAGCGTCTGGTTTGTGAGATAAAGATACGTGGATTTAAATTTATGTAATGAAAGCCTGATTCAGTTTAGTTGAGTTATGAATTCATGTCTAAACACGATTAAACACGCATGAAGATTATTGAATTTTTGAAAGAACATCAAGATTGATTTTGAAACTGAGAGTTTTGAAAAAAATTTTCACAGTTATTAAATTCTGTTGGTGCCCATCGTGAAATGACTCATTGCCATGCGATGATTTTATGATTTCATTAATACAAATTTCGTTTCGATTGAATTTTAGTCTATATCACTCATCTATTCTGAAAAAATATAAATAAAGGCTTGTTTGATTTTTAAAAAAAAGCTAAAACATCACTTGGTTCTTGCGTAAACTTCAGTAGTTGTTTAAAGATACGCATATATTTATATCAATTTTTATTAAAGAAAATATAAGTTAATACTCAGTTTGATTGATTTGGTAGACTTTAGTAAAAAATAGACAGAAATTTTGTTTTGTTCTTGTTTTCTTTGAATATATATATATATATATATGTGTGTGTGTGTGTGTGTGTGTGTTTGGGTGTGTGTCTATGTGTTTGGGTGTGTTATTTTATGCTATTGAAAAATCTCGAAATAACAACCAGGAGTTGATGTGAAATTCAAGTGAAAATTGAATTCACGAGTCAGGTCCCCCAAGGCAGAAAATCGCCGATCGTTCAAATCGGTCAAAATGTCCAATACCTCTACCGAAGAACAGCCAGCATTTTTTCCATAATGAACAGTAATCACCGCAATTAGTATTTTGCAATTTTCCTTGCAAAAGGGTTGCAAAAACTTTTGTCTCATTGGTTGCAAATAAGTTGTTTGAGAAGCCGTACAGTAAACCTTTGTTGTTTATTTTTTTCTACTATTTACCCCCATCTTATATTTTAGTTGATTTGTAGGTTGTGATTTCTTTCACCAGTAAAAGTAAAAAAAAAAAACTTATTTGAAAATTCTCTAAGAATTTTTTCTGCGTTTCCGATCAATAAAACCTTTGGATTGATAAATGCTAGTTGTTGATAAAAAAAATTAGTTCGAGGTACAATTTACGATGTAACTATAATGCTGAAATGGAAACTTAATTTTCGTCTATCGTGCGATCATTTGAAATCATTTTCATAAACACAGTCATTCTTCTGAATGTAGTCAAAATGAAGAAAATTTGAAAAAGATTTTTTCACATTGGCAAAAACATGAGTACTTCAAAGCCGTACATTTGTACAATTGACGTAAAAAAGGGTCCAATTACATTATAGTTGAAGCGTGATCAAACATCCCTCCCATAAGAAGCTGGAATAATATTTTTTTCAAAACCTACACTTTCAAAAACATAATGGAGGTATTTATTTGGAAATAAAAACAAGGAAACAAATCTTACACAGCTTTTCAGATTCGGTGGTTAAACTAATGTTATACATTTTGACTCGGAGCCCTTTTAGCTACAAGAAAGGGCAAGGAAAGCTGACACCAGCTCATTCAAACTCTTCACAACCTGCCTTGGGATGATCTCCCGACACCTACCTGAGAAAATAAAGGAATCAGAATAGACTGCGAATACCTAAGCAACCTAAGAATTGCAGATGGCATCGTCCTTTGAACAGAGAGCCTCCACGACCTCTAACTAATGCTAGATGATCTGAATGAAGAAAGCAAGGAAGCTGGCCTTCAAATAAACATAAGCAAAACAAAGGTCATGCTTAACAAACACATCGAAAATAAGCACACAACAATCAAAATCGAAAATGCAAAACTGAAAAGAGTAGACCACTACAACTACCTAGGACAACAAATCTCCATGAAATCCTCAATAGAAATAGAAATCAAGCGAAAAATCACTCTAGGATGACAAGCCTCCGTTAGAACAAGGTCAACCGTTAAGAACAAGAAAATCCCATTAGTCCTAAAAAAGAAAAGTATACAACTAATGCATCATAGTCACCTATGGAGCTGAAATATAGAACCTAACCAAAAGACTGACCTACACACTGAGAATCATGCAGTGCACGTGAAAGAATCATGCTTTACATCACATGAAGAGATCGTAAGACAGCACAATATATTAGAGAGAAAACAGGAGTCCAAGACGTCATAGAATCCATTAGAAAACTCAAATGGCAATGAACTGGTCATGTTGCAAGAATTGACACCAAAACTCACAACATGGATACCCAGAGATCGCATGCTAAATAGGAGCCGGCAGAAAATAAGATGGAGAGACGAACTAGACAAGTTTCGAGAGTATTGGCTTCACGACACCCATGATATGTCTACCGAAAATCTTCAATTAGCTTCAATTATTGTGCCACATTCAAGTCCATACGCTTTCTGTTAATTTCTGTTCGTCATTTAGTGCTGTAAAGACTGCGAAATTATTTAATGAATATACAGAAATCACAGATGATTACAGGATGACTAATTCAAAACAAAGCAAGCCATCTCGTCAAATTTGGAAAAATTTTGTATCCAAATTGAGGCAAAAGGCACCCGAAAACATTTTCTTTTTCTAGAAAACAATCTAAGAAATTATCCCCAAGAATGGCCACGTATTGCCCATGAGCAATCACAAATTCAGTTGTACATCACCCCAAATTGGCAATTAGGCGTACCAATGATACCCGCTTCCTAATCATCCCTTGGCCTTCAAAATACCAAACCTTATCTATTCAAAACATCATCCCCGCTTCATTAACGCACGGCTACTACGACAACTTTGCACAGAGCTCCTACTTTTAACTTCGACGCTATCTTCTATCTTCATTTTCTTCCCGGCTACACGTTAACATTATTTACCTATTCTGCCATGGATCCAATTTCCTTCCTTAATAACCAACTCTCTCCTTCTCTACAAAGATGCTATGTAGTAATCTATTCTAATTAGACCTCTTCTCTCACGATCGACTTTTCAGCCTTGTATGTATTGTTATAAATGTCTCTTCATTAAATGTACGTCTTGTATGTTTGTCTAAACATTTACGATTACGAATTCTGTTTAATCTCTGCGTCCACATTCATACGTGGCCCGTCTAAATTCTCCCTTCTATCATGGTGATTATCGACAACCTACATCAATACTTATAGTGACGTCACAATGTGACATTAAAAATACGCAGAGACGAATTATAATTATCAGATGGCATAACGAATTAGACTAGTTCAGAAAGTATTGGCTCCGCAACGCCCATTATAGAGAGATCTGGCGAATCTTGAGGAAGATCTATGTCCAAAGAGAGAGTCTGCTGCTGCCTCTGGTGATGAGGACAATAGATTACAGTACAAAACTGGAGTCAAAGATATAGAATCCACTTGAAAAGAGCATTTTGAAGGACTGTGGTATGTTTTTCGTATTTTGAATGCGCGTGAAGATGTAAAAGGTCTTTAGTCCAGATAAAAATGGCGATATAAAGGGGAGTGAAAATTTGTCCATCTAGAGGATTAATGAGACTGTCGTGTGGGCTAAACTGTTGTTCGGAACGGCGATAGTGTGACTAAAGAATCGGTGTGAAGGACATGGTTATACGGATGTTCCTCCCTCCCCAGGCTGACTCAAGCAACCTTAATTTTAAAGAGTCCTGGAGTGACAAAAAAAAAAGGGGTGAATTTTCTATCACGTGACTGCTTATTACAACATCTGTATTCTGTTCTGTTGCTGCTAATTTTCTTTCACTAAGGCAGAAAAATGGCGCGTTCTGGAGTCTCTTTTTGAACAATTATGAAGACCCCATCAAAATCCACACATTAACTGCGCATCAATCAACAATGTGAGAAACACCAATTTTATTATTGATAAAGAACTTAATCAATAATTCAGAGATAATTATTAGATAACTTTAAAAAAAGATGCACAATTTTCATAATAGTCTTTAAAGGTCAAAAATAGCTAGTTCGTCATTTTTTAAAATCTAAAAACCTAATGCTGAAAACTGGGGCTCTCCGTGATAGTTCTTTTATTAAGGAGTCCGTGGATTTTCGAAGTTTCGAAACCACTGCGTTAGACTCTGACGATCTTTCTTCACTACAAATGCAAATATATTCTCCATTTGGTGTCTACTCGCTCCCATCATGGTTCACTCTTTCCATTGTCTGCACCCAACGTTTCCATTTCTCCACTTTTTCTCCCTATCTGTAAGAATGTCGAAGGACAATCCTCCCTTTCCAATCATATGGTTTGAGCGACCAACAACTATTCAACTTTTAGGCGTATATTATCAAATTACAACAATGTATAGACCATGGGCTCAGATGTCAAAAATCCTTTGAACTTTTTATTTCGAGACCTACTTGTTGAATGGGAGAAGAAAGGGTGGCGAGTTAAAACCCACAGATCTCAGAACAATGTACTCTTTTTCATAAGCGTAGATTTAGCGCCTGCGCGAGAACGGCAGCCTTATTTAAAGATGGCTGATGGTTTTTGAATAAAACACGTTCGTTTACTGAAACCCTACTAGCACCCAAACCAAGAGAACTACAGACATTAAGCTTAATTTATTCTGCATCTTGTCATGTATCATATTTTGTATCTTGAATCTGCTTAAAAATTGAGAAAACTTGTGAAGGAAATAGTAATTTTTTATGACATTTTTCAGATACACTTTTTATAGTTGTTAACCACAACTTAATAAATGATTCTTGAGTCAAATTTTATATTCATCATGTAGATACACTAGCATTCTACCAATAATACCGGTTACATAAGCTTAGTATTACATTTTTGTTGCCAATAAATTCGTTTTAAACTGTGGTGTATTTGCAGTGTTGTGTACTTTTGAGGTGGGTTATGTCATTGCGTAAGTAAAGCGATTAAGTATATAAAGAAAAGACTACACAAACACTCGTGATATTTGGAAAGGAAATTTCATTAGTTCTTCCAAGAAGAAGTCATACAAATGTATCCATCAGGCACAACAAGCTGAAGCCAAAAACATAAACGTAGGTAGTCAAGCATATTAGGCATTCTAGCATTTTATAAACACTCTATAGTTCACAATCTGAACTTTGCTTCTTTTTTCACAAAGCGTACCAATGTTTTGTCTGAAAATGGTTAAAGTTTGCACATTTTGGATAGGAAAATGCAACTAAAACACACTTTTTATTGCAATTTAGTTAGCTTGCGTCTTTATAGAGGCGGTCTTCTTGATTTATATTCATATATGCTACAGCGATTGTCGTTGGCTAATTAATACGATTAAACACGTGTTCTGCTTTTTTTGCTCGGAGCTACTTCAATGTTTCTATGTAAAAATATTGAATAAAAACCTAAATTACTAATTACTGAACCAAAATTTGGCATGAGACAAGTTACTGAACGTTTTTTGTAATATTATTTAGATTGTCACGCAAAAGCCATGCTCATCCTTTTGTATGTCATAAAAGTTAGCTTTTTCAGGAAAGTAATCTACTAATTATGATCAGTTGAGAACTGGATACGAAACCCTTCTTTTTGCTAGATATCAAAAACATCACTTCCGACGACGACCCCCTATAAAAACCCTAAACACATTAGTTCAATTGCTTATTCTAGCCAGTCACGCCCTCTCTCTCAAAGATTAGTTTCATTTCGCTGGCTTTCCGGCAGATCCAAACTTTACCATTTTTCCACCGTAACCAAACGCTGCACTAACGTTGTCTATTTTAGTTCCACTATATCGAAGCATCTCTCATGCACACACCTAGTCAACATCCTCATCACTAGCTTCAAAAGTGTATACACCTCTAAATTTCATGAATGAAATGGCAATGTTTTCAACTTTCCCATAGTCAGGATGATCTGTCATCTAATTTTCTTCACTTCGAGAAGCTCGCATGGATTAAACCCCATGTGTTTTTTGTCTTATATAGTCTGTCTGTTGTGTGTTCTCCAGCATCAGATAATGGTCCCCAAGTTGCTCACATGCAATCCCAAATACATTGCGCACAACATGGCAATTAAGCATACGTACTGAACCTGCTCCCCATAACCATTCCATGGTACACTCCAAGCCTTACGGATTCCAAGCAGTTCAGATATCCCTGTTTTACACTGATGACAACAACTATGACACCAATCTTCTATCTTTTGCAGATTTTTCATCTTCCTTCCTCTTAACGCAATTGCATCCATATTTTCATCATATGTATTTTCACTTTGGTCGTGTATCGTCATAAATGTTTATGTATTAAAATGTAAGTTTTATTTGTTTATCTAAGTACGTGTATGTGTCCTTTTTGCCCCGTTTGATCTTAATCTATTGGCGTGCATGTTCTCCATACATTTCTCTTCCTCCTTTCATATTTTCACTGACGTCCACATGGGCCCACAAACACAGCAGGCACCCATTCTTCAACAAGAACTATATAGAACCATTATTCTGGTAGGTGTGTGTATACTTATGAAATTCTATCTGATATATCTGTACTATTTGAAATAAAACAAAGTCAGAAATAAAAATAAATGGAAACTAATTAATTGATATGTTGTACATGTTTCTGGAAGATTTCCTATCCCCAGAAGCATGTATGTAAATTTTAATGGTTAAAGGTTTATTAATCATCCCTTCTCCCAATTTTCTGATTAATCACCCCCACAAGGCATGCTGGTCATGTGACAGTTTCTATCGAGTGACTAACCAGACCTGTTTCCTTTCTAATTATGAATTTACCCATTACATGCATCAATCAGAGAAGCCACTTCTAGACAAAATGCAATCATTGATGCATACTCAGGCACAACTATGGACAGAGTCCCAAGAAAAGATAAACAACATCTATTGGTATAAGTTTGAGGATAAGTGTGAATGAGTATATGTTTATCCTAGTGTATACATATTTTTGTATTGGCACCATAATGCGAGAATATTCAAAATTGTTTAATGTGGTTTCTCGATAGAAAAATGCATGTATTTATATCTATAATAAATGAATGTTTTAAGAGTATGTTTATATTTTGGGATATTTGAAAAAAAAACATATATTCATGTCTGAACTTTAGAACAGAGTTCAATATCTTTAAATAATGTATGCTTAGATGAAGTCTTAATTCAATAAAAAGAAAGCTATGAAATATTGAATCTACATGAAAATTTAGGATATAATTCTTCTGAATTCCATATTGTCTGTATTGTAATAAAAACATTATTAAGGAAACAACAAGTTCATAAGTTAAAAGAAATCCAATAACAAAAAAATAAATCAAACACTAGGCTTTTACTGTTTCTAACTGACAAATTCAAAGAATTAGTCTCTTGATAAAGTCCAAAACAAAATAACCATTCTTATTGAGAAAGAAAAATGGAAAGACACAAAATGAATGAAATCGATTATTGCAAGCATGCAAAATTAATAATATCTGAGTTTCTCATTACATTTTCCTCTGCACAGAACATTTGAATTTATTCATCTCTATTCAATTAATTCAGTTTACCAGACTAAATATCCGCCCTTGTGGGCTGGTAATTGCTGTCCAAAAAAGATAGATGGATGGAAATCAGACAGCATTTAATTTAATTTGTTTATAAAATTGATTTAAAATCATTCTTTTTTTTTCATTGTTAGAAAGAAGAGGCTATTATTTAAAGAGGGGGATAATATAAAAATAGGGTGTCTAGATATTGTAAAAAATGGGGTTGGGCAAATGTAAAAAAGAGTCAAAATAAAAAAAAGGGGGTCATAGGGGGTACTAAACTGTGGCATAATGTAATAAAAAGAGTAGGGATTATCTCCAATAGAGGGAGGGACTAATGAAAAAAAAAGATGGGGCTGATGTAACAAAAAGTTAGAAAGTTAAAGAGGAGAGGAATAAGTGTTCAAAAATGGGGCAAACAAAAGAGATAGTGGGGTTCATGTTCAAGTGAAACTGTCCAAAAAAAGGAAACCAATTATGGGAAAAAAATCGGGCTAATATCCAAGAGGGGAGAGGGTATTGATGATAAAAAAAGGAAAAGTTCACCCCAAAAGTAAATAAGAAAACTTCCTTAGATTTTGACTCCTAAAATTGGAGAAAAAAAACCTTTGATCTTGACCCCTAAAATAGAAAATGAAAACCCTGCTCGATTTAAACACCTAAAAGTGAAAAAAAATTCCACTTGATTTTAACATCTCAAAATGAGAGTAAATATCCCCTCTCAATTCTAACACCTAAAAGTGAAAAAATCTCACTTCACCATGTTTGGCGCCTAAAAATGAAAAAAAAGTTCCCATTCAAGTACGACACTTCAAAGAGAAAAATAAAAGTTTCCCCTCAATTTTGACTCCTAAAATCAAAAAAGTCTCCACCTTGATTTTGATTCCAACAAGAAAAAAAAAGATAAAAACTTGTTATGAGATCTGAAGTTTTTGAAATATACTCCTCCGATTTTGACCCCTAAAAAAAAATAATCTTTTCAAATTAATTTTGACCCTAAAAATGAGGAAAAAAATCTCCCTTCTTGATGATCCCTCGATTTTGACCTCTAAAAATGGAAGAAAAATGTTCCCCCTCAATTTTGATTTCCCTTTGTTGTTGACCTCTATAAATTGGGGAAATAAAATTACTGCTTTATATTGACCCCAAAAAATGGAAAAAAAAATTGCTTTCAATTTTGAACCCTAAAAGTGATAAAAAAAAGTTCCCCTGTGTTTTTGTCCCTATTAAAAGATTCAAATTTCTCAGAATCATTTGGAGTTTTTAGAAAAGGTCATAATGCAATTATATATGTTTCAGTAGGTTTTGTACTTGGTAATTTGATTTTCCAGTATGATACACACAATTTCTTTGAGTAATGTGAAAATGTTTTTACTACTCTTTGTCAAAATTTATTAGTTTTGTTTGACATTTACTTTTTGAAAGATTGAAAATATTATACTACATCATGAGGTAATCTTGTAACTGGAGATTTGTAAAAATTTTGCATTGTCTATGAACTAAAAATATAATTTAAAATAAAAAAATCCTGGCACTAAGTAATCTGCAAGAAAAATTCTGCATTTATCAGAAACTTGAATTTTCCCAGTCTTCAATGAAACCTGAAGAGAAAATGACGAATAATTATGAAACTCTTTTGATGCAACCTTAATTAGAAGAAACAGAGGAATGACTATTGCTACCTACCCAGTAAAATTCTCTTGTCTATTATATCTATACATTATGTTGGAATCTCAGAATTTGGATGATACATATTACTGACAAAGTTTTCCCAGGTTTTTGTGAAATTTAATTTCTTTTCACAAGCTATGAAAAGAGAAGCTATGTATATATATATATATATGGAAAGATTATAAGGAAAAGAGTCAGAACCATGCTCATATGATCTTTGACTTGGTAATTATTTTTAATCAGGATATTACAATAAAAGTATACTGCCACTTGCCTTAAATAAAAAACTCAAGCTTTAATGGCATATTTTTTTGAAAATGTTCAGCTAATGACCAGAAATACGCTACCAAAGATCACATGCTTTTTTAAAACAATATAAGAATAGAATTATTTATAATCTAATATATTCAGCAAAAAGACTTAATTTGTATATTTTCATGAATTTTAAGAAGAATAGACTTTATCATCTATTGTATCCAGACAAAAATGGTGTTGAACATTATCTGTAACCAAAGCAAACATTTTAAACATATCTAGTTAAACTGGAATCAAAAGTAACATTATTTTTTTTAGGGAAGGTAAGTCTCCTTGATGGAGGTCATTTATCAAAATATCCAAAGTTCTTATATTACATTGGATGAGAATATACATGAATATGTTCTCTACTGCAGGCCAACAACCCTTGTACTTGATGAAATATGATCAGTGATATGGATAGTTATCATGACCTAGATTTTATTTCAGCATAAATCTCACTTGGATACTTAGAAAAAATGTGATTGCCTTTGATTTGATGTAATGCAAGTGAAAAATTGCTTCTTGAATTTTAGATAAATATACATTCATGCACATAATGGTCTAACTATAAGCTATTTAATCATTAGTGTAGGCATAAAACAAACTAGTTACATCCAACAAAAAATCAATATAGCTGACAATTGGAAAAAAAAGATATTATTAGGGAAAAAACGTTATGTGCAAGATAACATTTTCTGATTGATATATTTGTTCATGGATTGTGGAGATCATTAGCGGACAAAAACTGACAATTTGTCTTGTCTAAGATAAATAAAAACTATTAAAATGAGATATTAGCGTTAGAATATAAACTGATCTTATGTCAGCAATTTTCAAGAGTAGAAACATTTTTTTAGATTGGAGCCATCAGTGTGAACATCATTTGCTCTGATGGATCCATTAAAATGTCATCAAAATGATATTTAACACTTTGTAATTCTTCAGCTATTAGGAAATTCTAAGCATTATTCCAGTTACTTTGGTCCTTGTTTTTTTCAACAGCCAGAAATGTAGCAAGAAGTAATGACCCCTCCCACTTAACTCTATATGGAGCTGCATACAGACAACTAAGTTTTAGATTTTTTCCATACACTGTATAGTAGTCAAGATGTCCAGAGAAAAATCATGCAAGCTGTGACAAAAGCAATAAATTTGGAAGTAAATCATTTTAAGGTATTCTAAATCCAATAAGAGAAGGAGATAAGTGATCAGACAAATGATTCATAGTCAAATCATTGGTTCAAAATGTCAATTCATTTTATCATAACTTTGTATTTCCATCTTGACAAGTTAATGTATATGATCCATTTCTTTACATAGCAGCAAGTTCAGGCAAAGCTCAGTGCACTTTGATTGAGAAATGTTGCACTTACAGCATTCTCTACACAAAACTTTACAGTCATATTGGATTAGTTTATTACAGTTTCCAGTGTGATTATCATGTTGAGTCATTGTATATCCAACCCAGTCGGATGGATCAGGGAGGACTGGTTGGGCAATAAGACTTTGTCACTACCTATCCAGCTTGATTCTCAGCACATTTGATGTGCTGCACCATATTGGGGCCCCTCTGTCATTTATTCCCCTCTCCACAAGTGGGGATCTACAGTTACAACTGCTGGGCAGAAATGTTATAAAACTTTTTTGATGAAGATGTACAAAAGGCATTAAATTTCAGTAATTCTTTTCATATTTACTGCCAATAACATAATTGGTATTTAACAATTGTGATGCATTTAGAGGATAAACTAGCAGCATTAGAAAACATCATTATAGGTTTCTTCAGTTTTCAAGTTAGTCTGGCTGGCTGGCTACATATGTATATACACATGTATGCATGCATGTATATATGTATGCATCATAAGTACAGGCCATACATATGGAGCTAGAGGGCTAAAAATGTAGGCATTTACTCCAAATTATGTTGACAAAAAACATACCCTCCTCCATGAATAGGTTTTTAGAGGGGGCTTAGTCTGCAATGCAAGTTTATGCTAAATCAATCACTTACTTTGTGCCCAGTATCATTCACACTAGTTTTGTGAAAATTCAGACTTTTTTAGAGATCACTGCCCAACAAAATGCAAGAGAAGTAAGTAATTTATTGATCACCTCTTCTTCTGATCATTACTGCTATCAGAAGACTTAACAGTTTCTATCAAGTGACTAACGAATCTGGATGGTCATAGGTTTCTCCACTTTTGCCAGTTTGAATATTTATGCCATCACAATTTTCCTGTAAAAATCATTATTCATATTCTGGATAAGTAGACAGTATAATCAAGATTATCACTCTAATAGTGAGGCTCAGAATCAAAACTGAACATTTGACAGCACCAACCTAATTATTTTTACTAATTCATATGAAAGCAGGACAGAACCTTCTCTTTGAGGATCCATATATTTACAAATGGGGCATGTAATTTGAAATGGCTGATATCTTCTGTGAACTGCTAGCAAAGGAAAAATTTGGGAGGATCATTTTAAAATGTAACAAAGGATTAATCAGATCCTTGGGAGAAAAAAAACTATCAGATTCAAAAGAATCAGTATATTTCATGGTAGATCTCACAAGATATTTAATAGGCTCTGAACACTGCAGTACAGATCTTGGCTTTGAGAGAGGTTTAAACATTGCCGGCAGAGGGTCCTTCATAAAGGATTATTTATGTCTTAGCTGATTTGGAGGGTGGGGGGGCGGTTAGAAACATTAAGATTTTTGTAGGATTGAAACTGCAATTCAAAAAGCAAAATCTGCTCTCATCCACACCATCATAAAGAGGTAGCCAACGGAGGATGGTATTCGTGAGCCAGCCTGAAGTTAATAGAATAAAAGAAACAAAGAATGATACATTGATTATAATATTATTTGTCAAGTTTCCTAAGCCATATATATATATATATATTTTTTTTTTTCATCAATAATACTACTTCATGATTCCAATGAAATGAGTAGTTTAGTTGAAATTTTGAAATTCAATATTTATTAGATAAAAAGTGCTCAATGTATAAGAAAATAAAAATAAGAGTAACATCTGAGATAAAATGGTGAATCCATTTTTGAAGAAACCTGAAGAATGGATTTACCATGAAACACATGTGGAGTCACTCTCTCTAATCTTCCGTAATCATTTTGATAAAGATATATATCTCACACTGTTGGTATACTCTTCATTCTAATTTCACTATTTCCATTCCTCTTCCTTCATATTTTATGAATCATTCTTACTCTTTTTGCAGATTTCCTACTCTATATCCATCTTCTCATCTTTTCCCAATTCTTTCTTTTCTACATTTCTGTCTTCTTACTACATAAACTTATGGTAGATTATAATGTTTTTTATTCTTAGTGATTTTTCTATTACTCTTTATCTCTTTGATTTGCTTGTGTCACTTATGTTTTTCTTTAAATTTATATTTTTCTGTCGTATCACAAGCATTCTTCGCAATGCCTAAGGGTAAAATAACTGCAAATATAACAGCAAATTATTTACCCTTGCCTTAGACCCCAAAAAACGAATAAATGTAAAAAAAGTTCTCCTTTGCTTTTGACACCTAGAAGTTGGAAAACATTCCAGCTTGGATTTGACTCCTACAAGTAGAAAAAAAGTTTCTGCTCTATTTTGACCATTGAAGGTGAAAAAGAATTTACCCCCGATCTTGTTCATCAAAAGTGGAAAAAATCTTCCACCTTGAATTTAAGCCCTGAAAAGTGAAAAAAAAGTTCCTCTATGACCAAAAAGTAATCTTCCCTTCAATTTAGACAACCGAGTGACTGCCCCCCCTCCACCATATAAAGAAATCTAGCCCTTGGTTTTGACCACTAAATGTGACAAAAAATTTTCATCTTTGATTTTGACCCCTAGAAGTAAAAAGAAAATTTCCCTCAATTTTAATCGCTAAAACTGAAATAATAGTTCCTTCTAATCTTGATACCTAAAACTGAAAAAAAATTCATCCTCAATTTTTGCCCCTAGAAATGAAAAAACAAACTTTGATTTCAACTCCTGAAAGTGAAAAATAAAAGTTCCTTCCATACAATCTACATACTCTTTAATCCCCAATATCCATGTTTGGGAAAAATGATTTATCAATGAAGTAAACTTTCAGCAGAATAATTAGATTGTAAATAAAACCCCTTTACCCCCTCCAAATTAAGTGTTCTGGAAAAATGATTAACATCTAAAGAGAATAGTGTCATCAAAATATGGAATCATGTCAGTAAAATTCTTTCAAAAAATAAATGTGGAGAGAATGAGTGTTCTAATATGATGTCACAGAATTTTCCACTGGAAACACAAGCTGGGGGTCCAGTTCAGCATTACAGTCATGCAGTAAATAGAACCCCTTCAAAATCCTTAAAATGTTACAAATTACACCTGATTTTTTTTTACATGCTTTAATCCAGCACATTTTTGGGTATGTTGAATCATAAGCTTCGTTTGAGACAAGAGGAAAAGGTGAATATATTCCCAAGCTTCCACAAATATAGAAGATTCTTTCATCACTGTCAATTATGGCATATTTGATTTGATATCATTCTCTAGATCTTTTCATATATCTCCTTCACTCTCTTAATGTTTTTTATTGTATGTCTCTATAAACTGATCTTTGACATATGTCATTCTTCTCTTTATGTTTGTGTTGGTATATTTGTAGGAGTGATGGAAATTCCCAATGTTTATGGTTAAAATAGAAAAGAAAATATTGCCCAAAAGCTTAATGATGAAATAAGTGAGTGGAAAAATCGGATTGATTTGAACTACATGAATTGATATCTAGAAAATTTTTCAAAAATTGTTCATTCATATGTATGAACCCCACAGTAATGATCAAAGCAACATCATTTCCCTCTTCCAATAGAGTTGGAAGGGTATATGTATTCGGTTGTGACTGTCTTTTCATCCATCAGTCCCCATTTTATCTTCAAAAGTAATCAATGAATTTCATTCAGTGGTAAGGGAGGATTGGTTGAATTCCAGGGCGGATCCAGAAATATTTTTTTGATTGAGATATTTTCCATTTTTTTTCGTATATTTACGCAAATGCTCATGGCTGATCACATGATTTTTCCAGAAATTCTCAATAAATTTCAATGAAATTTCATGAAAGGACGGATAATAGAAAACGAAAGAAGTAATTACATTTTGCAGCAGATTCGTGCACAATTTCTCACCCTGACAATGGCATTGACAGAGTAAGTGGGCTTTCTGAGTGCTTCCTTGTTCAAAATATTTGTTTGTTTTCTCTCTCCCTGCATTTTATACATGAGTATATACATGTAGGTCTTTTATCGATGTATATATACATATGTGTATATCTTTTATCTATGTTTCTTTCTAACTTTTTTTTGCCTTTGTACATTTCAGTTTGTTCTTGAGCTCTCTTTCTTTCTTAATCTGTACTTAACCTACTTTTTTCGAGCAGAAATCAGATTCTTGAACAAAATTCAGTCACTTCTTCTAATTCAGCTTCCCATTTTTTTTTTGCCATATTACTCACTTCGACCATTTTCTTTTGCTAAATCTCTTGATCATTGTGGCAACATTTTTACAAAATCACCGACCCACCAGTGGCTTTCATTTCTCCATATCTTCCATCATCTGTTATTTACTTAAAACTCATTAACATAAGGAAGAATTCCTCAGTATATTTCTTGAAGAAAAGATTTCATTGGTTGAATAATTAGTGCCTTTCACTTCTTTTTATCTTCGAATCTCTTGTTTTAATACAAAGATTCATTAGTTCTTCCAATATTTTTATCATAACAAAGAAAAATTCATCTCACCTCAGTCTTGGTCTTGAAATTACACATTAAAAATCTAACATAAGCCACAAAAATAATATTTCAATGTTTTCAAATTAATTCTGAACAATACATGTGAGTTTCAATTCCAAAAAGCAAATAAATGAAATATTAAAATCGCAAAATCCTTAAAATTTAATCCTGTAATTAAAATCAATCTACTATGGGCCACAATAAAGTTTTTTTTTTTACATCAATTGTTTTGTAGCACCGGACTATTTCTTTTTTTGAAACCGAAATTCAGTTTTAGAAAAAGCATTATCAAAAAATGTACTCAGTCAACTTTTTTTGTATCTACATTATATGAGCATGGCACTGATGGTACAATTTGTGCATAATGAATAAAGCACACCCTCTGATTATGATACTAATTCCACCCAACATTGATTAACACATTTATATATCTAAATTATTTCTGATTATTTTTCATCTATTATTTTTGCAGTTCATTACCAAAGGTCTTCAGAAAATTCACTTGAAACAAACGCTATCAGTGATTTATGTCCCTTTTTTGCAACTATGTTTGAAAGATTTCCGTCTGTCTCAAATTTCTTTTACCATTCACAAAACTTTTTTCCTGTCTTTGAACCCAAATTCTAGAATCTTGGAAATGTTCAGATTAACTATTTAAAGTGATGGACAGTTCCATCAATATCATTTCAAAGAATCATTTATAATTTCTCTATTGACTGATTTGAGAAAATTCTATATAATTCAGGGCAGTATGACATTTAGTCTATATAATATCTTATTTTTTGATAAAATCAAGTACTTTTAGCCTTTGTAAATTTGAGAAATGTAAAATATGAACTAACTGACCGAATACGGTATGAAGGGAATGCCAAAGCTTAAATAACTTCTGTGAAGGTTCAACTCAGTGAACATTACTAATAAAAGAAATAACATCTTCATGCATACATGAGGTTTAATAATATCAACAACATTGTTAAATGCCATAAATAGTCTTGTTTTGTCATGATTTTCATAAGGCTAAAATTGTTTTTAGATGATGTTTTGTTCCGGAAATATTAGATATACTTTCGAAGAAACCAAATCTATGAAAACAGATTTTTCAATTTATAGATATATATAAATAAGTCTAAAGGAAGATGGAAAGGAAGTTCTAGACTTTGCTTGCAGAGTTTGACGTATAAACTCAAACTGATGAAGGACAGAAATATCATTAATGAATTCTGACCATGACTGCATTTAAAATAATACAGTTTTTCTCAAATGAATTTCTTCCTTTCAAGTAATTTTTATGTATCTCAAATTCTTTTTTTTAAATAGTTGCCGTCACCATATTTACTTGGTGTTACATCTAATTCCTTTCTTATAATAAAAACTCTGGGATTCAAAGTTCCTTTTATATTAAATATTTAGGCATACATGTCTCGACCATAGTGATTTGACCATTTCTCAACTAAATTATCTCCTGGCTATATTTTTTCATTAATTAATCAATTACTTTCTCTCTTATCAGTCTTGTAGTGAATTAGAATTATAAATTCAAATTATCATTCAATAAAATTATAAACAGAAATCTAATGAACAGAAGAAGCATCAAAAATTATTAAGCTGAATACGACTACTCTGATGTCACTTACTAACTTAACCCCAAAGGTAGTGCAGTAGATTGTATGCCTGAAAAAGTAGTGCAGACTTCCAGCAACGCATATAAAAATCCTACTTCTGTCTTTCTCATCTTTTTCTCGAAACTTTGTGGTGCCCAATGGATGTATGCATTTAGGTGCCAAAGTCGAGGTTTCATTTCTGATTGAGCGAATGACCAATTTTATAACAAGTCTGATTCCATATGTTTTTCTCTCTCTCAATTATACTTTTTTTGGTGATTTGAGTCAAAATACTGCTATCTTCCCAAAAATGAATATCTATTTCTCTTGATAATACTCCATTTGACTAATTACTTCTTTTGTCTGAAACTGATGTTTATGAATATATACCAATACCCTGTTACACAAACAGTTTATCTGATTGATCTCCTTTGATTATGCTTTGTGATTAAAAATGAAATATTTTCTGTTTAATTGGAGACAGATGTTTTACTTGTAATTCCTGTATTTAGATACATTGTCATCTTGACTGAATAGATATGCAAAAAGTACAAGAACAATGGCATACATAATGGTGACCCATGAATATTCAATCTCTACACAAGATTTTATTGGAGAATTTATTAGGGCCCAATCAAACCAATCCATTGAGATCAATAAACATTCCTAACATAATATTCATGTCTTATGGTGGGTGTACATCAATCCACTCAGCCCATATGAATTAGAGCACATTCACTGAACTGTATTTTCTTTGGTAGATAATTACAAAAACAAAATTTTCAACAAGAAAACTATACCTTTTTCATTTTATACAAAAAAGCCCAAATTTCAAAGAACACACGTATTTTAAAGAAACGAGATATATTTCAGCAGTAAGACACAGTGAACATTAAAATTATCCTAATAATAATTTGCCTAATCAGACTTTTAGTGTTCATAAAAAAATTTATGTATATTACAAACATTTCTTTTATCTAATTCACATTTCAACCCCCATTCCAAATCTTAAAAAAAATACAAAATTGCATCTGATGTCAATTATGAGGATACTTGGATACAACATGCATTAACCAATACACCAGCATTCATGGAGACATCTGTTGACAGATGGGTTTTGATTAAAGAGGCCCAGTTCCATCTCAGACGTACTCACGCTTCAGCAACTAAATTTAAAGGGTAATTGTGGTGTTGTCAGCTGAGGTGGTTACAAAGATTTCACCCTCGGTGTGGTCCTCTGAAGAATATTATGATTTGAAGCAATCAATTTTCTCATTTTAACAGGATGCCAATCAGTTTACTTGCAAGAAAAGTTGTCGATAGGAAATCGCATAGGGATCAGGGGAGAGATGGTTCGGGATGAATTTCTGTAGGCCTTACCTCCTAACATAGCACTCATCTTAGCGTCTTGGAGAGACTTAACAGCCACTGGTAAACTAGATGATGAACTAATGCCTTTAGGGAATGCAAATTCAACAGCCTGTGCAGTACATCAACAAATTCTCTCACACGCACAATGATGCACCAACAATAATCAGCACAGAAGACATTTAATGAATAGAATTGCCGACCCAATGGAACAGGATAGAAGCAAATTGTGCAGTGCACATATTTACTCTGCCAACAAGGCAAGAAATTGTAAACCATGGTGCAAATGGCCCTCAAAGCAGAGTAATCTGCAAATGCTACTCAATTCCCAACAAACAACTCCTATTTCGAATGACACAGAAAACTAGACTGGCAGAGTCAGACTGAAATTGCTTTGACACAGCTGCCATTTCTTGAAGTTGTTGCAAGACTAGGAATGAAAAAAATTAGATGTATTATTGAAAGTGGTGCTAGTAATTCCTTGCTGTCGTTGTTTGTAGACTTATTTTGAATCCAACTTCAATATTTATTTCATCTGCCAGTGATGAGAAAATAGAATATCATTGACAAGCCAATCTGGAGGATGAAATACCTTGTTTAGGAAAATCATTCTAATGAACTTTCATATCGCAGATGTCACTAACCCTCTATTGGGATGTGATTTTCTTAATCATCTTAGCCTAAAATTAGATTATGAGAACAAAGTATCCATGACATCACAGCACAAAATGTTAATTTCAGACGAACAACTACAAGTGCCATTAATTCTGTTATTAATGCAGTGAACCTCCCTCCATTTGTGCGAGAATTATGATAACAAAAATTGTAAATACTGTAGAGTCTGTAACAGATTGTACACAGGGAGCCATGTTTCAGGTTTTGCCAAAGCTAGGCAACTAAACGTAGGAAGACTTACGGCAGCATGAGCTGAGTTAAAAAGAATCCAAAATTTTGGAGTAATATCTCCTTCTGACAGCAAATGGACGTGGCCACTTTACCTTGTTGCAAAATCAGATGGTAGCTGCAGATGCTGAATAGCATAAGAAAATCTGATCACTATGCATTAGCAAACATGAACTCTTTCACATCCAAGCTTGTGAACAAGTTTTCTTGCTCCAAAATTGATCTAATGTCAGCTTATCACCATATGATAGTGCATCTTAGTTACGTGCCTAACACTACTGTCTCTACACCTTTTTGGCTGTTTGAGTATGAGTATGCCTTTTGTTTTGAAAACACAGCAGCTACTTTCCAACATTTCATGGACAAAATCTTTCCCAACAATGACTTTGTTTTGATCTCCAACAAGTATTTTTCTCCTTATGTATAAACAGTGAGAGGAGGATTAGAGAGAGAGAGAGAGAGAGAGAGAGAGAGAGAGAGAGAGAGAGAGAGAGAGAGAGAGAGAGAGACTGAAAGATAATTATGGTAGAGAGGGATTGATAGGAACAGCAGCAGTCAGGACATGGAAGATTGTCATATAATGTTTCATCTTATTTTTTGCAACAGATGAAGTTTTAATTGAAGATGTATTAGGTGTTTACATGAAATAGTAAATATTCTTTCACTGTCTTTGATGTCAGAAAATTTTTTTTCATTGATGATGTCGATTAATATTTCAAAATGTTTTCCTTGCTATACTTCAGTGTGGCTTTACTAGCTACTTATGCAGGTCAGAATATTTTCTTTTTTTTACTTGCTTAAAGGCCATTAAGCTTGATCACACAATAGACAGAATGAGAGGGCCCCAGTTCTGCAGCATATGGATGTCAAGTTATTTCCTTTGTATCACAGCACTATATGTACAAATATATTAAATGTGTCTTTGATTTGTACTGTGTAAATCTTCTCATTTTTTTCAATTGAAGATAACAAGTTTAGTATAACAATAATCTCACATCATCTCCCCTTCCTATTTGCAATATTCTATCATATTTCCCATTTGACATTTGAAAGGAGAGAAAACAGTCTCTCAAAACTGGTAACGGAAATAAATTCAATCCAGTTCCTAAATTGTCTATCAAATTCACAATCAAGTTGGATAAATCTCATCCATTTCCTCACCATATATATGAAGAGAGCTCGTCACCCTAAATGATATAAAACGGAGAGAGAGAATCCAGTTCTGCAGCACATAGATATTAAGTCAATTCCTTTGTAATACAGCGCTATATCCAGGGATGTGAAATGTGCTAAAATGAACCACCATGTATTGAGGTACACCTGTACCAGTATATCAAATGTTTCTTTGATTTGCAATATATATATATATATATATATATATATATATATATATATATATAAATAGAGCCCTCTATAAGTAATCAAAATACTTTGGAGGAATTATGTGGCACATGGAAAAAGAGTGCCTAGTTCTACAGCATAGACCTCCTTCCCAAATATGTACTTTGGAATAATGATTTCTCAGTGAAGTCAAGAGAACTAATCACAATACTTTGAAGCCATAGTTCAGTGTGATGGATGGAAGAGAGGGTCCAGTTGAGCAGTTTATACTGTAAATAGAACCTCACCTGAAAAAATATTTCAAAACTTTTGTTTTAGAAAAAGGAATTCTTCAAAGTAGTTCTTTGCAACCAAAATACTTGAAAGGGGACTGCAAAAAATTCCTGGGTCTTAGATGTTAACGCATCTTCCTAAACCCTTTGCCCACCCTCCTACAAAATTTCACTGTAATTCATTGAAAACCTTTAGAGATATTATGATGTATACAGATAGCTATGATGCAGGTTAGGTGACCGTGGAAAATTTCTGGATCTACCCCAAAATGAACTGACAACACTCAAAAATATTTCATTAATATTCATTGTGAACTTTTGGAGATATTGTGCTGTATATATATTGCTACGATTTCAACAGTTGAAACTACTTTGTAGATGATCCCATTCGGTTATGTTAAAAGAAAAGAAGTTGCAATTTTAGTCCTTTAGTATACTAAAACGATAATTGTAATATCTGCAAGAGACTTCCATAAATGTTGCTGATTTTGAAGGCAAAGCAGTTATGTATATAAGCAATGTAACAGAGCTTGAGTCACTTGCATGCGTTCCAGTCAAAAGCAAAGAACAGCTTACTTTGTGATTCTGCAGCGTACAGATGGAGTGCCAGATAAATTATTGTGAGATGTGACCACAAAGGATTGTCTCTACTTGGTGCAAGTAGTTTGTGATGGACCTGAAAATGGCGTTTTTGGCTTTCTGTGTCCCCCACCCCCAACTCGAATGCTTTCATCAACAGTGAATTAGTCAATGCTTCTAGGAGAGTACCATTGGCTTGCCTGACAGATTCAGCCTTTGCAGATTTGTCCTTCTGTCAGTAGGCTGCTTCTGTTGCTTGGCAGCAAATTTCTTTTATCTGTGGGTTCCCTCTGAAGAATTCCTCCAGTATCATTTAATACAAAGCTACAAGTGGGCACAAAGACAACACTTGTGGTGAGTGCACTTGAAGATCTACCACCTGGTTGCTGCCCCATAGATGCCAGCTTTTATCCTGGCATTGACTATACCTGAATTCTTTATGTAGGCTCCTAATCAGTCATGACAGTATGCAATCCACCAAGTCTTGACACAAGTCAGGTCTGGCATCTAACTACTCACTTATGAATATACAATCAGCAATACTAGTTGAAGGATGGACACTGCACTGAAAATCTAAGAGGGCAACCTACAACTGTGCCCTGGAGCAGCAGGTTTTCAAAAATGAATAATTTCCCTATTCCCCACAAATTTGAACAAATTCATTTTTCTGGACATAATGGACTGAAGTGTGAATAATGAAACAAAGCAAATGCGTTGCCCACCAGGTAGGATCTGAAAGAATACTGATCGCCAAATATTTATTACTTTTTCAATACACTTATAAATCAGAGCATATGATGCTTTAAGTTGTTAATAGGCAACACTTCATTCAAATGGATATGAGAGCTTCAAAACAGATGTTCAATGAAGTATAAAACTTCTGATCAATTGCTGTGTTTTTTTTGGTCATGAAAATTTTTTTACACATTTATAGATATAACATAAGTAGATGAACACCATTTTTTTTACTCACATTTTACATTCAATGAAGATATAATCATTGGCAATCACTAAGTTTATCATAAAAATGCAAGAGAAATCACTATACAATAACTTCACATTGCCTTGTAAGTAGACAAAAGATTTTGGAAGAAGGTGGTAGCATTGTTGGTCAATCTGAAGGTGGAATCAGCCAGTGTCAAATATAATTAAAATTGGGAATTCGTATTCCAACTGTGATCCCAAATGATAAAACAATTCTCTAATAAAGGGAAGGAAACTATTGTGTCTTATTCAAATTGAACTTGGTTATCAGTAAGTTGATGAAATGGAAAATCAAAATGAAAAAAATCATCTCAAGGTAGCAGAGTGTCTCAAAACCAGCTCCAAAATGGCAATGCAGTATTTTCATCTAAGAAGAAAGTCACTTCTTGAACCAGTCAACCTTTAGTAGAGAAAACAATGAGGAATTATGTAAAATAGTGGACAGACATTGTCATATTCTAATTGAGTAGCTATTTGCTCAATTCTTAAACTCAAAAATAAGTATTTGAACAACGCTGCTAAAGAATCCGTACCCTTGATTGATATTACAAATTACAAAAAAATAAATCCTCTGTGGTTCAATGGTTGAGTGGTGCATGAAAATAGATATTATGCATGGATTCTAGAATATAAAACATATATAAGGTATAGAGAGTATGTCGGAAGAAGGAATGAGGAATTACAAAATACCAAAAGAGAGTATGAGAAAGATTTTTGTAAAAGAATAAAGAAAAATCTGAAAGTTCTCTTCACAAATTTAAGTAGTGAGACAAAGTCAAGGGGAACAATATCCAAACTTGAAGCAGATGATGGTCATGATATAGATGATGACAAAGAAATAGCAAATAAACTAAATTGTTTCTTTCAGTGTGTATTGATTAAGAGAGACAGAGTATTTGGGCTGATCAAGTATACCTTGTATTGCACAAGACTTATGTCTGTCTGCACTGTATTCAAACCTGTCCACTGTACTTGGAGAAGGATAAAAATCTCTCAGAAAAAGTCCAGAGATGAGCAACTAAGTAAGTCTCAGAATTATTTGGTATGAGTTATGAAGATAGGTCAAAGGAGTTAGGGTTGACATTGTTAGAAAAATGGAGGGATTGTGGATACTTGATGAAATTTTTAAGATTATGCATGGTGTAGAACTAATGAATTTTTTACCAAAAGGGAGTAAAAAAAGAACTGAAAGGCCATGCATGTATGTTGGAAGTGAATAGGAATGGATTGAATATCAGAAAATTCAATTTTAACAACAGAGTGGCAGGATTATTGAATAGATTACTGGAGTATGTTGTGCTATCAGCCAATGCAAATGAGTTTAAAAAGAATTATGATGTTTATCTCACCACCGCTAACTCAAATGTCTATGACTGAAATGTTGAGTAAATGTGATTATTTATTGTGTGCTTTCCTATTTGAATTGTATACTTTTCTTCACACTATGATAAATGGTTGAATGTCTTTAATGTTTTTTTTGGTGGTGAAAAGTACTCCATACTGTACAATGAAAAAACAACTAAGAAATTGTAGATCTAAAGAGCTATTCAGTGATTTTTGTGGGTAAGTTAGTATTATTCATGTTGAACATGACTGGAATAATTTAGATTGTGACAAGGAAAATTTCAGCAAAAGCTTTTACAAAGGATTCTCTTTGTGTCTTAAATGCTGCCTGCAAACACGTGCACACATACCCATACAAAAAGTGACATTTTATCTATATATATAAAAGCTAGTGTCTTTTGCTTTTCAACACCTAAAGTATGTCATGCTATTTTCCTAAAGTGTAGACTCTTCACATAACACAAAAATATGTCTGCACAAAATGGTACAATTTATATGTTGCTCATCTCAAGTAGGTAGGTACCTGAAATATTACAGATTGTAGCAATCATCACAGATCATCTAAAAAAAAAAACTTGAAATGGATTGCAATAATTTAGACATATTCTTTAGATTTTTATTATCTTAATTGCAAGGAAATGGCATAAAGTTAGTCATAAAAAAATGAAAATTACTTTTGTGTACGTAAAGAGAATTTCAGACTGTTTCCAATGTCAGTTTTTGTCATCCAAAATGAATTTCAATTACGCCAAGATTGATTTCTGCCGACAGGAAAATTTAAACTATGTATTGAAAATTTTCCCAAAATGAATAAGCTGTCATAAAAATATAGAGTCCAATAAAAATTGATTAATTTAAAGATTGTTTAACAAATTTTGAAAAATATCACTTTTTATACAGCAAAAAATACTTTTGTTCACTGCGGATATCAATTACCTGTCAACTCTGTTCAAAGGTAAGGTAGATTTTGAGTCAGAAGCCTGCTTGAAGTTTTGAGTGTCTCATGGGACAGCTGAAGTATGGTTGACCAAAAACAACAAAATCTGATATACCAACATTGGCAAGAGTGTATTGTCAGCATTAAAACATTGTCATATAATGGGTAACTCTCAAGTGAGAAAAAAGTTTTTTTGGAAGCAAAACCATGTGAACCTACTATTATCACATCATAAACTGTAAGTTACTACGAGATAACAATCTTCCCTTCACTTCTGTGAATATCGTTATGCGGCAGGGAAGTGCATGCTGACTATCAGGTAGGCTGTTGTGGTGACATCGATCGGTTGTCAATTCGGTAATACAGAAATGGACTGTGATGTGAACATCTACTGTTCGCATGATAAATGGAAAGAATAAAAATGACATTTAGTTTATTTTTCTTTCTGTGCTTTGAACTGGAAATTTCCACTTCCAAGACCATGAGAATCGTTTACAACTTGTCTGTCAAAATACTTTGTAGGTTTAATCTTGTCAAACAGTTTAACTGAATTAAATGTTACAATTGTTACAGAGTGGGTTTATCTTCTTGACTTTCTCTCTCACATCCTCAACTGACAAACTTCTCATCTCATAGTAGATTGACGCACCCACTACTGGCCTCCATGGGAGTGGCAATCCCCTCTACCCTAGATATGCCCCTGCATTTATATTCTTTTGGAGTGATGTGGTCCATGTCCATGTGGTGTAAAATCATCCTGCATTCATTCTAAGAGTTAAAGCCAATTGAATATTTGTGTCATTCATATTTAGCAGAACAAATCAGTTTGTACCAAGGAGTTATCAAAACTCCTATTTAGATAATTTCAATTGTATCATCACACTGACCTTGATAATAACATATCACATCATTGTGCATTCTCTACTTGTTAAGATAAAATTCAACGATTATTTTTTTCTATTTTTCAATTTCGATGATACTTTGACAAGTTTATAATTGCTTTTTGCAATCCGTCTTGGTCATTCTGATCATTGCTTGCCACTGCAGTCTTTACTTGTTATTGCAAAAAGCAACAAACTCCTCAACAGATGCAATAGAGACTACAATGCACATTCTTCAGCTTTGCAAAACAACATTTCGCTATGTACTCATCAAAAAACATCATACTCATAAAATCTACAATATACCATATACCTTCCTCTACAAACAATATTTTTCCTTTTTTAAGCAAATGCAAAATTGTGGCTTGCAAAGAATGAGATGGCATGATGATTCAGACAAGTCCAGCAGGTATTGGAACTGAGACGCTGATGATAGAGAGGTTTGGTGGATATTAGGGAAGATCAATAACTAATGACCGATGCTTAAAGGCTGATGCTTTAACATTTTCATCTCTGTAGAAGATAAAAACTAATACGGCTTTGTTTTAGAAAAAAAAACATGTGTTAAGGAGATTTTTCTCAGCATTTATTTATTATCACATCTTTTTACAATATATATATATGCTGACTGATAAACTAGGTTAACTTAATCATACAGTAAATGATCAAAATGTTTACACAGAATTCTTATGGGAATAGCAAGAATTATAAATATATATATATATATATATATATATATATATATATATATATATATATATGTATATATATATATATATATATGTATATATATATATATATATGTATATATATATATATGTATATATATATATATATATATATATATATATATATATGTGTGTGTGTGTATATATATATATATATATATATATATATATATAAACAAACACATGCACAAGGGAAGGGCTTAGGGTGTTTGAGACCTTGCCCTTCTTCTTCTTATCAACAATGCTCTTTTAGTCAAAATTCAAAAATATTTGAATAGAAGATTACTGGCACTTTCAGTTATAACATTATTGCAATTTATAATAATAGTTGTAGTAGTGATAAAGTTAGTTTCGTATATTTAAATGCAGTTGTATAGTCATGATCTCTCATATGTTAGTAATATAGTTTTATTGGTATATCTACATGCACTTATAGAGATATAACCTGTCATACATTACTGTTGAAGCTGGTTGATTCCAACCAATTGAAATCTAAAGTAATTATTGTTTTCTGGTCTCTTATGTGAGTGTATATTATCTCAGCTCCACTACTAACTTGTCAACATTAAGTGGGGGGGGGTCAACGGCTATGGACTGTCCTAGATTAGGAATTACATTTTTCTTCAGTTTAATTCAATAAACATCAATGGGAATTGTGTTTGTCAGCCACTATACAATTGATACCTGTAATTCAAAACTAAATATTACAAGTACTTCCAAATTTTTAGGGCAGAAGAAAGAAAAGAAAAGAGAACATACATGTAATGGAAGAATGATTTGTTACTTAACTTTGGGATTTATCTGAAATAAATCTAAAATATTTTAGTATCTATCTGACAGCAGAAACAAAAATCAAGGGATTGATCTTATATTTTGTGCCCACTGATAATGATAAACAGAATTTGCAAATGCAGAAAAACATCTTTGGGACACCTTGATGACAGGTGTTGATGAAAAACATCCAGACTAGTGTGTTGACAAAAAGACTTGCTATCTCCGTTTTCCTGAATGAAAAGCTACAAAAAACAGGCATTTTTACATGAAGAAGCCACATCTGAGTGGGTGGATACATTGAAAAGCATAGATGGATCCACCAAATGATATTAAGATGGTAATGATTGCCATCTTCGGGAGACCAGATCCCTGTCGATTGCAGAACACAAGACAAAAATATGGCTCCCGTGTGCCCATCCATTATCCTGAGCACTACTCTCCCTACCTGATCTACTTGGAACTGTACCAATAAAAATATATATTTATGTTTTTATAAATCTGCATCTTGTGTTTGTTCTTTAATACCTTGAAAACCTATGCCTATTAAACAGTTGGAGCAAACTTTTCAAACAAGTGTAGTTTTTAAGACAATTTACCTCAAACAAAGTAAAGTCCCAGAAGAGTTCAACTCTGCAATCATAATGCTGTTGTACAAAAAAGAAAACCAGAAAGATTTCAGCAAGCTACTCAACCATTGACCATCTTCTTTCAGTAAACCAACAAAAAGAGAAAGCAGCAGACTTAACAATGCCACTAGCTGAAGCATTTGTTGACTTTAAAAAGGCCTTTGATTCAGTAGAAATGCCCGAAGTCATTGATACAATAATACAAGGTGTAGACCCCATATATGTCAGAATACTGCAAAATATCTACCGACACAACAGCTCCTTCATAATGCTACATAAAGACCATGAGCCCTTTCAACTAGAAAAAAGAGTGAGATGATCTTCCAAAATCTAGAATGGGAACACAAAGGAATCGGGATAGATGGCAAACACTGAAGTAACCTCAGATTTGCTGATGACTTTGTCTTCTTTGCTAGGAACCTTCATGATCTCCGAATAAAGTTAGATGAACTAAATGAAGCAAGCAAGAAAGTTGGCTCCAACATGAACTTCAGTAAAATAAATGTCATATACAACAAACATGTTGGGAACAAAAACACAACGATTGAAATTGAAAATGCAGAACTTGAGAAAGTAGACCACTACATCTACCTAGAACTGTGAGTCATCAAAAGAAGAAGAAATAAAGCAAAGAATCATACAAGGTTTGCAAGCTTTCAGTAGAACTAGCTCAACTTTCAAGAACAAGAAAATCCCATCAGTAATCAAAAGAAGGGAATACAACCAATGTATCCAACTGATAGTCACCCATGAAAATGAAACATGGAACCTAACTGAAAGATCGACTCTCAAACTGAGAAGCAGGCAAAGTGCACATGAGAGAATCATGCTCAACCTCACATGGAGAGATCATAAAACAGCTTAATATATCAGAGGGGAGATAGGAGTTTGAGACATCATAGAAACTGTCAGAAAACTCAAATGGCAATGGGCTAGACATATTGCAGGGATGGCAGACAACCACTGGATATCATGACTCGCTACATGGATCTCCAGAGATCATATACGAAATTGTGGCAGGTAGAAAGTAAGTTGGTGTGATGAACTCAGATAAATTCAGTAGATACTTGCTCCATGATGCCCATGATAGAGAGGTCTGGCGAATCCTGGGAAAGGTCTATGTCCAATGACAGACACTAACAGGCCAATGATGATGATGATGTATTCCTGAAATTGGTGCTATTTTTTCTTGTTAAATACATCTGCCTGTTTTATTAAAGTCTTAATTTCATGATTGTATATAAGCATAGATAAGTATTTTTGTTTTCACATTCATACTATACACAAAGGAATATAAACAGGACGTAGCTGAAGATAGGTGATTCTAAATCATTCCAAAATGACGTGAACAATAATCACTATTATATTTCTTTCTCAAAAGAGGAAAACAGAACTAAATTTGTATGCAAAAAGTTACATCAGATAAACAGTTAACAAACAGAAATAGTTTTATATTATGCCAGCCCCTATGCAATTAGCTTAAGGAAAAGCAAGTTAAAAACAGCCTAAAACCAATAATGATTATGTAGCATCAATAGTGATAGTATCAAAGATAGAATGAAAGAACATTACACTGTGAATCCAAAATAGATATTAAGATGATTGATTTCATAATTAGTAATTTTGAGGAAATTACAAATAGGATGCACTCACTCAGATCAAGTATGCCAATCATTATATACAGTGATTTATTCATATTGACAATCTATCTGTGTAGGTATACTCATATAAGTGTGTATAACTCAAATATGAAAAGATGTGTATAGCATCTCATGAATATTTGTTTGCCATTCAAAGATAATTAGTCATAGATAAAAATTATCAGATGATTTCTGTTCTTTTAGACAACAGAAAAGGATTTGAAAAGCTTTACACAAGAAAATTAATAATCATTCCCAGATCAATCAGCACATTTAAAAAATCTCTCATGCTCAACTTCGCAGCAGATGATGATCATTAGCAAACTGAATATGACTAGAGAACCAGTTCCTTTTTAAAAATAATCGTTGGACTTTTTCTGTCTTGATATATGAAACCAATTTTACTCCCTTAGTGTGACTTGCTAAAAAAGATTACAAATTAAAAAGCTGTATATACATTTTCAATTCTCCTATGTTTCTTTTTTTCAATTAATTCCTGGCTAAAGTAAATGTGGAAAAATGCTCATACATATTTGCTTTTTTAGGTGTTTATTTTGATTGCCTCTTCAAGTTTGCAGATGAAAAAAGCCAGATTATAGATATTTCAGTTAGGCGTCCAATTTTTGGATGTGGAAATATGAAATGAGTGATTACACAAACAGTGTTGGTCATGGTTATTGCCATCCAAGAATTGTTCCATATAACCTGTACAATATATTCAGAAACTAATGGAAACTTACTAAATTTGTATCATCAGGATATTTTGATTGGATGCCCAAAGTAATTTATAGAAAAAAAAGTATTTTAACAATTTCATGGAAACAGAAAACAAGTTTAAGTCACTCAATAGAAATTGTCACATGACCAACATCTCTTTGAAGCATACTGTGTTGGGGGTGATCAATCAAGGAATTGGAAAAGGGAGTGATCAAAAAACAAATTATTTTTCTTGCCTTTTGTTGGGCCAAACAAAGTGACTAATTTACAGTAAATCTCCATTGTAAATTTAACCTCACAGTAAAAACCAATTTAGGGAGGGAATTTTCAATAAACAAAAAACATTTTTTCTAGACATAAGGCATAAATGTTCAAATATTTAGCCCTATAGTTCCAATGATTTTGCCTATACATGTGATAAATACATACATACATATCCAGACCAACCTAAAAACTGAAGAGACTTTGTCATAATTGATTCCACTTCATATCCACAGAAGATTTGAAAGAGTTTTTGCTGCAGCCAAATTAACGTGTATTAATCTGTACTAAAATTGTGCATGCATTCATATTTTTCTTTGTGGAAAAAATATAATCATGTTACTCTTAATGGATTGTTTAAAAATTAATATGTTCTCACTAAATTATTTTTCTTTTCCAAAACATTGATGAGAAGTGAAAAAATAAATCAACAAATTGCAGAAAGTATCATCGAATGTGAAACTGTCACTACTTGGATGAAAAGTAATGGAGGAAATGAAATAAAAGACTGGACATTCAGGTATGAAGGTTAGAAGAAATTATGTTTGTAAGAAGTAACGTACAATGATAGTTCAGTGAAAACAATTCATCATGAAAGCAAACGAAAATGATGTTGAACACAAATTTTCCTTCTTATTACATATTTTCATTTCATGTTTCAGTTTTAATCATTATATCTTCTTCTTCAAATTTTCATTTTATCTTTCATTTATTCATGCATTTTCATCGATTTTGATATCATATTCTATTTTTTGTTGGTATTGAAGCTTAAATACACTGGTATTTGAAGAGAAACTATGAATCATTATGGCTCATAAATGCTGCTTTTTACCTTATAAATTAAGCAGTGGTAAAATTAAGTTATATTAAAGAAAATGCCACTACTATGATTTGAATCATGAATTTATGATTAAAAAAATAGGTCAGGTTAGTCACTCAATAGGACCATCAATTAAAATATTGTTAAAAACGGTGATCAATGAATAAATTACTTTTTTGCTTTTATTGGGCTGTGACCATTAAAATCAATGATTGTAAATTGAACCCTGAAATAAAAAGCATTTGGGGGGTATCTCAAAAGCAAAAAAAATTTCTCTACTTATTGAAGGTGTGTGTGTGTGTGTGTGTGTGTGTGTGTCTGTGTGTCTGTGTGTGTGTGTGTCTGTGTGTGTGTGTGTGCGAATTTTAAAGTTTCTACTATGAATAATTTGGGCTGGATGAAGTCTGGATAGATAGATAGATACATACATACATATAGACAAACAAATGAATAAACTTAGCCCAACAACACTTATTAAACTAATTTGTTATGGGTAACAGTAATTATTATTAATTCTATCAAAGAAAGAGAGGATAAAAGGTTTTCATTTTTGTTTCATGTTTGATTTTCTAGTTTTCACTGCTTTATTTTTCATAATTTCTTTTTCCTTTTTTTGCGAATTTGACAAGCATTTAATATTCTTCAATTCTTCACAGAATTAATGAATGTTCCCTTCAAAGAGAAACCAGGAATCACATCTTCCACAACTTTTGATTAGATAGAAATTTAAATGGAAACTGATGCCAATCCCTCAGGAAGCCAATAGAAGAAAAAAAAAGAAACAATTAAATATAGATAACAAAGCATATTGAAATCAGAATAAAAAGGAGTGAAAATTGATCTTGTTTCTTTTGAAAAATTTTTTTTTACAGATCTCCGGCATTTTCTTCTTCCTTAATCATTCATATGCTACCTCTCCAGAAATATGATGAAGCAGCAAGCCAGCAAAATAGTATGACTGAACATTCAAGTCATTCCTGTTTTCATATTGAAATAGAACCAGCGAACATTCATTCATTTGAACAAAATTCCAAATATGAGTATCACGTTATCATAATAACTTGACCTTTCATGACTCAGCTTTCAGTTTACAACTTCATCACCCTATATACAAATGCATAATTCATCTATTAAAAAAAACAAAATTCTGAAAGCTATTACAAAATATATGAAATCCATGTAAAATCTTTTTCTAAAGTATTAGCAACATTTTTTTTTTTTTTAGAAAAATAAATTTGGAAGAAGTGTTTGAAAGTCAAGTTTCAGTTATTATAAATTCTAGTTGCATGGAAAGAGATCAGTTTCATTTTTTATCACATAAAACCTTCCTCATGCAATATAAATCTGATCCCAGGGTTTGTCAGTTAAATTTTGTTTGTATATTTCTTTCAGATATTCGTATATTTCAAACCAGTATTGTGTGAAAATATTTTATATTGTCATAGAGGACTTCAATCTTTTTTTCTTTCTAGCCTTTTTCAATGTTTTCCTTTCTTTTTCTTTTGTATTACTGAAGAATAGTGTCGGCCAAATTCTCCCCAAGTTAGCTAGACTGTTTGTCATTTGCAGCAACCAGTCTGCTTCACTGGGAACATTTCAAATGCATAACGTTAATTTTTTCACAGCTTTGCCATTAGAAAAAGATATATTTTTTTTAAAGTTCATTTTAGAAACTGAAAAAAATATAAAAACAATTTTTGTTATAAGTACAGAGAAGGTATTTGATAAGGTTCCATCTTTGATTTTTCTTTAACTGCAATGGATATGCCGAAGAGGTTGAAGGTCAGAAAAACATTTCTCAGTCTATTTCATGCAAAATCAATGCTATCAGCAAAGCATTTTTTAAGTTCATAATTTTGCATAAAGTAAAATTTATAGAGATTTATTCAAACACATTCTTTCTTCATTCTTCCAAAGATTTATTGATTCCTAGAATTGATTCAAAGATGAACTGAAAAGAATCTACATCAGGAAAATCAAAACCTAATCAAGCATGGCTTCTCATCAAAAGAAAAAAGCAACAATTTTTATCAGACGATCTCAGTGTTCATTACTGATGACAATTCTTACAGAACAGTAGCATTTCAAGATGCAGCTATAATTGTATCTCTAATGTTAATCCATTTCATATAATCCCATTTAGAAAGAAAATCCAATTCCATAATGTAATCCTACTATTTATTCAAAATGTTTACTCTTTTCAAATGATTTTGCATTGTGAGCTGACCACAGCTCTATTTAGAATGAATGATAATTTCATTTCGTATAGACTTGATGAATCTTATGCTCCCAAAATAATTTGATTGAAGTACTGGAAAGTTAAATGCCTTTGATCCGGACAAATTTGAGAATGCAATTCAATAATAGACAAACAGATTATGAGAGATGATTCTTTCAATTCGCAGTCAAGATATAACCTGGGAATAAATCGTAATTTCATGCTTAAAAAAAGTATATTAGTTCATCATAGTGAAAATAATGCATAAAGGCTTCTGGACTGTAAAATTGTTGATTCATTAATAAAACTCAAATTGTTGAGTTGAGATTTTAATTAAAAGAATGAAGTGGTTCATGAAAAGTACAACTAGTTTCTTTCAATATATTTTATTGTAAAACTTTTTTTGGATTGGAAAAAGTGTTTTCAAGTTGCCTGATATTTATATGCTGCTTGACTCCAAAAGTGTATCTCAGTTGAAAAATATGCATTATGTTTTCACTAACAAAAACAAAATTTACACTTCATGTTAAATGTAAATGCAATGATTTATTTTTATGTAAGAAAAGCCTTATATTTTAAGTGATAAGCTATTTCGTTTGCTTATTCATGTTTTACTAGATTTAATAGTAATTTGCTATCCCCCCCCCAAAAAACTAGCATTCCAAGAGTAATCATGAATCATTGCTATCCATATGCTTCTTTTTATTTGATAAATCAAACTGTAGTAGTGGTAAAATTGAATTAACTTGATGAAAATACTACCAGTGTAGTTTCAACCATAAATTCATAATTAGAAAAAGATCAGGTCAGGTTAGTCACTCAATTGGAATAACACATGACCAATGTGCAGTGTTAGAAGTAACCAATTAAAAAATCGGCGATCAATGAATGTTGCTTCTGTTGCCTTTCGTTGGGAAGTTGATCAATAGAAAGTTCAAATTTTCAAAAAACAAGCATGAATGCTGCCAAACACAAGGTTATGACTTGGAAATGATCCAAGGTACCCCTAAATGTGCAGGATTAGAGAATGCAAAAAATCCGGATGATTTGTAACATTTCAAAGGTTTTAATGGGCAGGGGGATCTATTTACTATATGATTATAATGCTGAACTAGACATTAAATTTGCGTGTGGTGAGTGAAAACGCTTATATGATAATAATAGAAAGTTTATTCTCACCGCACTTATTCTTTGAAAGATTTTTTTGACATGATTTCATAGTCTGATACACTATTTTCTGATTGTTTTTTTCATGTATTAATCATTTTCCAGGACGCGAAATACATTTTTTTTTTTGTAAGGGGTCAAAATCAAGGGGAAATATCTATTCATTTTTATGGACTGAAATCAAAGGAATTTGAATATTTTTTGGATCAAAACTTTTATTCTACATTTATAGGCTCAAAATCAAGAATGGACTTTATTTTTTATCTCCAAAGTTCATAATTGGAGCATAAATTTTTTCCACTCGTGGAGATCAAAATTGAGGGGGAATTATTTTTTTCATTTTTTAGGCTCAAAATTGAGAGGAAACTTTTTTTTTTATTCAGAGGATAAAATCTTGATGCAGGAACCTTTTTTTTTTAAGGGATTGAAATCGAAAGGAAACATTTTTTTTACTTTTACTGGTTTAAATCGAGAGGGAAATACTGATAGGTTTCAAAACTGGGGGAAATTTTTTTTTCACTTCCACTTGTCAAAGGCAAGGGGGTGTCTTATTTCTCATTTTCTTGGGTCAAAATTGTAGGAAACCTTTTTCACTTCCAGGGGTTAATATTTGGGTGAGGGAATTTTTGTGTAAGGGGTCAAAATTGAAGGGAACCTTTTCTTCATCTTTGTAGAAAAAATATAAAATGAAATATTAAACTAAAAATGCATAATGGAAGAAAACCTGCTAAAATCATTTTTTTCCTATAAGAAAATTACAAATAAGATCTTTGGATTAAAGAAATTAGAAATTGATAAAAATTAGTTTAATATTTAGAAATATCATCTGATTAATCAGCTTTTTCACTTTTTAAACATTTTCTGTAAATTCATTTTTGCAAAATTTCATTTTCAAATGAAGGTAGAATGCCAGAATATGTGAAACTGAATTCTATCAAATTCAACTGAAATTAATGTAAGTTAAGGTCAGTGATTAATATCAAGGATATTATTGTTTAGATCTGATAATCTTTCTATAACCATAAACAAATTCAACAATTCTTTCAAGAAAATCACAAAGCATGTTATTAGTGGTCAATCCCCATTCCATGATTTTCCAACAAAAATGATACTCCACTCATTGATTGAGCGTACATTTAATTTTTCAAGTGACTCTAAACCAAAAATATGGCAGTATATAACTGTATTCATACATGGAATTAAAAACATTATTTTATCTGCTGCTTTCTATTGATGACAATCTTTTATAAGTAGCTACCGCAAACACGTTCACATACTTGTTTCTGTTGAAATGACAACTTACATACACAGAATGTTGCATGAATTCAATTGCCAGATAAATCTAAAACCTGTTCCATGCATAAAGAACTTTTGAATGACTTTACATTACTTCTGCATTAAACAGAAAAATTTCTCCTAGACACAAAAGATAACAGTTGAATTTTTATAAAAGTCATAAAAATGATTTAAACAAATAAAAAATAAATAAGACAAAACTTACTGTTTTGATAGAAAAAATTGTGACCAAACTTTTTCTTACAAAAATTATTCAAATACAGTGGAAATAATGAAGATTTAGAAAGAAACATGTATAGATTTATAGATATAAATAAAGATTCACTTTAAAATGGAAAGTTAGTATTTCTCTCTATATATATATGTATATCTAGGTAAAATATTCAATAAAAGATTGTTTTGCAAAAAAATCTAATGGAATCAGTGATACTACAAAACAAATACATTCTTATGAATTCATCAATTACATCAGAATACGTCACCAGACAAGTACAAACATTTTTTTTAGTATGAATGGATTTACATATAAATGGCTTCCCTCCTTAAAATATATTTAGAGGGGTTGGATGATTTTTGAAAAACCAACTTGCTAGAAACCTATCTAGATCTCACATTGGTACACACATAAAATTTCATAGTATCTTACTGAATTGTTTTTGCAGTAAGTCGTCATATACAGACAGACGAATTGACATTTGATGAATTATGATAAGATTTGGTAGACATTCATAGAGCACTCAGGAGGAGACAAAACAACAGCCAATGACATACACAACTACTTTATTTAGTAATAACTTGTGGATCCCCAGAGATCCCAAGCGAAATCATGGCCAGCAGTGGTGAGACAAGCAAGACAAGTTCAGAAAGTGTAGGCTCTGTGACAATCTGCTGCTGCTGCTGCTGCTGCTGCTGCTGATGATGATGATGATGATGATAATGATTACAGTATTATTTAATGATTCTAAATCGTAGTTTCATTAGAAAATAGAAAAATGAAAATGATAGTTTTCATTAAACTTTTTTAAAAAATTAGGCATATCTCATGATGATTATATTAGTGAGCACTGAACCAAAACCCCTGGGATTTTGTAGAATTAGTTTGGAATGAATTCCAGAAGAACTAAGAATCTTATTTGAGCTTATAGAAAGGAATTGGTTTCATACATACAATCAGCATTTCTATCCAAAGGATCATACTCTATCCAAACGATGTCTAAACTGCATGAAAAAATCCGATAAACTTTTGGTAAATCCTTGAGAAGACAAAGTGAGGCAAAATGACAAAATAGCCTTATTAGACTTAATTGGTATTCAAATAAGATCGATTTCCATATGAAGCCTTTATTTTGTTTTGACAAAGAAATTTGATCAAAAGAAGTTATCTGAGCAGTTTGTCATATATCTATATGGTTCATTAAGTTGAAATGTCTAAAGTCAATTAGTCTATGTATAGTAATCTCTGCTTGTAATAAGCCCAAGTCACTGACATAACACTCAGAGATTGTTGCTATTTGTGTAGGTAGGACAGTGATGTATATCAAAGTTCTTCTACATGTATTATGGAATACTATTGTGTTTAACTGAAGAATCTATGTTGCTTAATCAATAACAAGTTAACAAGCAGTTTTATTTTCAGATGAATAAGATTAGTTGCATTTTAGCAGAAGAGAACCACACAAGAATTCTTTGATGTTTCAGCTTAGACTTTTCCAAACTTCTTTCATTGGCCAGACACTTTTCAAAATGATAGTTTCTTCAAGACATACTTAAATCCTGTCTGCCAAATCCAGAGGCACAGGCAAGGGAGAGGGGTGTATTCAAAAACGCCCAGCCCCCAAAGATTTGTAGTTTACCTTTAGAATTTCTACTGACGAATCTCCCTAATGATGGTGGAAACCCTTCAAGACCCCTGGGCCCTCAAATATCTGGCTATGCTTCTGGTTAAACCTAATACATATCATCCCAGCAGTTTAATTGATTCAGGAAATCCACCTTTTGAAAAATATATGAAATGATGGCTAATTCCCTGACACATCCAGAGATTATCTGCCACACGTGTCCCAATTTATAGTGTACAAATGTCTGTTCGAGCTTAAAGTCATTTTCTCCAAAAGTTATCAAAAATGACACCATACTTTCACTTCATGATTCTTTTAGACCTGTATAAGCACAATATTTATCTTATCTGCTAACCGTTAGGGGATTTAAGATGAAACGCATATGCTATTTCATCCCTTGTTGTGTCACATCATATTTCCTTTATAAAGATTGAATTTTTCATGCAAATATGTCTTTGTCTAACATTTTCTGCAATAAATTGCTCTGTTTATTCATGCTTCCTTGAGACTGATAATCTAGGGAACTCCCTGACCCAAGGTTTGAACTCATGGTTTTAAGGGTCAAAGATAATCAGAAGTTGAAATTTCTTTTCTTTTCTCATTAGGTTGTCCTTCTCTATTGAGAGTTCAATTTGGTGATATGAAAAATATGAGATGAGAAAATAAAAGCAAAATGAATAGATGATCATTATTAACATTAATTTTCTTGAAAGAATATTTACACCAAATTCTTGTCAAAAGTGTCAATAATTAGGAGCAGAAATGAATTGGAGAATCTCCTATTGTTTTATCCATGCTTTTTTAAGACTAATACATTTTTATTACTGTTGAAACATTTTCTAAAAGTAGAAAGGAATGTCATCTAAGTCCAGAGGGAATGCATTTTTATAACCCATGTACTCTCTTTTTGCAAAACTTTTTTTAAAAAAGAAGGGTTTTATCAGTTTCTCTTCCACTTGACATTTCATTCAAACATGTGGACATAGTTTTATTTCTATTGTTTGTTTTTAGCTATCATTTATCTATTTGATAGAATGTCAACAAAGAAATTTTGATAAGATAAATAAAACTAATTGAATTAGTTTTTTTCAAAACTGACAAATATCCGGAGGTAAGCAAAGTGGTTTGAATTTAAAGAAATTACTTGCTTTTCTATTTTCCATCAAATATTCAACTCTCTTAAAAAAAATTTTGAAAAGGAAAAGGTTTTGATGAAGTTATCTCTGTTTTGATTAGATCAGATGAAAATTTATAACTACCTTTTTATTTATTTTTTTATCAAAAAAAAATAGATTGAACTAAAAACTTTCACAAAGTGGAATTTGTTCACTTCTGAGTGAGACTGCTGACAAACCACGTGACAGTATACAGTGTCATCTCGGGAATCAAATCAAGTTTGGGGTTTCTGTTCTAGATATGGTCCCTAAAGATTATTTATTTTTGTTGTGGCCCAGGTTGGGAATATAGGAAAGAAACTGGGCTCCATATGCTACAAGTACTACATTATCAATCAGAGGTTACTCTTTTTACTTAACGTTTAACCTGAAATTGAGTTTTTGATAAGAAAAGTAGTACATATTTGAAAAAAGATAAAATTGTAAGCAAAAATAGGAACATCTTTACACAAATGACATGGAATAACCTGATAATAGTTGCAACCAACAGTAGTTACTCATTATAAGAAATAGACAAATACCTCCAACAAGTTTATGGGATCATTAGAGATGTATCATGCCTGAGTCGTGAGAAATTTTCACCAAAATTTGTTCTATTTATAAGACAATGCTTTCTTTCAAATTATCATCTTAACCTTTGTTGTTTTTATCACAATATTCTATCTATCACACCTTTTGAGCCTTCCTTCAGTCTTGGCTGCATTTTGTAACCTTCTGAAAATTTCAAATGGAACCATTTATTTCATATGGTGGGGTATATTTTTTCATGTCTCCAGTTTTTCATATCTTGACCGGTAATCTTCCTTGAGATTTCTGAATTTGCAGTGGTCAATTTTCCTGATGATAGCATACTGTTCTTCTCTGTGATGTAGTCTGATACTACCTAGAATAGGGCGTAAACTCACAACTTTTGTTTGCAAATGTGCAAGAGTTTTTATCCATTAGGCTACGTTCCTAAGAGATTCAAACATAATGCAATCATAAGAAAATTTGATTATCCTAAGAAATCCTTGAGGTTCATGAATGTGACAGAGAAAGGTCAAAAAGTTCTATGGCAAAATATTGGGATGAAAATATAGAGGTAAAGTACAAAAGAATAGGTGTGCAATGGTAACAGCAACTTGTCACAAAAATTAAGACTGATATTTATTTGTGAATTATCTATTTTGTTTCAACAACAAATTTGTAAAGATCCTGTTGTAGTACAGTTCTCACCCAGAAGCAAATGTTTGTGATCATCAGCTGAACATCCATATTCAGTTTTTTCTGACGTTTGGCCTGTTAAAAAAACATGTGGATAATGTTTGGGTTCTTGGCAAATGTTCATTCAATGTTTCTAACTGTTCATATGATATTTTTAAGTAAAAAATACACCCTGACTAAAATAGTATATGTTGGCCTCAAATTACGGCCAATTTTGCACTTTTTGAAAAAAGCATAAAATTGGTAACAGAGTTAGTATGTACCATAACATTATATTTCAGAGGTGGAAGGAAGTCAGATTTGAATTCAAGATGGCAGCTAGTTAACCAGGTCTAATGTTTAAATGTATTCAATTTGGGGATCAAATGGCGTGTTTATTTGATGAGATATTTCCAACCATGTTGGGAATGCCATTTTATTTTGTGATACTTTAGAGATCACTAAAAGCCATGAAAAGGCATTTAGTTCATGGTTAAAGTAAAAAAAAAAACATAAAAAAAGATTTTCTTTCTGCTGATACATTTAGTGCTGGACAGCATGTCAATCATATTACCAGTATGTACAGCAGATGAGAAAAAAATATGTTGCCAATTTTTTTAACAATTTGCAGATCAGAATTTATGATGTTATCATTTGGAATAATATCTCATATCTATCACATCAGGTACATTTATAGAAAAATCACCTTACCTCATGAAAAAAAAAAGTTTTTTCTGTGGTATCTGGTATGCTCAATGACATATTAAATGTTTATCGCAACCTGGTATCAGAGATTGCCTGTGTAAAATACCCATTAATCTATATTCAACTAAGATAACTTTTTTGTGATGCTTTTGAGTGTTCTTGATATCATTATAATTTCACCACAGTCAGACCACAGGAAAGGTATGAATTCAAAGGTAGCACCTAAGATGGCTGCCAATTGTATCAAATGCCAATTACTTATTCAATATTTACCCTAGGTAAGTTTCCTCAATGGATCATGTAGTGTCAAGTTTGTTTGAAAACCTTTCAAAATTTCATCTCAGTCTGTCCACTGGAAAAGTATAATTTTGACACATTATTTGGCTTTATGAAAAGAATACACCTTGTCCGCTATAAAATCACAACAACAGGTATCTTGATGGACTCATAATTGTAGGTGTACTCAATGACATACTAAAACTCTACAACAATCAAGATAGCTGGAAATGCATAATTTTCAAGATGACTGCCAAATATTTAATATGCCAGTTACTTGTTCAATATTTACCCAAGATAATTTTTCCAGGGGTTTGTTGCAGTAAGAAGTGTGCTCAATAGCATATCAAAGTTCAAACTGGAAAGGTATGATTTTCCAAAATGATGTCCAAAATTGCTGTCAGTTATTTCAAATGGCAAATTCCTGATCATTATTAACCCTCAGTATTTTTAACAGTTTCTCATAGTGTCAGGTGTGCTTGATAAAATATCTAAATTCTATGATTGTCTTGCCAATTGGAAAAGTATGATTTTTAAGATGGCGTAAAAGTTGATGACCATCATGACCAATGCAAAATGGCATCTGAAATGGCAGCCAGATTCTCAAAATGTCCATTTCTTGTTCACATATCACCTTAGACAAGTTTTTTTGGATGGTTTCTTGTAGTGTCAAGTCTGCTGGATACCATATCAAAGTTCTACAACAGTTTGACCAAAGGAAATGTTTAATTTTCAAGATGGCATCAAAGATAGCCATCAGGTCTTTTAAATGCTCATTACTCACTGATCATTAGCCCTGTTCAAGTTTTCTTGATGTTTTTCCATATTGTCAAATGTGTTCTATAACATATTAAAAATTCTACAACAGTCTGTCCATTGGAAATGGATGATTTTCACAAGGGCATCGATGAAGGGTGCCAAATCTTTAAAATGCATATCACTTATTCATTATTCATTCTAAACAAGGAATTTTGGTGCCAAATCCAGTGTTCGTGGGTTGTAGATATCCAATTAGCATATCTGTATTATAAGGAAATGATCGCAATCACAAGAACAGTTGACAATGTTATATTCATGAGATAAAATGAAGGAATTTCTGTACACCAAAGGAAAAATTGATTGCTCGAGGACAATGTTCATTTTGTGACAATGAAGGAAAAGACATTGCAGATACCGAGATATAATTTCAACACACAAGCAAAGGACAAGGGATCATTAAAACAGTGGCATAACTCATTATGAGTAATATCATTTCCAATCTCTATCCAAATCTAAAAAGTTGCTCAAACTTGATTCTGCCCTTTTGTTTGTTTCTGACACCCTGTAGACATAGTTGAATTTCTCCTCTTGGTTAATGATACATGACAAAAGTTTGCAGGAATAGAACATGCAATTATTCATGCAGGTTGACCATGTGTCTTTATGACCAAATGCATTTATTAGAATAAAATCAACTAACCTCAAAGAAATTGCAAGAAAGAATTTTTTCAATGTTTTTTGTTGTAATAAGTAGTACTATGATAAATTGCCTTTGTTGTCTATAGAGTCACTTTGTAGTGGTTAAATTCAACTTCATTCAATATTTTTACTCTGTTTGTATTGGATAAAAATTAGATTTCATATAATTTCCAGTAAGAAAATTATGTTTGATCAAGTGGTTTTGCGATTGATCAGCTGTTGATTTTTTTTATATCAATTATCCAAATTGTTTTCTGTCTGTGCCTTCTCATGCAGTCTAATGCCATAGTAGAGATAAATTAATTATCTTCCTCTGAAATCTGAGAAATTTTGCATGTTTTCATTGGAAGGTGTCAAACAGTCAAGTAGACAATGGTGTCCTGAAATGATGATAATTCATCTGGCAAATGTAACTAAACCTAACGCTGATATCTATGGCTTGTTCAAAGGTAAGTGAGACCACTTTTTGTGTCAAATTATGCATGTGTTAACACCCCCCACTGGTTGTTTAGTACCTGTGCGTTAGCGTGTAATTTGATCTGTCAACAGATACCAACATGACGATTCTTAGATCTTCAGACAAGCAGACAGTGAAAAAGATTTGTGAGTAGTCACAATTTTTCCATCTTTCTGACCAAAGAGTTTTTTTTGATTTTAAATTCATCTGTTGTGACACCAACGTTTTCAGCTTACCATGAATAATACAACAAGGGCCATTTTCACCTATGATACTTGTCTTTTTTGCAAATATATCTAACCCGATGGAATCAATAGGGAAACAATCTATTTGGAAATTGACAGACTACAGGTGTGTATATTTGGAGAGCTGACAATAAAGCCAAATAATGTTTGTGTCAACTTGAAAACCATGTGAAAAATTTTGCTTTTAAACTGGTCAGACTGATAGAATAAAATGATGTTATCGAATACACTTGGCAATACAAGACAATGTTGAGAAAACTTATTTATGGTTGATAATGATCGAGCAATAGAGATTAAAAATATTGGATGCCATCTTGGAAATTATATCTTTCCAGTGATGAAACTGTAGAAGAACTTTGATATGCTATTGTGCGACTCCATACTCAATATCAAACAAGTTACTGGTATTTTAAAAATTTCGACACCATCTTGAAAATTATATATTGCCACTGGTCATCAGTATTGTAGACTTTTGGTATTTAATTAGTAGATCTGCTGCTACAATTACAAGATCATTGAGATACCTTTTGTTATCATTTTCTAGGAGTAGGGGCATTTTTTTCAAAAAGCCTGATAATTTGTCAACTTGGATACCATCTTGAAAATGATACCTTCCCAGTGATCAGTCTGAGATGGAAATCTGATATATTATCAAACAGACTTGCCACTATATGATCTATAGAGGAAACTCACCTAGGGTAAATAATGAACAAGTGATGGGTATCATGACGATTTTGCAACATTGTGGATGCCATCTTGAAAATTATACCTTTCCAGTGGTCGGAAAGGGATAGAATTCTGACATGTGATCAAACATACGACACTACATGAAACAATTGAGAAATCTTGCATAGGATAGATAATGAATGAGTAATGGGCATTTTATAGATATAGTGGCCATCTTGGAAATTATACTTTTCTAGTGGTCAGACTATAGTTCAATTGGATGATATAGAACTTACCTTATACTTCAAGAAACATGGCTTGGCTAAATATTGAATAAGTAATGGGCGTCTCATAGACTTGGTGGCTATCTTTGACACCATCTTGAAAAATATACTTTTCGAGTGGTCAGTAAGTGATAAACCTACTCAGTACACTTGATGCCACAGAAAACCGTTGAAAAACCTTTTTTCATGAAGTAAGATGTTTTTTTCGATGTTTCTGACGCTGTGATAAATCTGAAAACATGTAATTTAATTTTATCTCAAATTAGACGTTACATTAACCTAGGAAAATGTAGTTGAATACAATAGCAAACTAAAAGTCAATACTGAGATGTATTTGAAGGTTGTTCTAATTTCTAATTCATTCATTGAACACAGTTTTTATAACTGGATGCCGGGTTATAATTAATTGTAGATATTCTAGCGTTACTAGTTGGAATTGTTAATAAATTCTATTTTTACAAGTAGAACTTTTAATCAAACACTTGATTTATTCAAATTTCTCCTTTATTGCACACGTCCCCTATTTTGAATTAAAACATAATTTATTTCTCTTTCAGACCAGAGAGCTCACACCATGTATGAAAGCACAGTTTATTATTGGTTTTAAATAAAAGATTTTAATAAAAAAGATTTCCAAGTCCTATTTTGATTTGAGACGGTGGGTAATCTATCATGACGTAACTGAGTGTCAAATAAAGATATTTTTCCATTTGATTTTTTTTTATGGAAGTGTTCTAAATCATTAATAATTTTCATGATTACTTTTTACCTTCAGCTTAACTTTTTTGTTTATTCCTTGTTCTTTTAAATGGCATAGTAAAAGTTTTGAAAACTTATTCGTAGATCTATACACTTTTTCTTTTCTTCCATGCTGCATTTGAGCCAAGAAGATTTTTCTTTAATTCTAAAACAAACACAAAATTTCTATTTACATCTTTCAGGCACAAAAACATTATATCAGGTTGATTTTCAAAAGCTTTAACCAGACGGAAGCAAGGAAAAAGTGAATAAGTCTGTAAAAAGGAATTTTTATTGTATTTTTTTTTCAGGCCAGTTAAAAGAATAAAAAAGCAATTAAAAAATTTAGCTGAAGGTCATACAAATTAGCAGTAATGATTTATAAAACTTGACTGAAAAATATGTTTTTTTAACACACATTTTAAAGATATTTTCCAATTCACAGATGGAATAAAAAGTATAAGTGTAAAATGAATGTTTTAACTCAAGCAATTGTTCCTCAACGGTGAGCTACAGTTTGTGCTACATTTGACTGTTATCAACTGTTTGTTGAATGTTAGCAAACAAACAGTTTTTGTTTTTACCTTAATGGTTACTTACTCTCCGAGTGTCGTTTGTGAACTATTGTGTGCAAATATATGAACATTCAAAGATCCTAATAAAAGTAGTTTTTATGATGGCAAATCTGTGTATATGTATGTGAAGAAACTGACAAAAGGAAAATATTTTTTCTATTCTGAACCCAATTTAGGATCTTGCGCTCATGGACTAATGCCGAAAGAATTGGGTATGGTAAGGAGTTTTAACAAGTAATTTATAATTGAGGTTCAATTTTTTCTGTTGGAGTAAAAATATTGGCCAGTTTTCTTTGATGGTTCTATGGTTGTTAAACTTTCAATTTTTGGACAATGATCTCAAAAGGACAAATTATTATTTCACTGACAGAAAATATTGTATTGGTAGGTTTTGTTTGCATTTTTAGCTTAACTGAGTCAAATATGATTGTCTTCTTTCAAAATGTAAACTGGAAGAAGAAGCAGTTGCCTATATCTTAGCCCACACATTTGTATGCTACAATACATCTGTACTGTCTAAAATACCCCTATTAATGGCTTAGGAACAACTCACTCCATATTGACTTATCAATTTGTGGATGATGATATATTATCAAAAAACCTACTGTTTTGTGTTATTTGGATGGAGCTAGCATCTTCTCTTTTTCATACGTGAAATTTCATTTGGCTCTTCATTGCAGGAATTTCAATTCACACAAGGATAATATTGCTGTGAATCTCTCCTGCACTTTGAATGGAGCCTTATAATCATTTTGAAACAAAAAAAGGAGTCAACATAATGACGATAAAGTTTAAGCTTACTCAGGCTTACTTATATGAATATTCTCTATTGAAAATTGCATTTATATTTTTTTCTAAATAAGCAAGTAGGTACTCAATGCATGTATCTAATTAACTATATATATATTTAAATATGCATGTGTGGGTATAGATATGTGTACACACCATATCTGAATACCTGATGCATTTTATAGAAAGGTTAGTTTTTTTATCATTGAATTAGATTTGAATGAGATGAACAACTTACCTAACAATCAAACTTGAGATATTTATGTACATATTTATTTACAAGGGATAGTTCTTAGTTTTGTTGCATACTTATTCATTTATCTGCTATTTTTTCAGATATTTTAATCAACAAATGTCTATGTACTCAGTATATGTTTATGTTCTAAAGTTATGCCCAAGGGCTGCAAGAGACAAAAACATCCAGAATAGATCTATTTTGAAGAATATCAGAAAGCCCAGGCCACACAAGAAAACATTCTTTTTGTAATGATGAAAGTTGTAATAGTAGATGAACAGACACAAGAGGTCAGAGATGACAAACTATTCTGTGTAATTACATGGAGGAGAGTGAAAAGAATTCTTGAAACTATTATTTTTTTCTTTATCAAAATGAATTGGCACTTTTGGAGCCTACAAAAAGATATGAAACACTTTTTATGGTGGAGAGAATAATTATAATCTTATTTTCTGCTCTGTAAGTTAATATGTATTGTTTAGTGTTGATCTTTGAAACTTCATTATTGACACATATTTACCAAGTTGTGCAAACAGTGTTTCAAGCTAAATGAATTCCTGTAAACTTATACGCACATTTATGTTATCTTCAAAATAAATAATTGCTGTATACAATGTTTGTTTTTGTCAACCTATTTGCAGGCAAGTTCTTCATGACATTTCAAGTATTCAGAGTGGAGCAATAACTGAAATTATTTGAGGAAACAATTACCATTTATCTTTTAAATTCCTTGTAGAGTCAGGGTGAAGATGTATTCAGATGCATATTCTTTTTATTCTCTCCTTGGAATCGAGAATGGATTAAGATAGTTTTGGGAAAGATTTCACCTCATCTCCATAATTTTATGCAAAGCAATTACATTCCTGAGATATCATCTAATCTAACATCAAGTCAGATCCAGAGAGAATGAGATGGATTTACATTTTAATTATTATAAATCCCATGATAAAAGCTGATTAAGCATAGTATGCACTTGAATCTCTTCTTGTGTGTATTTAGAATGATATAGAATGAAAGCGTCTAATATACTCTGAATATCTTAGATGAAGCTTTGTCAATAGAAATACATGTAAAAATCGATAATAATGATAGAATTCAATATCTAGAGTGTAAGCTTTATACTTCTTAGTTGTTGCTGATTGAAAAGTAAAATTCTAAATAGTATAAAAGATTATCATCATCCTAAATAAATATAATTCATTATAATCATTCATTGTCATTAATCAAATGGCATATTTTCATTACTCAGTAGACCTATGGATATTCAATGGGTGTGGACAACTGAGCTACACTGGTGTAGTATGGGGGCGCCCTGGGTGACAGTATCAGAAGAAATACATTATCATGTTTGAGCAGCATAAAAATTCAATGTTTGCTACTACTTTTAAAGCTATTTTTCAGCAATTTAGACCAATTTTGAACAATTTTTGAGCCTTTTCAGATGAATCTAACCATTTTTGGTAGTTAAAAATGGCCTTAAAAATTCTGTTTTTTTAGCACATTCTGGCAGTTTTTGACATTTTTCTTGAATTGGCAACACTGAGGATGAAACCCTGAGTTACCACCCAGGGTGACACGAAATCTGGGAACATCATTGCTAAAATATCATCATCCCTCTTCAAAAGTAGCATTTTGATGCCTGTTAAACATTTCTACAAGTCTTCTCCTCACCACAACTCTAATATTTTCTTATTGCTCTTGTGTCAAATCTTCCTTCTCTCTTTATTGGCCATAACTTTTAAAAAAATCATATTTTCTCTTTGCAGTTGCCTTTTTCTTTCTAACTATATATATGCTGTCCTTTCTTCTCTTATTGCAACTTCTCTTCTCTAGGGTCACTGCTGTTCTTGCTCCATTATCTAATGTCTCTGCTCTTCTCTCAACCTATGTTTCATTTTTCTGATTCTCTCCTTTATTCCTTCCAATTTTTGTTGCCTATCAATGATTTTATCTAAACATGACACAGACGTGGCAAAGTTTCATACGGAAAAAAAAGAATAAGGAATGCACAAATATTTCCCTATAGAAAATTACCAATCAAGTCCTATACTGCTTCATAATCTAAAATCAGAAGTTCAATGCCCTTTCATTGTACGCTTTCCTGCTTACTCAAATTAGACTAAACAAAGTCACAAAAGAAACTCAAGCAATGCCTATTTGGATTACACAGAAACAGCATACATAAAAGACAATTGCTGTGTAGCAGTTAAAAATGGCTATAGTAATTTTCAATGCGTCAAAATCAACATTGACTGAAGAAAGTCACCAAAGAAAATCAAATAATTGTCACTTTTATAAAACAGGAACAAAGTGCAAAAAAGTTCAGAGGTTGTCTCTACACCAAAGCCTGCATGCGGTGGTAAACAAGACCAGATTTGATATCCGTTACTCAATTGACACTACTGAAGTGCATATCCCCAGAGTATCTCAGTGATCTTATGTCAGGCAAGCTCAGTTGGTATGTTATTTCTTGCCTAGAAAATGTTTGTAGTCACCTTATCATCTTTATTTATACCACTGGCATAGTCCTGCTGTGTGATACCTTTTTGGTAATTTTTGGATCTTGTAATGTTGCTATCCTTTGAATATAGCATAATACAGGAGATCTAGAATGTATCAACATTGATATAAAAGGGTCTCCATTGCTATTGCAAGATAATCATCTTTGAGCTTGAATATCTATTACATTTTGAAGCCTTATTAAATTTTATTGCCGTCAGATACTATACTATGATTTCTGTGCACAGCATCTGTAAGATGTGAAAGATCAAAAGAAGAGAGGAGTAATTAAAATTAAGAATATTTTAGAACAAATCAATCAACAAATTTTATAGATGTAAGAAGATGCCAGAGAAGAAATGTATGTTCAGTCAGGCTGTCCCTAAAAATCTGTGTCCTTGACAAATGATAAATTCAAAGAGAAGATGGGAGCATATTCTGAGGAGCAAGGTGAGTGCTTCTACCAGGATATACTGGACCTTGAATGCTGCTACTAAGGAACATACGAGAACATGAAGGGAGATTATAATTTTTGGACCGGTTTGTGAAAGTTAATTACATTACAAATTATATTGGAAATAGGTACATTTCAAATATCATCCATCTGGTCACAAAAGCCTAGTTTTAAGGGAATAAAAGCCATTTCATAAACATTTTGCATATATGCAAATAGGACATAAGACTCCCTATTCAGGAACAAAAATCACGTAGCATAGTGTTATATATAAATTATACATGAAATTATATATTTATGAAATTTATAATTTTTAAAACATTATTACCATTCACAAATCATACGTTTATAGAAAATCTATGTATGATAGCATGTAACCACAACAGTCAATATTTCATTATTCTCTCGCCTGCATGTCACACTTTATACATCTTTTAATGATAGAATAGGGGTAGAGAAAGAGACAGAGGGAGACAAGAGGAAATTTTAATAAAAAAGAACAAAAAGAAGAGAGTAGCGATAATGTTTTTTACCATAGACGTTAAAATGGAAAGAAAAGACGGAAGAGAGAGAAAAGAAGTGAAAATAGTGAGCAAGAAAAAGAAAGATAAAAAAGCAATATAGTGAGTGAGAGAAAGAAAGAGAATATAGTGAGGGACAGAAAGGAATAAATGAGAGGAAGCAAGAAAAAAAAGGAAGAGAGAGTGAGTAAAAGGAAGGAAGAAGAGAATATTGCAAAATAAAGAAAGAAAAAAAAGGAATAGACTGAGCAATAGAAATAGATAAAGAGAATTTAGTAAGCAAAACAAAATGAAAGAGAATTTAGTTTTGAAATGACTAAAGCAGCCATACCAACCTGTTCCAGTAAAAATGTCAATGTGGAATTTGAATATTAATTTTACCATAAATGAATTAGAATCTTATGTATTTTGTCTAAAATGTTACTTATTTTGATAAGTGTCATTAACATACCAACTTTAATTCAAACAACATGAAAGATAGAGATTGTCTTGATATGAATTAGTATATTACTGGTTTATTTTTAAAACATTACTTATTTCATTCAGAATATCACTTATTTCATTCTAAGACATTACTCACTTTATTTAAGACATTACTGACTTTGTTTAAAATATCACTTTTCTTATTGTGAGTATTACTTTTTTTTATTTAGAAAGAAAGTGGGGAAGAGAGTAGTCTGGTAGTTCACTAAAGGGGTAGGAAGAGAGAAGGGTAGAAAAAGAAGTTAGTTTTATAAGAATGTTTGAGGAGCGTGAAGGAAAAATATTTAAGTAGTTTATTGAGTGCATAGGATGAAAGATAAGTTTGGTAGTTTTCTGAAAGGGTAGGAAACTTTTTGCATGTAAGCATAACATTCAAATATAATCTTAAACCAGCAATGAAGTTGGGGGGGGGGCAGGAGAGAATGGGAAGATACAGGCAATGGGTGAGAGAAGCACACAAGCATGAAATAATGGATGATTTTAGCTGTCAATAACAACTGTGGAATTTCCACAGGTACAGCTAGTGTTAGAGTATTATAATACAATATAACAGCAAAAATGGATACTTTCATGAAGATAAATTCATACAATTCAGTCTGTTCTCTATGTGTACTTCACATGATCAGTCAAAATGACTTGCTAATATGGTGTACAGAATTTTATAATGTGCATGAGAGAAGGAATGCATCCATGGAATTGTCTCTGGTTCATCTAAGTAAATAAAATTCTTCCGATTGCTTGGTGAAGAGGAAAAATCTGACACTGGTTTCTGTTTGAGCTGCAGACATACGCTGGTAATCTGAGCAGCTGTCAATTCTGCCAAAAACTCTGATGCCCTGAGAGGTAAGTAACCAGAGAATGTTGAGTATTCAGGTGACCATTTTTGCCAGCCATTTCCATTGATGCAGGTTTCATTTTTCTTGAGGTGATGGATATTGACAATCGGGTTAGGTTGGGTGATTTTTTGTTGGCTGGCATTGAACACAAGATACAGGAGTAAATGCTAAAGTTGTTTATACTTGAGCCAAAAAAGCATATTTTTTATTCTATCCTTTTGCCAAGTCTAATGTTTTGTAATATATTCATTCGTATTCTCCAAGTTGCCTCATATAAAATAGGTTTTGTAAATTTTGTTTGTGTTTGTCCCTTTGTTCGATGATCACAATGAAAAATACATTGACCTATTAAAATATTTTTAGTTTCCAAAAAAATTTCTGAGACTTAGAAGTACATTTGTAGCATAATCAAGTACTTGACTGTTCCTTAGAATCCCGTGGCCATCAGAGGGCCTCACAAAGCTATGTGGGGCCCCAAGAAGCAGTGGGGGCTTCCAAAACAAATTTTGATTTGGCTATGAAGGCCTGAACATACAGTTTTTTAGTCTAATACCTCAATCCAAAAAAAAGGGAGTGAAGTGTTAGGTGTTGGTCAAAATTACCAAACTGATTATAGGTATATGAAAATAATATTTTCAGTACTGGATCAACTCACATTAGTTATTTTGGGGCTATGGTAGTCATTTTCAAGGAGAACTGCCATTAGAATCAGTTGAATATACTCAACAAGTGAAACTTACTTATAAATTTGAATTTGATACTAAAATAAATGTTTTTACCTTCTAATTTGACCCGTTGGTTTCCGAAAATGACCTTTTATTCAACCCACTATTAATCATGTGATCCCTGGAAGTCATTTCAAAGTCATTAGTAACACATTTTACTACTTAGTATTAACTAAAAATGATTCTATGAACTTTCCATTGTTTTGAAACAAGAAATTCAAACAGTGCGTAAAGCTAATGTAGATACATATTCTCACACCGATACAATATGCAAGCTGCTAAAATGAGCTCACAATGGAAAGAACAAATTTTTAAACAAACATTTCATTTCTGATATCCCTACCCAAGAAAATTAAGTCTGAATTTGAAAGAAATTTGGTTGTGAACAAGTCAAATATTTTTAGGCAAATGAACAGGAGAATCAGAAAATGAAAGGAGATAGTCGGAATGTACCTTTGACCCCAAATCAACAAGCATTTCATCCCAGGGTGTTAAATAGGCCAGAGCGGGCACATCTAGAAGAGGTAATTTGCACTTTGAATGCTAACGCTAATTAAAAACATCATGAAAAAAGAGCAACATCACTGAGAAAATTTCCGGAACAAAGTAGGAATCTTCTGGCTACAATTGAAGCTGAATTAGGTAACCCATTTGATGACAAATATCTGGAACTACTAGTGCTCATTACTCGTTCCTGTCCCGACAAGTCTGTCATCATAATCAACTAGAACTTTTGGAGATATCTTTTGGACCGACAGGAGTGAATACAGAAATGTATTTAGAAAAATTAAAAAATATCTCCACATCAAAAATAAATACCTGGATCTGCCCCCAATTTGACCAATACTTTTTTAAATTGTAGCGCTCCTTTCTACAAGATTTCATAAAAATTCATAGAGAACTGCTGAAAATACCAAGTGGACTGATGTGACAGAACATAGAAATGTGTAAAATATTAAAAATATCTCTTGATCAAAAAATGAATTCTTTGGTCCGTCGAAAATTTAAGCACTCCTCCACCCCATAGCTTACCTTTTCACAAAACTTCATTGAAATTCATTCACAAATTCCAGAGATATTGTGTACACAGACAGCAGCGAATATGAAATAACACACAAAAATATCTCTTTTAATCACATATAAAATTTTTGGACCTACTCCAAAATTTAATCACCAATGTCTGTCCAAATGATATCTTTAAGAGTTCTCAATGAATTTCAATGGAAAGGTGGGTCACAGAGGAAGGAAGTTGTGATTGATATTGAAGCGGATCCAGGAAGTAGTTCTTGATTGAGAGATATTAGTGCATCAAAAAAATACATTTCTCTATTCACTCCAGTCTGTTCACAATATTTCCAAAAGTTATCAATGTATTTCATTGAAATTTTGTGAAATGGAGACAAGAAGGGTAAGAAAGATGTAGCTATATTTGGGGGAGAATACAGGAATTCATTTCTCATTGTCAGTTATTTTTCCATTTTAACATTTTATACATTTTTGCAGTCACTCCTGTCCATACAATATCTCTCAAAGTTCTCAATTTCCATGGGATTTGGTGGAATCATGAGCCACATTTTTAGGAAGAATTACTTGAATTTTGGTGCAGATCCAGATATATTTCTCTGCTCCTTTCCAACAACATTCCTGTAATCGCTACAGTCTATCCCAATGATATCCCCGAAAGTTCTGAAAGAATATCAATGTAATTTTAAGGAAAGGTGGGCCACAGAGTGAGGGAGGAGTGATCAAATTTTGAGTTTTGAATCAGAAATATTTCTCCATTTTGAGATATTACTGCATTTTTTCATACATCTTTATAGCCACTCATGTCTGTCCCCATTATCTCCAGAACTTCTCAATGGTTTTCAATGAAATTTTGCAGAATGGAATCGCACTTATCAGCAAAGATGTGATTAAATTTTGGAGAGGATTCAAGAATTTTTGATCCAAAGGTATTTTTCTTCTTTTTTTTTTTTGCACATTGAGATTTTGACCACTGTTTTCTAACCTCTTGGAAAGTTTTATTAAGAATGAAAAATTGTAAGCTTATCTTTTTTTAATCTACATTAGATACGCTTTCCAAAAAAATATAGTTTCAAACTTAAACAAAAAATTCCCTCAGGATTACAATCGTCCCTTTACTATATTTGAGACTTGAACAATAACTTATTAAGATTAAAAACCATCTAAAATTTTTGATTGTTTATTCTTCCATTTTGATCCAATTTCTTTAGTATACAAAGGGGCCTATAATGTGATCATTATTATATAGATTTATTAACTAATAACATCACCAAAGACGATTGAAATCTTGGTTAAGAATTTTTTTTACAAGAGGATTATTTTTACACAGAAGAGAAAAAAATTTTTTGACTTAAAACCTTATCTTATCTGAGACCTCTGCAGGATCTTCTCTTTCCCTGGGTCCTTGAGCATTCCCCCACCTATCCTGCCAGTAGTTGAAGCCCCGGTTTTTACTACAAATTTGTCAGGTAGTTTGATAAAAGGGTACAATAAGGACAGAAAAAGTTATCTGGTAGTTTTATGAAAGGGTTAGAAAGAGAGGAGACAAAGAACAGTTTGGTAGTTTAAGAAAGAAAGTTCACAGAGGGAATAAAAAGAGAAAAGAGTGAGAAGAAAATCAGTATAATGAGAGTGAGGAGAGAGGAGAGGAATAGAAAAGTAGTTAATAAAATCTTGGGAAAAAAAGTTTCAATAAAATAAGCAAAGTGGATGAATACAATTTGTAGTGTTTGAGTGGGAGGGAAGAGAAGGATGAGACAAAGTTCAGTCATTCAGTTAATTGAGAGTGTAGGAAGGGAGAGAGCAGAAAAGAAAGTCATGTAGTATGATAAGAGGGAAGGAAAGGAGAAGGCAGAAAAGAGAGTTATGTAGCTCATTGAGAGGTAACAAAAATTTGAGAGAATGAGAAGACGTTTGTTGTCAGCATCCATGGAAATTCGACGGGTCCTGCCAGACAAATAAGTACCATCCCTGAAAGTTTGGTATTTTTATCCATCATGTAAAACTATATTCACTAAGGGAGTATACTATTCTCTTTAGTGCCTTGATCAAAAGCTTCATCATGATATCATGGTTACTTTACAAAGTGCTTTTTATAAAATGAATATATCAGTAGGCTAAATAAAATACTATTTTCAAGTAAAAAAAAAAGAAAAACAAAATATATGTCAGTAAAATGTGGATTTCCTCAGCCACAGGGAAAATATTACGATTTTATGAGGAATGAAAAATACCAGGGAAGCAAAAAATCATTCAATTGCCAGTTTGAAGGGAAAAAATTGACCAGCAATCACTTCAAATCTCAAACCCATTGAAAATCTCTGGAGAATGGAATTTTGGTAGATTTGCATTTATTTCTGAAGACATTGTCCTGGTAAGGTTGTACAAAAGATGCGAGTATGCTAATAGTCCTGACCAGCACTGTAAGCATGTGTGTAGATGAATGTATTCATGATTGTATGTTAGTATATATGCATGTTCGTAAATATTTATGCATATGTGCATACATGAATGAATATATGTCTGTATGCATGCATTTCTATATACTTATGCTTGTGAGTATGCAGCTGAATTTCTGGACATCATTGCAAATAGGTGTAGAAGTTTGCAGAAGTAAAAACCTGCATCTGATCAAATATCAGTATTTGTATGTGCTGACTTGATTATATGCATTGGCACACATTCACATCTGTATGGGCCGTTGTGTACATGTGAATAATGATATATAAGTAAGTGCATGAATATGTATTTCTCTCAAATGTCAGTATGTTTATGAGAAAAGGTTCTACACACGCATATTGTAAAGCTTTGTATAGAACCATGCCAACTAGCATAATGTAAGGAGCCATAGATGTATTTAAAAGTATTGAGAAAAATGATCAAATAACAATCATTCATAAAAAAAGGAAGAACTGGTTTGCTGTCTCTCTCTTTTTAGCTTCCATCTGTCAGAAGCCCAGAATATATTCATGTGCTATTCACAAAAAAAGGATATTCTTTGTTAGATAATCTATTTCTTCTGTGAGACTTTCTGCAGTGAAATAAATGATGAATATCAACCTGTACCAGTAGCAGAGTTATGAAAATCTTTCTCTCTCTCTCTCTCTCTCTCTCTCTCTCTCTCTGGATACCCTGCAGGCAGCAATTAATGAAAAATATCTTGAATTATTTAAAAGAAAGGATGTATTATACAATCAGGATAATGGTGTACTGCATGTTTCTTTGTTGACCAGACAGTAATTGTCATATGCTGGTGAGAGAATTTACTCATTTGTCATATTCAGTATACAAGGCACCTTTAAATTACCATTTATTCTGGTCCTTACAGAAGAAAAAATTGAATTTTCTGGAGATAGCAAAAATTGCTGACAAATTTTTTTTTGATGGAATTATGAAATTGCTTGAGAGATAGAGGACTAAAATAGTAAATAAAAAAAAATAGGAAATTTGTCAATTACTGCTGGCCACAACACTGGGATAAATGCTGTGGCTGGGTTAAGGTTATTATCTACTGCTATCCATAACACTGGTTTAAATACTGTTGCTGTGATAAGGTTATTCATGTGCTTTGACATTTATATGTATCTATCTATCCAAACTTTATTCAGCTATAACCATTCATAGTAGAAACGTGAAATTTTGCATGCACTATCTCCATTTTTTTTGTTTTCTTGCACCCCCACCACCATTGTTTTTTCAGCGGGGCTGTCAATTTTTGATGTAACTTTCTGGTGAATTAATCCCTATTGTTTTTGTGCAGTAGCCTTCATACTTTTTTTAATTAAATTTGGATATTTTAGCACCCAACAAAAGGTGAGAGAAGTAGCTTATTCATTGATAACTCATTTTCCTAATTTTTGATTGATCACCCCAACACTACATGTCTATGTGGAAAAAAAACCAACTGCCAACACCATTTTTGGGGAAATAATCTTTTTTTCTTTTTTTTTCTTCAGTTTACTTTTTTTGTATTTACTTCGATGATTCTCCTTGGTTAACTTATAGAATACAAAACCACAAGTCACAGACCAATAGTCACTGAAAAAAAAAGTTTCATACTTGGTAAGTAATAAGTTTAAAGATAATTTAATTTAGATTTAATTTAGATAGTTTTTAAAGGCATGAGTCACTTTTCTATTGATATCTCTTTTACTAAATCAACTTGCCCTCTTCTTTTCCTGACACTGGAACTAAATGATTATCTACCGTCTTCTCTTCTATTTTCTTCCAGTTTTCTCTCGTTTCTAACAAAACTAAACTTACAGTCTATCTTTCTCACTTCTGCTGCTTCAAAATCTCAATATAGGTGAAAAGTCAACAATAAGTCACTGAAAAGTGATTCATACATGCAGTTTCATTTCAAGAAGGGTTTATCTAATAAATCTAATACTGAGATCAAGGAAATTTTTTTTCTCAATTTTATCGCCAAATAATATTTTTCCTCGCAACTTGGTAACACTTGCTTTGCAGACCTGTACTAATCCATAAGTACTAAATCTGATTTTGTCAATGATTTTGATTAAAAAAGTATTTGAAATTGCAGAATAAATTGTTGAAAGTGATTGTCGAGTTGTTGTTATTGCGAGGAGAAAAGAGTTAAAAAACAGAAAAAGTGACATTTCAATTGCTCCATTTATAAACATTGCCAAAAATTTTCACCACGAACACAACTCCTGAGGTAAAAGAAGCCTCAAATTTGCATAATACATTATTTTGTCATCAGACTCTTTGTGTTACTGTTAATAAGAAAGAGATGAAAAAGTCTGATATCACCTTTCTACGCAAAAAATATTACTATATCACAGTGGGGCAATTTAAAATTCAAAAGAGAAGAATGAAAAGCGTTCTGTGGCTCAGAACTGAATTGTGTTAAAACGTAACTGATTTGTTCCGAAAATCTTTGAATGTATCCAAATATTGTCTTCTCAATTCTTACTTGAGTTGAAGAATGTCCAATGATGACTTTCAAAAACGTAATGTTGACGGATCTGAGATGGCATAGGAAATCATGAACCTGCTACAAGTATCATCGCAGACAACTGCCCTGGAGATACTTATTCACATTCATCAATGGCATAGAAACATTAAAGTTGTCTTGCTGTCATCAGCATCAATGCAGAACTCCTGTAGAAGCAGCCATATGATAATCTAATTAATACTTTTCAGCCAGGAAATACAGACATATGCCTCTGAAGTCTGTACCAAGTGCATGAAAGCTTTTTCATTTTCTGTTTTAAACACCCAGGGTGTGATGATCTCTTCTAGTGAAATTTCTGTAATACACAGGTTTCTGGAAGTAAATACAGTATTTTTTTTTGTATAAAAAGAGGAAGAACTGGGTAGTTGGTAGGAGCAGTGATAGCTACCATGGCTGAATAGACAGAGGAAAGAGCAGCACCTACAGAAACTACAACTGTATCAGAAAATACCAAGTTTGTTTGCTTGGACTCTATTCACTGGATGTAATTAAAAGGCTGAGGCCTAAAAGGACTCAGCAGCAAGTTATCTGTATTATGACTGTATGCTGACATGTTTACATCTTTTTTGTATTTGTTTTATAATATAGAAAATTATTTAAAAAAAGTGTCATGCAAATTTTTTTTTCATTGGCTTTTATCATTATTTTTGCTCCAATTTGTGGTTTCAACTGCTCTTTGTTTGTTAGATTGGCTTAATAAATTTTAGGCCAAGTGAAACAAATTTCTGTACATATTTTTACTTTACATTCCATTTTTTTGTTACCTAAAAACCTTATTTTGAATCTTTGAATATTTTATAGCCAGATAATCTCTGTAAAAATTGATATCTTACTCAGTCTTACAGGACTTATTGTTCCTGCACTCAATGTTATAGTTGACTTGAGTATGATGACCTTTTTTGAAAGTGATTCAGACAACACTTCTGAAGTTGATTTTTCCTTGAATTTAGTCAAGCTGACAAATTCCCCAGAGAGAGGAAGGTCTTTCAGGATTGAAAGCTTAAAAAATTAGTTATCAAAGTCTTAAACTTTTAAAATGTGAACACTTGGAAAAATGGGATCACAAGTGCACAAATAATGTTTTTGTTTTTGTAAAAGTAAACATTGTGATGTTACTAAGGATGAACAATTAATTCAAAACAATGTAGAATAATTCTTTATAAATTTTGATACAAAATAATTCATGATGATACAAAGACAATGTCATTTTAATAATAATTGCTACGGCAAATGGAATGCAATAAGGGTAAATGAATATCTATTTACATTCAATATCTATTTACACTCCAATGATCACCAACCAGAGATAAATGTGATGAATCTATTGATAATTTTGATCGATAAATTAGCTAAACAATAAAAAAAATGAATCTATTTAGAATAAAGGTATTCTAAGTTTCGCTTTTTTATTCTATTAATGATAATATATAATAACAAAAACTATAATAAGATTACTGGCCTACTATATAATCCATTATGGATATAAATATGAATAGTTTGCTTTAGTGGGAACCAAGGCTAATGATTAGGATTATGAAAATAGTCGACTGTGAAGTCTGTTTCAGGTGAATACTTTGATTGCTTTTTTAGCCATATGTGAGGATACTGAGAAAAAAATAATTGGATATGATTTTTAATATCTTTGGGGCATTAAATGTGCACCATTTGGGGGAAAAAAAAAGATTTCTTTAGTTTCGGTTGACCTTTAAGGATGAGACAGCCTGCTAGAGAAGCTCTGTTGAGGTTCTCAAAACTGTTAAAAAATGCCTGCATACTGAATCTCTTGCTTTGAAACTTTTGTAACTTTTCTTCTGTTTTTGAGTGACTTTTTCTGGTTTCAGGGTATTCATGTGTTCTGACATTTATATACACTAGCAGTACCAAATTACACAGCTATAAGATTATTCATTATCTTATGCATCTGCACTCCTCTCACCCTATACCTGTATCTTCTCATTCTCTCCTTTAACCCTTTCAATTGTTGTTGCTGGTCCATGATTTTATTTAAATGTTATGCAAATATGATTCATAGCAACAATTTTCATCCCCCTTCATTAAACTAACTCATATTTCAATTCATGTAAGCGTTATTATATCACTATTTATCACTATTGAAACTCCATCTTGCAGAGATTTTACCAATTTCCAATATCTCTAGTATATTGCACATGTGTGCCATAGACCAAATACTAATCTTTCAAATATCTTATTTATTCTTGTTCAAAAATATCTCAGAGCTCCATCGATGATGTATCACCTAAAGCCATAAGAAAAACACAAGTGTGGGCTGATTTCACAGACTCTTGATTAGAATTTCTAAGCTGAAAAATGAATATCTTTTTGATATGAGACTGTTAAGTCTGAAACAGAAAGGTAAAACCTTCATATAAGTGCTAGCCTTATATCCCCATGCAGTAGGACCTCATTGATTTCAGTCCAATGTTATCACATTTAGCTATTCCCATGCAGTAAGTCCACAGAATTTGAGTCCAATGTTATGTCTATTGAGCTATTCCCATGCAGTAAGAACTCATTATTTTCAGTCCAATGTTATAGATATTGAGCTATTCCCATACAGTAAATCCTCAACATTTCCAGTCTAATGTTATAAATATTACACTATTTCAATGCTCTAAGTCCTCATTTAGTTCTAGTTCAATGTTATAAGTATTGAGCTATTTCCATGTAGTTAGACCTCATTATTTTCATTCCAATGTTCTAACAATGGAGCCATTTCCATACTTTTTGACTTCATCATTTCCAGTCCAATGTCACAATTATTTAATGATTCTCATGCGATATAACCTCATCATTTTCAATCCAATGGATAATCTTAGTTGTCAACACCTGTGTAGTTTTCATGGGTCCAGCTAGTTCTTCATAATTTTTTTTACGTCTAAAAATGGACGTTACTTTGGCCTACAATTGCAGTACCCTTAAAAATGATCTAGAACAGTTTAAGAAATATTCAACATGATAAAGAAACATAATCTAATGTTTAACTAAATAAGTAAAGAATAATTATGGAATTTAATATGACTACACTTGAAAAACTCCTCTGAAAAAGTTTATAAACTTCCAGATATCTTATAGTTTCAAAATGAAAGTAAAGTTCGAGTATTTATAATTACCAGCAATAATACTCAGCATTACTAGTGGGAAATATAACTGTATATACAACAAAACTGATTCCTTTGCTTCAGATCCCCCAAAAACCAAAAGTGGGATCTCTCTTGCTTTTGACACCTACAATGATAAAAACCTCCCCTTGATTTTAATCCCTAAAAGTGGGAAAAATGTTCCCCAATCAATATTGAACCATAAAAGGGGAAAAGTTCCCTACCCCAATTTTGAAAAGTGAAGGAGGGAAAAAGTTCAGGTTCCTCCTGCCTTTGACCATTACAAGTGAAAATAAAAAATTCCTCCTTATTTTGATGCCTAAAATTGGAAAAAAAGATCCCCATCAATTTTTATTGGTGTTAGTGGAAAAAAATTCACGAAAACCAATTTTGACCTATGAAAGTGAAGAGAATTTCATCACAATTTGTTCCCCTCGATTTTGACCACTGAAAGTGAAAAAATTTCCCATTCAATTTTGACTGGTAAAAGTGGAAAGAAGCTCCCTCTCGATTTTGACTCAGAAAAATCTAGAAAAAGTTCTTGATCTTGACCTCTAAAAGTGAAAAAAAATTTCCCCTCGTTTTGACCACTAAGAGTGAAAAATTATCCTCCATTTTGACCAGTATAATTGAAATCTTACATTTGAAATGTAGACCACCACTGGGAAAAAAAGAGGGGGGACAAAAAATGAATTATTCTTTGAAGAGAGTGTCTAAATATTTATTCTAATCACTATTATTCTTCCAAATATTTATTTTTTTGTTCATGATATCATATTCTAAGATCATTATTTATTTGTAAATTTTAATCATTTTTCCAGACCATAAAATCTTTGTAGGTGGTAGGTTGAGATGTGATTATACTGCCAAACAGGACCTTTGCTTTCCATCTGTCAAATTAAACTATGACTCTCAAGTATTTTGGTAACCTACCTTTACTTGACTAAGTTATTTTTCCAAAACTCAAAATTTGAGGATGGGAAGTCCTTAAGGGATCAAAATCAGAAGGGAAAATTTATCTTTCACTTTTAGGGGTCAAAATCAAAAAGGAACCTGCTCAAAGGTGAGAGGAGTGATATTCATTGATCATCCTTTTTTTTTCAAATTTTGAGTTGATCACCACCAACGTGGCCATATCGGAGTTTCTATTGAGTGACTAACCACACTTTTTTTTAATCATGAATTTATGGTTCAAATTATACTGGTAGTAATTTCTTCAAAATAATTACATTTTACCATTCCCACTGCTTAATTCACCAGATAAAATGAAGCGTACATGGGTGTCAGTGATTCATAATTTCCATTCGAATGCTGATCTTTTTTTACTCAAACTGCATGAACTTTTTTTACTACCAACTCAGCACAAAAGCATTAAATTGTTCAAAAATTCAATCCAAAATGTATAAGTAGGTTATTACATTGATATTTCAGAAACTCTATAGGTCTTTGTGATTGGCCTTTCAAAAGAGTTCCATATGTGGTGAGATTGCAATTACAAGTCTACTTATTATAAAGTAAATTTTTCACATTAACAAATAAAAATACTCAGACAATATAGTAGGATTCAAAGCTATCTCAGATCACATAGCCAGTGTCATTGTACAGCTCTCAAAGAGGTACAAGCTGAATATCATTCAAGTATATGGTCCCTTTTCACAGTCAACCAAAGAGAAGATAGACAGCTTCTATGATGGCTTGAACTCCAAGATACCAGAACATACTTTAATATTGTTATGGAAGACTTCAATGCTCAGGTAGGGCAAGGTAATAGAAAATGATCTGGTAAGTTTGGATAAAAAAAAACAGAACAAAAGAGGTGAAAATCTTGTAAATTTTGCAACAGCAAATGGGTCCAAAATCACTGCTTATATTTACACATGCTCTGTCCTTGATATCAAATACTCTTCTCATGTTAGTGACACAACTTAAAAACAATAATCTTATTCATATACATATATATATGTATATACATTATTCCTATGGTTGCACTTGAATATCACAACAAATGATTGGTGGGCATCTGCAACTAAGCCAGAAAACACAAAACTCAAGAAATGCTGGGGACTGATGAGAGAAAAATGCTATCAAGAATTGGTTTTGCTGGAATCGTCATGCACATTGAGGGAGCACACTTTAATGTTGACACTGCACCAGTCTTTAAGCTGACTAACCTGTAAAGGACGGAGTAGCTTGGCATTAAGCTCAATGCTAGAGTGAAGCAAGATTGAAAGAAAGATTTGGCTCAAATCTGAGACCTGCAAGCTCAGACCAAAATTGGAATGCCCTTTTCACATTCTCTGATGACATTGGTGCAGCCCTGACCAAAGTATGTGATGTACTGACACTGATGTTGTGTACTAGGCTCATGCTGTGCAAGTTGTGCATTGCCACATGCTTGATAAACAGAAACTGTGCTGAACCTACTCCTGGCACTCATAAACATGGTTCTAGAAGATCCAAGTATCAGAGACTAGAGTGAATAACCAGTATCATCAGCTAATGTTTCTCAGTATTAGCCAAAGGCAACAAAGAATCCCTAATTTTGTGGACCCTTCAAGTAATCTGTGCTTGATACTGACTCTCACAATCTACAAGTTCCATCTTCCTGGTTTGGGAAAGACTACCAAGACTGTGTACATTGGTACTGCTGTTTGCCTAGCACCGTTGTGTCTGATGTTAGAAAGTATCACTACATTAGACACAGTATCCTATAATATGTGGTGATGTCTTCACTACTGCTGTGGTTGATAATATTGACCAAGAACATATCTCAACTACCTCAGAGGAGACCTTCCATAGAAGAGGTATTTCACTCTTTAAATATCCTGTCTTTGAATGTCAAGGAGTTGACTGTAACATTATGATTGTTTGAAGTTCAACAGGCCAAAAGATAACAATATTAGGCACTGCCAACTCTTTTTTGTTTGCAGTGTAGGTTGCTTCCATCAAGTCACAGAAACTGCTTAATACATCCTGCAGCATCAGGGTTACAATGAATGTTATAAAGATACTGAAGACAAGTCTTTTTATTTTGATAAATGGTCCACAATTACAGTACTGGGAAAAGGCATGGCATTGGGGCTTTATTTACTGGTGTGATCCCTGCTGCAGTCTTCCTTCAGCATGTATCTTAATGCTCTGATAGAACTTGCTTATTTGTTCTGGATCATACCAGTTATGCCTGCTTGATCCCTGTTCATGACTGAAAAACATGACTGCAACATGACTGAAAAACTAACTTGGCTCCAAAATGTTTCCAGAAAATTTAATGCTGGCAATCTTACCATTCAGACAACCAATTATATCTCCTCGGCAATCCCCATCAATCAAGCACATGAGCAGAATAATGCTTGTATCAATACTGATGGAGGGGTGTTGGTCTTACAGACCGCCCCAGTGCTTTCCAGTGGTGGTTGGTAGCAGGCCCCAAAGTTGCAGCACTGATTGAGGACTTTGATGATGCACATCAGCTCAAAGGAAGACATGATGCATCATTACACTGTTCATTTCAATTAACTTGAGTAGCATAATTAATTGCTTCAGAACATACACTGAACATTATTACTTGGCATAGGTTAAGGCATAACTGTACTTGCTACTTGTATGGTAGACAATCACACCATTTTGTTGTATTTTCTTTCATTTTTTAATTGCCTTACATTGTAATAAAACATATTTTTTACTTTGACCTAAATTTAAGTATTTGTGGTGCTGAAAAAAAAAATCTTGGGGGTAGCCAAAATGTTCTATGTTAGTAACCACTGGCAGCAATTTTGACTGAAGTCTGCTATTGTCAGCAGAATGCAAATATGTGATTGCCCAATATCCTGATTTCTTCAAAATACATTAAGCTCTATATGTGTGAAATTTTGTGCTTTCATAGCAAAATGAACAATAGATTAGCTATGCCAAACCACTACAGGGCAATCAGTCAATAGTAGAACTTGCTTTATAAGCCTGATGGAACACTTATAAGCTTGGAAAACGGTTTCCATCTAAACTAAATATCAGTCAGTATTTAAATACTTGCCTTTCCTTTCTTTTTGGCAAAAGAAAAAGGCTATTCATGGACAATATAATGACTGGCAAGGAAGATGGATTTATTATACAGAATCCAAAATTAAACAATTGTAACTAGAGCAAAGACAGCAATCAACATCTTAACCTAAATTGGGACTACAAGACAAAAACATTATCTGTTTGGTGAAATACAAGGAGAATTCTTTACTATGAATTGATGAAACTCAGACTAACTGTTAGTGTTCTTTTAGAAAGAAATAATATTTTTCTGAGAAAGGGGAGTCAAGTGAGGATTTTGCTGCAATACCCATTCCTAAGTTGTAAATGCAACACAGCAATTATTTATGTATTTGTAATGGGAATTCAATCTATTCACCAGACAACTCACTCTCAAGCCATCACTTGTCTGGTCAGTGATTCTAACAAATTTTAGATATCAAAGATATCCTCATAGAATTCATTGAATTAGAATCATAATTATTTTATGATATAATACACTATTTAACTGAAGAGTGACATCAACTCATAGAAAACCAAGAAAATAACTTGGTAACTGAATACTAATGTTATGAATTTATGAATGAATAAAAGATTTTGTCAAAAATGCTGGTAACTTTTACATAAAATAATATAAAGAGAGTAAAATCTTTTTTCACAGCCATATATTTTCCCAGAAAACAATAAACATAATGATCTCATGATTATAACAATACATACACAAGTATTTAGCTTATACTACTAAAATCTTTGGGGAAACAATTTGAAAACTGCTCCCACAAATCAGTCAGTAATAAAAAAAAAAATGAATGGATGAATAAAAATGAAAAATAAAAAGTAGAAACATTCCCCTTTTGGCTTTTTCACCTATCTATGTCTACATACTAAAATGGTGCAAGCATAAATATTAAAAGCCTGAACTCACACACAAACACACACATTTCATACATTTACATCAACATACAATGAACAATGGGTATCATTAATAGCTGCTATGATCAAGTCAGAAAAGTTCTAATGCAATGACCCTCCATTGCACGTTTGATTTCTGTTTTTGAACCAGTTTGGTTGGCACACTATTAATCTTACCATAACTGCTGCTCAATGTCATCATTTTTTAACATCTATCAAACAATTACTGTCCAAGTTTCTTTCAGCAGTATCCAGTAAAACACATCTTCAAGTGAAGTGAAGTTGTTGCTTTTCAATTGCAAGAGCAGCCATTTTTGCACTGCTCATGGGGGATTGTTAAGATTTGCCAGTAGAATAGCGGAAAAGATAGAAGTTAAAGAAAAGGCAAAATAAGAACGAGAGAGAGAAAATGTGCTGTGATTTCAAGTAAAAGTCAAACGTTGTAAAAAAGAGAAAAATAAGAGAAAAGTTACCCTGGTGAGATTGCATGAAGAACAATGATGTCATGAGAACAACTGACAACTCAAATTTTATAGGAAAGTAAAAATAGAAGCTGGATGCTACTCATATGAGAAAATTACAAATCTTTAAACAAAATTGCTGATTTGAATAAAAAGGACTGATTCTGAACAGGAATAGTTGAAAAAACTTTATTTAAGAGTTGAAAGAAGATTCATGCTGGTTTCCCTTTGGAATGTATATAGACATTTACTGCTATATCAAAGAAAAGTGGTTTTGCAGTGAAAAACAAAAATTATTGAAAAACCACTGGGTGAAGTGAATAGCTGTCCAAAAGAGTAATTTATGAAGTAGAAAGATAGATGAAAATCAGATAGCATCTAATTCAACTTATTTTCAAAACTCATTTTATACCATTCTTCCTTTATGCTGTTAGGAAAAAAAGGTCTAATGCTGAAAGCAGTGGTTGTGATGTAAAAAAAAGGGTTTGGCTAAAAGAGAAGAAGGGGTTAGGCCAATGTGAAAAAGGGAGTTAATGCAAAAAAGGGATCAAAAGGAGGCTAAAGCTAAAAAAAGGGGGGCATTAATGTTTAAAAAAAGGTGAGGCTAATTTAAAAGCAAGTAGGGTCGATGTTAAAAAAAGGGTGAATGGTTCAAAAGGAGAGGCATAATATTAATAAAGGTGGTGTGATATTGAGAAAGAATAGACAAATGTTAAAAAAATATATCTAATGTGCCCTAAAGGCAAGCCATTGTTTAAAAAAATGGGGCTAATGTCTAAAAAAGGGGAAATCTTGAAAAGAGGAAGAGTTATCCTTTAATTTTACCCAATAAAAGAGAAAAGTTCACCTTTCTACTTGACTCCCAAAAGAGAAAATGGAATTCCCAACACATTTTTACCACTTACAATGAAGAAAAAAATTGGTTAGGTACCATGTTTCAGCTCCATTGGTTGTATACTCTTCATTTCAGGACTAATGGGATTTTCTTGTTTTTGAAGGTTGAATTGGCTCTGAAGAAGCTTGTCATCCGAGGATGGTTTTTTGCTTAATTTCTTCTTTTGAAAATTCCATGAAGATTTGTAATAGGTGTAGTGGCCTACTTCTCCAGTTCTAAATTTTCAATTTTCATCGTTGGGTGTTTATTTCTGATCTCTTTGTAGTACATGACCTCTTGTTTTGCTGGAGATTAAGGATATTATGGTTTTGATCCAGCAATTTTTCTTCAGCTTTATAGCAAATCTAACATTCCAATAGTTTGTATATTTTCTTCCAAGAAAATCATAAAGCCTATTTTTACCAGTCTTCTCACATTCCATAATATTCCCCATAAAAATAATGCTCCACTCATTGATTGTATTTACACTTGAAATTAGAAACATTGTTTGGTTGGCTGCTTTCTATTGTCACCCTTTCATGAGCGGCTGCCACAAAACGTAAACAAATGACAACTCATACACTCGCACACACACACACACAGATAGACACACACCCACACACACACAATGTTGAGCAAATTCAATTCTCCAAGACAAAAAAAATGACAGTTGAATTTTTATGAAAGTCATAGAAAAAATTTAAACAAATAAAAAGTAAATAAGACAAAACTTACAGCAATAATATCGATGAAAAAATTGCAACCAAACTTTTTCACCAAAATAATTGGAATACAGCGGAAATAATGACGATTTGGAAATAAACAACTATAAACTTACAGATATAAATCAAAATTGGATTTTAAATGGGAAGTTAGTATCTCTCTTTATATATCTGAGTAAAATATCCAATAAAACATTGTTTTGGCAAAAGAATGAAATGAGATCAGTGATATTAGAAAATGAACACATACTTAAGAATTCTTCTAATGCGTCACAATACATCATCATCATCATCAGTCACTGAAGGTCCCTTGTTGGACATAGCTCTTCCCCAGGATTTGCCACACCTCTCTATCATGGACGTCATGGAACTTGTCTAGTTTGTCTCTTCATCTTATATTTTGGTGGTCTTGGTTTTTTATGTAATCTCTAGGGATTGATGTTGTGATTTATGATGCCCAGCGATTGTCTGCCATTCTTACAACTTGACTAGCCCATTACCATTTGAGTTTTCTAATCGATACCATGATGTCTCGGACTCCTGTTTATTCCCTGATATATTACGTTGTTGTGATTTTGAGCATGATTTTTTTCATATGAATGTTACATGGTCCTCAGTTTGAAAGTCAGTCTCTTGGCTAAGTTCAATGATTCAGCTCCATAGGTGACTTTCGGGAAAATGTATTGGTTGCATACCCTTCTTTTTAGGACTAATGGGATTTTCTTATTTTTGGAGGTTTAGCTTGGTCTGCAAAAGGCTTGCCACCCTAGAGTGATTCTTTGTTTGATTTCTTATTCTTTTGAGGGTTTCATGGGGATTCACTGTCGTAGGTAGATGTAGTGGTCTACTTTCTCAAGCTTAGTGTTTTTGATTCTGATCATTGTGTGTTTATTTCAAACATGTTTGTTGAACATGACCTTTGTTTTGGTGAACATTTGAAGGCCAACTTTTCTGCTTTCTTCATACAGTTCATCTTGCATAGCTGATATTATCTTGTCTTACCCCTTTTTTGAGCTGAAAAGGCCCTTTATGCAGCATAATATAGGAGCTGCCATGATGGTATATGTGTTGCAATACTCTGACATATACAGGATCTACTCCTTTTAAAGCGCTAGACTCAATGATCAAGGTAATTTCCACTAAGTCAAAGGCCTTATTGGAATCAATAAATGCTACAAATAATGGCATTGTATATTCTGCTGCTTTCTCTTCCAGTTGATTTATTAAATGGAGATGGTTCATGGTTGAGTAGTTTCTCCTAAAGCCGCCCTGTCCTGGTTAATTGGTTTTTGTTCAGCGTTTTGCTGATTCATTTGGTAATAACATTGATGAAAAGTTTGTAGATGCAGTAGAGTAGATCTATTGGTTTGTAGTTGTTGAGGTCTTTCTAGTTTCCTTTTTTTATATAAGAGCATTATGACTGCAGTGTTCCAATCATCTCGGACTTTACTTTGTTTGAGGCATAGGTTGAATAGAATGGCTATTTTCCAATGATGACTTCCTCAGCTTTTTTGAGTAGACTGAGAGTGATGTCATCTAGTCCAAGGAGCTTTCCTTTTTTTGATTTCTTTGATGGCTTGTTTCACTTCCCATGACGTACCTCTGGGAAATTCATGAACTGATTGCTTGCATTCTTCACATCCTGTTCCTTGTTTTTTGGTAGAATTCTGATGGCTTACGTGCTCTCTGATTTAAACATAGTGGCAACCTCAATTAGAGCGTTTCTTACTTTGTCTCTTCTGATTTGGTAAGAAGTCCTTATCTGTTTTTCACTTTAAGATAGAAGGATTGAGTGACATCTTTTGGTATGTTTTGTGGTGGCAATTTGCTGTGGAACTCTAACCTGTGTTCTTTGTTGGTGTCAATTTGAATTTTACATCTCACCATTCTGTGGTTGCTTCTCACATTGATGATGTAGAATCTGGATGTCTTTGACAATGTCGCTTTTGTCCTTTATGATGTAGACTATTTCATTTTTGGTTTGATGGTTTGGGCTCTTCCAAGTCCATTCTTTACTTAGTTTTTCCTTTTGCAAACTTCACAAGATCTTCACCTATCTCGTTTTGTACTTTATATCCGAACTTGCCAACATTATATTCATTTCATTGTCCTACCTGTGCATTGAAGTCTCCCATAATGACATTAAAGTATTTGCCGGTATTTTTGAGTAGGGAGTTCATGTCATTGTAGTTATATTTTTTACTCTCTGGTTGACTATAAAGTGGGAATATAGACTTTGATGATTTTCAGTTTGTACCTCTTTCAGTGTTTTATGGTGACACTGGCGATATGGCTCAAGACAGCTTTGAAACATAACATGCCTTTAAATTTCTTGTTGATGAGGAAGCTCACTGTGCTTTATATTCAGTTTGTACCTCTTTTTCATAGTAATAAAGAAGATGTTTGCTCTTGAGTTTGATCAGGTCTTCTCATTTCACTAATACTGATTATGACCTATTTGATGTCTTTCAATTAATTTTTAAGATTGGTTAGGTGCATGTCTGTTGAGAATGTTCCTATGTTGTAGGTGCCAATGTATAACGTTTTCTTGGTGATGGTCTTGGGATAGTGTTTGGGTAGTTATTGTTGGAGCACATAATCTCCACCCAAAAGATTTGTTTTAACATTGATCGTTTAATATTTTAAAGCTACATTTCTCTTTGTTAAAAAGTGTAGGCTGTGTCTATTCAACTTTTCCTTTTTATAGGTTGTAGATAGATTTCTTTCCTTTTTCATTTTTGTTTACATAACCCTGTCACCTGATTTTATCTTTAACAAAACCTGGTCATAATATCCTTACGAGGAAGGGGTGTCGGGTCACCAAACATGCACAAGCCTTTTTTTCAGCATGATCGGATTAACATTTAGATTGGCTACCTCCCTGAAAACATAAACAGGGTGGGGGGAGAAACTAACTTGCTAAAATCCTACCTAGGGGTCATATTGGTACACACAGAAAATATCATTGGATTTTATTGAATGGTTTGTACTGTGGGCTGCCACATATGGACAGATTGATGGATATTTGGGTAATCATGAAAAAGATTATTACCGGGAGGTTTTGATTTTTTCCCAAAGTTCGATTAATGAAGTTTCGATTTGCACAACACTTTTTGAAGACACATCTATTACATCCAAATTTAAATTTTTACCTTCAATGCTTTAGCAAAATGATTATTTTGATAATTATATGCCTTCAAGATACAAGTTAGTCTTGGAAATGATATCAGAAAATTCAATAAAAAGTCAATTTACTTGAAATTTGACCCCACTAACCAAATTTCCACCAGTGCAGGTTTTCAAGAAAAACTTGAGTCTGTTTGCTGTTTTATCCTTATTTTTTTCTTCAGTACTTATCAATACAGAAAGATATACAAAAGTAAAGAATGCCACATCTGTGAAAAGACAAGAGTAAATATTCTGAGTGAATCTAATTTTCAAGTTATGATAAATGTGAGTTATGACAGCCAATGGAAGGGAAACTGCATAATAAGGAATGTGCAGTCACTTTGCAAGCACGACAAAGACATTCATCCTTACTTTGACTTACTTCATGCAACAGGTACTCAAGTGCAATAAACCTGTAGTTAGTTTTTTTATATTTCTATGTCTGATAGCTTTTATAGCACAAAAGGCATCAGTTGGCACTTCTGTGCTCTTTTGACAAGATGACATACAATGAGGGAAAGCAAGTATTTGGGCATTCACAAAATATTCATTAAATATACTCCTGAGGATAACGTTTACTTCAAATTCGTACAGGTGACATATTTTGAATAAATTCACAATTACTTAGAAAAAATACATATTTTCAAACCTACAATGCAGAATGAAATATAAACAAAAGTAACTGTGAAATATTCGCATACTTTTAAAAGTTGATCACAAAGATATTTTTTTAAGAAGAAATGCATGTTTAGACATTGATTTCATATTTTAATACTTAGCTGCATAGCCCTGGTTTGCAATTACTACTAAGAGACATTTTTGTGACCCCTCAGAAGCCTTTTGCAGTATTCTTTTGAAATCTTAGTTAACTCTTGGCCTAACAAAAGACTTTCAAATCATATATAATTCTAGGGTCCCTCTAATGAATTTAATCTTTCAAGCATGGCCAGAAATTTTCTATAGGATTCAAGTCAGGATATTGACTAGGCTTCCAAAACATTTCTACATTGCTTTGAACGCAATTTATTTTAGCTGTATGCTTCAAGTTGTTATTGTGTTGAAAGATCCAAACTTTTCCAAGATCCTGCTGTTGTATCAAAGGAAACATATCAGCTTCCAAAATACTCTGTTATATCACTCTATTCATGGTTCCTTCAATAGCCCAAAGTACCTTCATACCATTAGAAGGGAATCATCTACAAATTATGATACTTCCACCTCTGTGCTTTTAGGCTTCTCTAAATGGTTGCAAGTAAACTTCATCTAAGAATCTTGGTACCTTTTTTTCCTACAAAGGTGTTTCCCGAGGCATTTCGAGCCATTCCTGTGTAGTTCATTATTAATAGTTCTTTTATTAACCGATGAACTAGCTGCTCTCAGATACTTGGATCTACTTTTGAGTTGCCATTGTATTCACTTTGACAGCTCCAATCATTTTTCTCATTGTTCATTGGGAGATTTTTGATTGAGCACCAGTTCAAGGGATTTTTTTGGTGGTGCCAAACTTCTTCCACCTCAGAAATATTGATCCAATGGTATTTGTAGGGTTGTTCAACATCTTGGCAATGGCTCTCTTGCTCAAATCTACATTATGGAGCTTAATTGACATTTTTTGTCGGTTGAGAGCTCCTTTGCTTTACCCATGACTGCCTCATTTTAAGAAGGTAAAAGCAGTGAATGATGACTGTGATGAAATCAAACCTTTGTTAAGTTTTGCTAGAACATTCCAAAAGTTTCTGTGCCAGTAAAGACAGGTCTAAACCGGCATTTCTTCTTGAATAACATTTTCATGATTAATTTTTGATAGTGTCTGAAATACTTTTTTTCCAACATTACTTTTGTTTATATCTTATTCTGCATTGTAAGTTTGGAAATATGCATTTTTCCTCAAGTAATTGTTAATTTTATATAAAAATGAATCAAGTAAATCTAAACATTTGAAGTGTATTGAATGAATATTTTGTGAGTGTGACCAAATACCTGTTTCCTCACTCTGTATGGCAATAAAAATTCTTGGGACTCGTAACATGTTAATTTTATTGAGGAAAAAAAGAGATTTTCAGACACTAAATTACTGGTTCTGTGAAGCCCACAATAGAGAGGTCTGTCAAATGTTGGGGAAGGTCTGTGTTCTACAATAGACGATGGTGATGACGATGATGATGATGATGATGATGACGACGACGACGGCAACAACGATGACAACGCTTATACTTGAGCTCACAACAAAGTTTTAGAATAAATTCAGAACCAACTTACCACTAAGTTGGAACAGGACCCCATCATAACTGGGAGACAACCTGTTTACCCCTTCCTAGCAAATCTCTTGAAATTTCAATATAAATTATGCATTATAAATTACAAAATTTGACAAAAAAACAAATGAGAATATGGAGAGAAAAATTGAAGTTGAAGGAAATAATGACAATAAAATTATACATACAACAATGTTTTTGTTGAATGTTTATTGTCAAGATATTGGCTTACTTTTGATAATATGGGAGAAAAGCTGAATAGTAAAAACCTCAATGCTATAAGATCTAATATCAGAAGTTTCATCCAAATAGATACAATATATCAAATATAAATATCGATGTTGTCAGTCCTGAGAAACATCGTATTAGTTAAGAAATGACGGACTCAATAGAATTTAAAACAACAGAAATACTATACTAAAAATGTCAATGCATACTCAAGATATTGGTTATGCAACACTAAATATTTGTACATATTATCACAGCTTTTCTTACTTCCAGGTTAATATTTTTGCATAATAAAAACATTAAACAATGTTGTTCAACTTTCTCATTAGCTTTTGGTTATTGAGATGCCTTCTAAGAGAAAGGATAATTGTTAGCTAGAACTGTCTGCTAACAGTGAACCCAAAGATTTTCAAGTTTAGAGACAAAAACATTTCTTGAGCAGCATCTATCTAGTACTTCAGAATCGAAAATTCACTCAAAATATATAATGTTGTTGCCACATTCAATTAGGAGCTATCATTGTACACTTTTTTTTCCTTACTAATTTTTGCTGGTTTTCTCTCAGCTTTTTATTATACTCCCAATCCTCCAGACAGTGAAGTCAGGTTCCATTCCTGTTCAGTGACAGATTTAATCACAAATTCCACCATTCTCAGGATTGCAAAGATGTTATAACATAAAAATGACTAGGATGATTGGATTTTTAAACTTTCCGAGACAAAAGGTCTGGTTAGTAATTTAATAGAAACTGTCATGTGACTGATGTCTTTTGGCTCTATGCCATGTTGGGGATAACTAATTGAAAAATTGGAAAAAGAGAGGATCAATGAATACTTCTCTACTCTCATGCTTTTGTTGGGCAGTTGAACTTTTACAAAATATTTAGGGGGGTATTTTCATAAGGCACAAATAAATGTTTCTCTAGGTATAATAAGGAATAAATGTTTGGATTTTCAGCCCTCTAGCTCCATTGGTGTGGCCTCTATATGTCATACATGTATACTTAGACAACCAGCCAGCCATTGGTGTTGCCTGTACGCATCATACATACATAGGCCGCCAGCCGTACCAACTTGAAAACTCAAGAAACTTAAATTGACTGTTTTGGTGACAGTTTTTGTTTACTGTTTCTAATAATTTCTCAGCATATCAATGATTATTTCAAGTATTTTTTTGGTATTGATACTTTTTATTATTATCTAATGTAAATGGCTTTTATTGACTGTCAGGCAGGTGAGGCTCAATCATCATAGCTTCTAAAAAATTAGGATATTTCAAAACTAAAATCTTTTGCCTCTGATAATATACTTTTGAATAGGCAGAGTATTCATGAAATGTAGATGACATTAGCAGAAATTGTGTATGAGCGGGGGCTTCAAAGTCTGCAGAACATTTTTTGATTGCAAGTTGGACTTTTTAAAAAAAAAAGCAGTTTGCAAGCCTTGACTGTTAAAGTTGGAGCCAAATTCAATTGTAAGCACTTAGAGAAGGTGTTAAGCATTGAATTTCAAAGAGATATTTCAATTCAACATTCTCCCGCTTTGCTATGATTTGAGGGGGTAGAGCATTTGAAACTATTGCCCTATCATTCTATCTAGCAAGAACAAGCTAATGTCTAAAAGAAACCTCTTAAATATGAGTGTCTATTCAATGAGTTATTTAGGGGGAATGAACTGCATTAAATGGAAGTTACTGACTGTATATATCTTATTCAGTAAAGAACTGCAGGCCTATCCCCAATCCTTTCAATATGAAAAAAAGAAAACTCATATTTCTCCATTTCCCAATCAGTCTGATGCTTATGAAATCAGCTATTTTCTAAGATGATTGATGTCAACTATGGAGAAAGGGTAATGCTTATCAAACTTACATTTTCTCATGTCAAACTCCAGTATTGTTGTCTTTATTATAACAATATTATAAGTAGTTAGACTTTCAGATTTAAGATACCTTGATTTCAGCATAGTATAGCAACAGGGCAGGTAAAAACAAAGAAAGATGGAGTGTCAGAATCCATTGCAAATGGTCAACACAGAAGTCGTGGGGAGGGGATCGTTGCTCATTCAATAAATGTGTTTTGTTTTGGTTTTTGTTAAATGATCTGGTGTTTTCTTTTTGCTTCTGTTTGAATTTATATGATTTTCAAAAATGTCTCAACCTCATTTACACTTCTTTTGGGTTTCCCTATTTGAAATAGGATTAGTTAAAAGATAAATTAGTCCCTGTTTCAAACAAAATTATAGTATGTAGTTTCTCAGTTTAGAGAAAGATTTGGTTATCCACAATTACAGTAATAGGCTTTTTATTTTAACGAAGATTTAGCATGAATTATTTTTCAAGTAAATATTTCCGCTATTGATACCTTAATAATGCAAAATGAAATATAAAACATTTCTCTATCGTCAACTTATTAGACTATCTTTTTACTTAGTTTCTATGTTCACTCTGGCGAAAACTACTGTGCCACTAAATATCATTTCAACAGTTCTTAACCAAACTATAATATCAGTAACAATTTTCCTCAACTGTGGTTATAAGCTTTTGGCTTGTAACTGGCAGATCTTGGGATGAATCCACTGGGAGTGAGTCTTTCTTTCTTCTTTGCTTTTGAAGTTAGTGGCAGGCTAACTATTGGGCTGATTAAGCCTTTTCTTTCTTTCTGCCTTGCTTTCAAGGCAAGTGGCGGATTAACCATTAGGCTCAGTAGAACTTTGACAATGATAGATGATGATGTCTAAAATCACTGATGTCATTCATAAAGAACAGTGACAGTGATATACACAAAAAACTGATAAGAAATTCATTCCCATTTTTGAAGCTCAACTGAGGTTGACTTGTTTTGCAACAGTTTGCAAATCCTATTCACAGGAACTCTCTTTAAAGGAGCTTAGATGAGACATGCATTTTTAGAATTATATTGTTTGGAGAGATGAATTCTGTTTTCTTTACTTTTCTGATTTTAAGGAAGCTAAAGTATTTGACCAAAGCACAGCCAAGCTTCTTTTCTTTTTTTCTGAAAGGCAAATAGCTGAAAAAAAGTGAGAAACTAATACTACGTATCAAAATGATTCTTAACCAACAACAAATTGAAGATAGCAGTCTTGTGTTTGTAAAGTCAGCAACACTCTCAGGTATAAATTTCAGTAGAGAACAGGAAATGAAGAAAGAAATCTATTGTGTTTTCCTTTTTTTTTTCAATTCAGAAAGTAATTATAAAAAATGATCTCAGAGAAAAGAAGAGGAAAAAATTGATTTTGTAATGTCACAGTGACTCTGAACCAAAGATTTAAAAGGCAAGGAAGCAAAAAGCAAAGAAAATAATAAAAAGGAAAAGAAATAAAGGAAGAACTGTTGGCAGTTTTTTTAATATGTGATATTAAGGAATTAAGAATTAGTGAAACAAGTGGTTCATTTTTGAGCCGGTTACTTGAACCCTTGCCTGATTAATAGGATCAGCTTAGTCTGAAACTGCCTCTTAAGCCGTCGTTGATTTTTCCATAAAAATGAACATTACCAGAAAAGTCTCCCCTTCACTTGATTTGAAAATGGAATTTGTATTAGCCTCTTTCTTTGAAGGCAATTTCAAATAAAAGATTTACAAAAATAAGAATAAGCTGTGTTTTGTTCATTTACTGTAAAAAATGCATTTTTCTTTAACTCTATCTTTAATCATCATCATCATCATCATCATCATCATCATCATCATCATCATCATCATCATCATCATCATCATCATCATCATCAACACCACCACCACCACCACCACCATCATCAGTATAGCAATTGGTCCATAGCCGAATGATGGAGAAATCATTAACAAATATTTATTTTTCAACATAATCTCCCTCCTTGTAAATGCATTTAATCTGTGATGTATACTATTTGCTCAGATTAAATATGATACAGCAAGCGTTTCAGATCAAAATTTAGCTTATAACTGCAGATTTATTGATGCACACTCATAAATCAACTTTCTTTCCAGTATCTCACATTTATTACTTGAATTGTCATTACGACCATGCTTCAAAAGATATTCCTATCTCACAGATATCAAACTTTACAAGGAAAAAATAGGAAAAAAAATCCAGAAAGTCTCTTGACGTTCATTCCAATTCTATATACTAATTGTTAGGATTCTATTTTTCTGGTGAGACATTTCTAGCCAAATTATCCAATTATTCTATTACCACAAGATTTTTCAAAATGCATATATAAATATATATCTGTGAGTGTGTTTGTGTGTGTGTGTGTGTTTGTGTGTGTATATTTTACATATATGCATCGTATATTTATCTACCATACATTTCTATTCAAGCCTTTGTTCCAAAATTCCCTCTGCACATGATACCACAAAGATCATACTTTTGGATAGAGCAGTTAGTTTGAAGTTACTTGCACCTTGGCACCTCTGATTGCCAGAATGGCCCCCAGATATTTCCAAAATGAAGCATATCATACATATAATATGCCAGAAAATTCATTATCTATAAAATTGAATTAACCAGAAAGTTCATATGTAATTTCCATCTATTCTGATGATCCATTCTCTACTTTTGAAACTCTTTTGTGTTCGTCTAACTTGTTAATTCTGCATAAAATGTTTCTTATTTTTTTGTCTACCTTCATTGTGACTTTTTGCTGATTGTTTAACCACGAGGAAATTTTTATTTCACACTATTCAAATACTGCTGCATGTTAGTCATCTGACTGAAGTTGAATTTGACTGTGAAATGGTTATCTATTAAAAACCTTATTAACATAGAATGTGACCCCGGCCATCCCAAGCATTTATGAAATCCTAAGCTTGGTGCCTCCGCACACTTTTTGAAGGCCCTAAGCAGCCGCTAAGTTCGCTTATGACTTGGTTGGGTTTTCAAATGACCTTTTTCTTTTTATTTGTGCTTTTTGTTTTTTTGCCTTTTTTTCCCCTAATTTTGAAACTATGTATATTACAAATCTTAAAACTATTCTGTTCATGCTCCAAAAGATAGTGTAAAATCATATCGTCATCTTTCAAAACTTATTACTTATTCACGGTTCTGAGGCAGTTCTTATCTTTTTACTTACACATCTGAATTTCAGTTGATTTTATTTTTACCCTGGACATCCAAATTATTGATTTATAGATATAGAGATTTTAGCTGTTAATTGATTCAATCAAAGATTATCCATTTATCAAATAAGTTTCAGATCTTGTGAAACATTTGTAATTTTGATAGAGATTTTATTTGAGAGTATCTTCAAATCTCAATTAAATAATAAAATATCAAATAAGATTTACAAAAGAAAGAAAAGAGGCATATTTTTAGATACCAACCAAGAGTATTAGAGACATGAAACAATAAACCATCAAAAAAAAAAACTGTCACTAAAACGTTTTATGTGAGTCTGGAGATCTATGTATAGATGTTTGCATTATGCATACAAGCTTGGGGGCTGAAATCTTAAACATTTACCCCTCATCATGTTTTGGAAAAAGCTTTCAGTTTGTTTTTTTAAAATTCCCCTCAGTTTATGCTAAATTGGACCTTCCAGTTTGAGTCAATCAGTGTTTGTACAAGATTCTTTGAAATACACACTTTCTTAGTGATCACAGCCAAACAAAAGGCGAGAGGAGTAACTGATTTATTGCTCATTCCTCATTGCCAATTTCCAATTGATCCCCCACCCCAAACATAGCATCCTAACAAAAGACATAAGTCATGTAAGAGTTCCTATTGAGTGATTAACCAGACCTGTTATTATTCTATTGCAAATTTTGACAGATTATTTATAGGAAACAGTCAATAATTCATATTTTAATGCTGTCTTTCATCAAGCCATATGACTGATTAGTAAAATGCTCCAAAAATTGATAATATAATAATTTATCAATGATGTTCACTTGATTCTAGTTTTCATAAATGAAAATGATACATCAGAGTAAGTGTTCTCATTTGAAATATATTTTCTTCTTTGAGTGAAAATAAAATCAAAAAGTGAGAAGGGGCATTTGAGAAAGTAAAATATATAGCATCATCATCATCAGCCTTTCAGCGTCCATTATTGGACATAGACCTTCCTCAGGATTCGACTAATGGAATTTTCTTGTTCTTGAAGATTGAACTTGCTCTATAAAAAGCATGCCATCCCAAAGTGATTCTTTGCTTGATTTCTTCTTCTTTTGAAGATTTCATAGAGATTTTTGTCCTGGGTAGATATAGTGGTCTACTTTCTTCAGCTCTGCATTTTTGATCGCTGCGTCTTTGCCTTCATCATGTTTGTAATACATGACATTTGTTTTACTGAAGTTCATGTAGAAGCCAATTTTCTTGCTTTCTTCATTCAGTTCATCTAGCATTACTTTCAATGTCTATTCTGATTCTTTTTTTTTCTCAGTCTTGCAACAATGACCTTGGGGATTTCAATTGAGTTGAAAGCCTTCTCAAAGTCAATAAATACTTCAGCAGGTGGCATTTTATATTCTACTGCTTTCTCTTTTAGCTGATTTACTGTATAGAGATGGTCAACGGTTAAGTAATTTTCCAAATCCAGTCTATTCTTGTGGTTGGTTTTCATTTAGTGTTTTGATGAATTGGTTGATGACCTCTTGAGTATAAAGTTAGTAGTAGGGTTATTGGTCTATTGTTGTTTAGATCTTTTGGGTTCCCTTTTATGTAATAGTGTTCGGGTTGCAGTGTTCCGATCTTCTTGGACTTGGATGGCTAGTTTCCAGGTGATGACTTCCCCAGCTTTTTTGAGTTGGTTAGTTGCCATGATATCTAAGTCAAGGGGCCTTTCCTTTTTTTTGATTGTTAGATGGCTTGTCCAACCTTCCATGGAATGACTTCTGGGGGATCCTCAAACTGGTTACCCATAAATTGTATATCCTGTTTGTTGTGTAGTGTCCCTGGTTTGAAGGAATAGAGGTTTTTATAGAATTCAGTCTCCATCCATTGTTTAATCTCCATTTTCTTCAAAACACACAAGTTATTTGCATTTTCCCAGTACTGGGTGGTTCTTTAATAGTTTCAAAGCCCTTGATTTTTTGGGGAATGCTTTTGATGATTGCTGCTGTGTTTTCTATTATTTTCTCTGTTTCTTTTGGATGATTTTGTTTAATTTGGCTGCTTCAATCTTTTCCTCTCTTGTTGTCGGTGGCTTGGAATTTCTGTGTTTTTCCTTGAAATTCTTTGTTTCTCATGAGAGTTTACTGATGGTTTGTTTGCTCTTTGGTTAGAACATTTTGGTGGTTTCTATAAGAAAGGTTATAATTTTGTTGTTGAGCTCGCTGATGTTTTTTCCAGCTGGTGATAAGTTCATACTGGTTTTTCAGTTTAAGCTTGAAGGATCATGTGAACTCTTTTTTTGTATGCTTAGTGGTTGGGGTTATGTGCAGAACATTTTCCTGTTCTTTTTCTTGATATTAATTTGAATTTAACATCTTCTGTGATCACTTGCTACATTTACTTGTTTCAGGACCTGAATGTCTTTGACTGACTTGCTTTTGTTTGCTAAGATGTAGTTGATGTTCTTGGTTTTGTGGTTGAGGCTCCTCCAAGTCCATTTTCTATAAGGTTTCTTTTTGAAGAAGGTATTCATGATTTGGAACCCATTTGCTGTTGCAGAATCAATGAGATCATCACTTCTTTCATCATGTGTTTTGTATCTGAACTTGTTGACAGTGAAGTGGGAGTGTAGACTTAAATGATGTTCAGTTAATATCTCTTTGAGAGTTGTATGATGCTGGCTACTTAATCAGAGATAGCTTTGAATCCTACAACTTTGTCTTTGATATCTTTATGGAGAAGAAAGCCAACTCTGCTTTGTTTTCTTTCATCTTTTTGTAGCTGTAAAGAAGATGTTTATTCTTTAGCTCGATTAGTTCCTCTGCTGGTCTTCTCAGTTTGCTAATATCAATAATGTCCCATTTGATGTTTTCAATTTCTACTTCATTTTCAAGATCAGTTTGATGCATTTCTGTTGAAAGTGTTCTGACATGGGTGTCTGAAGATCAATTACCTACATGATAACCACTACAGAATCAGAGGTTCAAAATACTAAAAAATGTATCAGCAAGAAAATAAAATCTTTTGATGGAGATTTGCAAGTAACCATGTAAATTCTTCTATTCTGTTAGGATTTGTGCTTTACAAATGTAGGAAGTTTATAAGGATTCACCAATTTTTCAAAATAATACTCTGAAATATCAACTTGACTCACAAAAATTGGAGTAAATACAGTACATGTTGTATGTATATTGACACTGTTGTACTCTGCATGAAATAAATACACAAATACATTAAAAACTATTTCAAGCTTGGAACGCTTTTGAAAGCCAACATTATTTAGCTATCAAAAATTAAAAACCGTTTACAAAGAGCCGAAAAGAAAGCTTCCTTAAAGTAAATGGCTGAGAGTTCACCAATTTCTAAACAGGTCTTTAAATTTCTTTTCTCCTGACTTAATTTTTCATTCAAAAAAAGGTTTCTAAAAATTTCTTTCTTCAGTGCTTTTAATAACAGAGCTGATAACACTTGAACTTAAAAATCAAACAAACCGTGAGGTAATCTGAGAGCCAAATGAAAAGTTAAGTTAGTTCATCATCATCATAACTCATAACTAAGCAACATGTACAAGAGAGAATCAGTTAGTTTAATCAGCAGCAACTCAGTCTTTTGTTCTCAATAGTCCCTTAGTGAAGTTGATATTTCCTTTCAACTATTTTACTTGATGAGCACCTCAAGTCATAAGCTGAATTTCCTATAAATCTTTACAATATGGATAAAAGGAGTAGAAATATTTACCTATTATTTTAGCATCTTCAGACTTTACATGAGTATTCTGTTGAATTGAGTCACATTTTGGTCATTTGAAACTTTCCATTTTTTTCCCTTGAAACATTAGTGTTCTTAGGGCATGATGAGATTTTGGTAAAATATTCATTAACTAACTTCAAATTCTAATACTAGGACACAAGGAACTGTCTATGCCAGTGAGACAACTGAGTTTCATATATTTAAATTGTCAGACATTTGATATGATTTCAGGTTATTCTGCACGCTTTGAAATTGATGTGCTTTTTAGAAAAATTGGAGTCAACAATAAATGATCATCATTTAAGTTTGTACATGATTAATTCAACATAGATCAAACATCTTCTCAAAGTGTAACAGTAGCTTTGTTCAATGAAATGTTTTCATTCCAGTATTCAGCTTATTCTTTTTATGAAGTCATCCATTTTGATCTATTGTAAAGATAGTACAAAAACTGGTGAGTAGTGTAAATACTTGAAATATTAAGAATTAATCAGATAATATTACTTTCCTGAATTTATACTTTTATACTGAAAAAACAAAATATTCAACAAAATTGTGTTACATTGTTTTGTCTAGATTGTATTTCTGTCTATACAAGACAAACATACAGCATCATCTGGATATTTTCCATAACAGTAAAGTTGCTCATAAATTCTGCAAAAAAGGTGGTTGGCAATATTTGCTTCTGAGAATGAGGAAGCAGATGCATAAACAAGTCCAAAAATCTATTACTGTGATAATTGCTTGCCCCTACCAGATAACATTGAATTTGGGATGTGTCAGCTAACAGTGACAAGAAAATCAGTCTGGACAGATACCTATCTTATAGACACCTCTAGATTACTGAAATTGTTAGCAGTAGGTCTCATATCAAACATGTATATGTATGTAGGACCTAATCATTACCACCTTATCTAATGTTTGTTTTGAGTGAAAGAGTGAGAGAAAAAAGGATTTCATTATTGTGCCCATTTTTCCTGTCTCCTTTTTAGGGAATATTTCTTTTATTCCTTTATATCATTTATTGTCAAATTTTTGTCCTTTGATATTTGTAATATCCGGCTCAAATTAAACTAATGTTGGTGATGGAAAATGATATCCTAATTTTTATCAAAGACAATGAAGTTTTTTTAGCAATTATGACAGTAAAACATTTTTGTATTTTTTCTTTAAATACTGTATCCATCAGTTGGCAACGAACTGATTTTTTTTTTTTATAAACTTTTCTGATTTCCTGTGTGAAAAATGTGGGCTGGCTGTAAAAAGAGGAAAGCTTTTTTTGCAATGAAGAACTAATTTTGAGAGCAATCACACTGACTCTGATTGACTGGAAATTGCCCTGAAAGATAATTTGCCGGCTGTTTTGTCTTTCACACCAATTTGCATGTCTCTATCATTTTGGTTGCTTTGTTTTGATTGGGATGTTCTCTGATCATCATCAAGTAATATGCTAATAGTTTCAACAATTTATTCAGGAAAACATCACAATCCCTGTCAAGTGTTGCATCCTAACATTAATTCAGAGCCATGTAATCCAGTCAAATAAACTGAATAGTATCTGATAACATTAATTTCTAAGATGAGGAATTATCATTATTATATAATAATTCATCTGAACTGGTGTCCTCATCTTGGTTCTCATAGTTTGATTTTATACGTAACAATTTGAAAACTGGAAAAAAAAAAACAGAAGGTATTAATTATGATTGTTTGTCTCAACAAACATCATGATCATATCAAGTTTTTTGCTGACCTTTGTCCTCATCTTGATTCATTTTTTGAACACTAAAAACTTTGTATAATCATATTCCCTCATCTAAAAAATTCAGACACAAACTTCATGATGATATTCACAAATGAAAAATAGTTTTCTCCCTTTTGATCTCTGTTCTGCAACCATTGTATTGAACACTTATAATTGACTAGACACATTACTGAAAAAGGAATTTCAACAGCAACTCTTGATGGGTTTGCTTCTATATATATAGAATAATTATGAGAAGATGATTAGATGGCTAAATTTTATTCATAGTGGCTGGGGGTATAGTAATATTACTAATAATATTAGTAGTAATACTGCAATAAGTAATAATAAAAAGAAGAAAAAGAATATAGCCATGGTGATTTATTTTAGTATACCTGTCTATTGAATTATGTTTTTTTGGTAAAAATTCTGAGTATTGCTGACACTTAACAGCTACTCTTTTATTTAGTAACTTTGTCTTTTTAGTGAAAGTGATAATTCCTAATCTTGGCATAGGTAACATGAGGTTTCAATATTCTGGCATGGGTGTGTCTGTTTAAATATTTTCCATTCTACTTGGGGTGTGAAATTGCTGTCTTTGAGTAATGTGTGGATAGTGATATATCGTTTTCATATTTTTCGTTTCAAATGGATGCTGTATGTTTGGCTAATCTTAATTTAAAGGGTGTTTTTGATATTCCTATGCAATATTTCATTTAGAAGGGTTTCTCAAGGGCTGATATTCTAGCTTGATATACAGTATTCAATTCAAGAAATTTGTTTTGCAAAGGGCACCTATTGCTATTTGAACAATTGCAGTCTGGTTTATTTATATTTTCTCAACTAGTGTTATTCCTTATAACTTTATTCTTGTGCTTTTTATGATTCTTTTTAAAACTGTCTAAACTGCTATAACAGATTTTCAGTTTGTGCTAGTTGAATATTTTACACTGTGGATTGCTAGAGAAGAAGTGTTTTTCTATTAGCTTGAGGAAGATTTTCCTTATGCTGGTTTTCACTGGCAGATTAAATGGCAGTGTGTGCCAGACGATTTTTTATTTCACCTCTCCTTTTTTTTGTTGTTGCTGTGTTCCACTCAATTGGTTTTAGCTTTTTCATTGTATCTAAAGCCAATCTCAGTGAGACTGCTGTCCTTTAGGGCTGTAATATATATATTTTTTAACATTGTGAAATATTTTTTCATTTGAGAAATTGTATATTAACATAGTTTCTATTGATTTAAGGATTTTTTTATGAATGTATTTTGATTTAGTGTTAATATATGTAACTTCAGAATTTTCTTTTCTACATGGTTTGTGGGCGGTATTATTTAGTATTTATCTTTATTACCTAAAAAATGTAGAATTTCATGTTGACCTTCAACCTTAATGAAATAAAGTTTACAAGAATATATACCAGGCGTATGCCAAAAGCTCACTTCAGTGACTGGCAATATGTTTTGCTCTTTTTATCATTTATTCTAAAAATTTTGTGAAGATGGTACTAAAATATGTTATTTAAATGAGAGTGGGCTTTCATAATTACAAGAACAAAACATAATCAGTTGGTAAAGAGTGCATTAGGCATGGAATGTTGACATTCATTGGGTATATATCCTTATAAATCTCATTTTATATATCAATAGTTCTATCTAATTTAATTATCATGGGATTGAATATCATCAACAACAAATATGATCCATTTTCTATTCTTACAAACTGAAAAAGATATCATGAACTATATATATATATATATATATACACACATATATATCATTAAAAGAGAATCTCATCAGTTACCTAACAGTGTTTCTTGTCAATATATATCTGTTAGACTGAAAAAGTTACTTCTGAAAACATGAAGCTAGGTATTTGGCATTTTACAAGGAAATTCAAGTATACATGTATTTCAGGGTCAACTGCCAATGTAACTTGGATTCAATCCATTGTTGAGGGAAATACATATATATATCATTGTAAAAAACATTCTTTGAGCTTTCCAACCATGTATCTTGTCAATTTGTACCTGCTGAGAATAAAAAGTTTCTGTCAAAGAAGTAGAATTAGGTATATGCGTAATGTATACATATGGTATATGTACATTCTAAAGTCCACTGAGGTTTTCATTCTCAATTGAGATATATATATATATATATATATATATATATATATATATATACTGTAATGAGAATTTAATCTGCTTCCTGTCTTTGTAAAGTGGACTATCAATGGATCGTGGACTTTATCTTTGGTGGAGATATATGCATATGTAGATCATCATGAAGAACATTCTCTCAGCTTTCGTACTGTGTATCTTGGAGTTTAATATCTGTTGCGCAAATAATGTTACAGCCCAAAATGTGGAGGCAGACATTTTATCTATTTGGGTCAATTTATGGCATTGTCAGGTACAAAAATAACAATAAAAAGTTATTTCAGAGTAGAATTTTCTTTACACTTGATGTAATGTAAGTAAACGTTGCTGATTCCAAAGCTGGTGAATAACATTCTGTATGTTTTGTCATTAGCAAGGGGACAGTCCATTTTAATGTCACTGAAGGGTAGGCTACAGACTTTTGATAATAAAGCAACATATATCAGTAAAAAGACTTGAAACTTGTAAATTGTACAGTAATAATCTTTGCATCATTACTAAGGACAAAAATTGTAGAAAAATCTCCTTAAAATTTTTTTTTATATCAGTGTAATGTAATAATTTAGGTAATGATCAGTTTTAAACAGAATTTTTTTATTTACCCGATGCATTCATGTCTCTATAACTCACTATGTCAGTCCTCAGTTTGCTAGTATAATAGTGACTTGAAAAAAAGCACTGGAGAATTGCACAAAAAAAATCTGTCTTCAAAGTTCATAAGGATGGGATATAATTTCTAGTTTCTCTTCTAGCGATCACCCTTATCGGCAGTTTCTCTCTCAGTGGTCCCCATTATCCATTTTTTCCTTTCTGTGGGCCTCCTTTATCCACAATTCCCCTTACAGTACTATGTGGACACATCATTAATCTTCAATTCTTGTCCATTAATGAATTTTTTTCATGGGGATGAAATGGCTTTTATACAGAAAGATTTGTACTTGAATAATTGGAGGAAAGAGCAGAGACCATACTCCCTGTGATGATTGTGTTAGGCTTGACATTTATTATTGTTTTTTTTGCACCAGAACAAATCTAATGGTCATTTCTGGGGAACAAGTGGTAGTAAGTCTAGTTAAATTTTCAGTATTCTTAGATATTCTCACTAGATACTATGTCTTATACACATGTGCAAGTCATATTAGCACGTGGCACAAAAATTGAAAAATTTGGCAAGCTTTTTGAAGTAACATGAGTAGCTTCTGATGAGAACAACATATACAGCAAAAAATTGACAAAGATTCAAAGAAGAAAAAGGAGTAGTTCACATCAGACAGAAGTAGAAACGTTGGAACAGAATTTTTTCTTCAACAAAATTCCTATTCATACATAGTTGGACGCAACCTGCTAACTGCTTCATTGATTTCTCCCAATTCCCTCACCTGCCAGCTGCTGACTGGGAGAGATGTATATGCTCCCAGTGTCTTCCTCCAACTGAACAACAATCAAATCTCCCTCCTGCTGATAACATCATCATGGCTTCTTTGTTTTTGAAAACTTAACTAATGAGAAAAGTGACTTTCTTTTAAGCTGTACGCTGATTGGCCTGGTGAATCGAAACTCTTCATAAAGGAGGCTGTGACTGGCCAACTGATACCACCAATAATTCCCGCTAAAACTAAGGGTTTGTTTTCCTTTATTTGATGTGAAAACATATGAATGGTTTTGATTCCTTTGGTCAGTGTGCAAATATGTTTCACTACAATTAGAAACTGTAAAACAAAACTGTCAACATAGGTTTGTTAAATTTTTGAGTTTGGCTGGCTGGCTGGCTGGCTGGCTATATGTATGTACATAAGTATCATGCTCACTGACCACATCAATAGAGCTAGACGGTCAAAAATCTAAACATTTAGTCATTATCATTTGTAAAATAAGAGGTTTATTTGTTTCTCTAAAAATCTCCTCATAATAGATTTTTTTTTGTGTAAGGTTAAATCTTCATCATCATCTTTTAGCATCCCTTGTTGGACATGGAACTCCCCCAAGATTTGCCAGACTCCTCTCTCATGGATGTTGCAGAGCCAGTACTCTCTGAATTTGTCTAGCTTGTTACACAATCTTACTATTGGCAACAATTTTGCATATGATCCCTGGGATCCATGCTGTGAATCCTGAAGTCCAGTGGTTATCTGCAATTCTTGTAACATGTCCAGCTCATTGCCATTTGAGTTTTCTAATGGTTTTTATGATATCTTGGATTTGGATCTTGATATATTGGTATTTTGTCAAGTATACTGTGCTGTCTTATAATCTCTTCATTGAGGTTGAGTATAATTCTATTTTGTGCCTGTTGCATGATTCTCTGTATGATGGTCAATGTCTTGGTTGGATTCCATGTTTCAGCTCCATAGGTGACTATCGGGAGGATGCGTTGGTTGTACAGTCTTCTTTTTAGGAAAAGGAATTTTTTTGTTCTTAAGTTTATGCTAAATTTGTCCATTAGTTTGTGGCCAGCAGAACTAACAGAGAGTGAACTTTAACATACAAATGTATTTCAATTTCCTTGTATAATGCCAAATACCCACCTTCACTTTTTTTTCATGTCCAGCAGATATTTTGTTTAAAACTCTTTTTTCAATGGTATGTCATGTCAATTCATATACTTTTTTTTATTCTATTTTGATCAAAATTCCACCTGACTGTGAGCCTGAACACTGACATCAAACTATCATTGTTGACAAATCTATGAGGTATTTTCAAAGAAAAAAACTTGCAAAAGGCATACTGGGTATTCCCTCATTATACACAGAAAATTTCATGGGTATGTGTTGTGTGATTCTTGAGTTACACAGTCACAGTCAGAATAACCGGCATACAATTTAGCAAATGCAATTTTGGCACTGGTTTTAAATGAGCTCACCTGCAATAACAAGATAAAATTCTACTCCAAAATGGTTGACCTGCATAGTTAATCTAAGATCAGAACTGGACTATGAACTAATTTTTAATTTGGATTGTTATTTATAAGGATCAGCACAGTGGACTTTTTCCTCTGCTGATTAATAGCAGCTCTCTCAAGAACAACTTCAAACTCAGTACTGCACTTTATTAAGATCTGGATACCAAATTTCAACCTAATTCAATGTCCAATTTCTCAGGATAAAGTATTTTTATGAGGGTGGATGGTGGCCATTCAGAATTTCAGGATTTTCCCTTCATGCAGTTTTTGTAGACTTTTTTTTTATGTCATTCAGAACATCCTGAGGATACAAAATTTATAATTTTACAGAACCAATAAATAAGAAGACATAAAAAGTGATAAATCTGCACCCTAGTTATGGTGTACATTTGTCAGTTATACTTTGTTTTGATTATGTTTCAATATTGATTAATGAATGAACAAAATGAATGATTCATTGATTATAACATTGATGAACAAGGTTAAATTTTCTCTGCATTCATTATTTCAGAACTGAATTCCATCAATGAGTAAATGATTGATAGGAACAGTTGTTATATTGAAGAATGAACCAATAAATAAGAAATGTAAGAACAAGAAAAAGATCAAAAAAAAGAATAAAGAAAAATAACAGTGACATTTATGCTTCTGGTACTCGTAAATAGTCACAGCACAGGTATGCTTGACTTATGTGATTGTGCCAATTTAAACTATTGTTAGATATATAATAACAATTCCTTTCTTAACCATTAATCTATTTGCTGAGAATGAAGTTTGCATTTTAGAAGCAAAGAAAAAATATACTTCCTTTTTTAAAGCAAAGAACAAATGGAAAAGTTATGTGACAAGCATCTTTTGGCAGCATTCCTTGCTGGGGATAATTGATTAAAAAATTGGAAACTTGGGTGATTGATGAATAACTTACTTCTCTCAACTTTTGTTGGGAAGTGATGAAAAAACAAAAAGAGCGTGAAGGCTGCTGGACACAGATTAAGGAACCAATTTACATTGTAAATTGACCACCCCCTAGACGAAAACTTATTTTAGAGAGAAATCTTTAAAAAAAAGAATATCTCCAAGACCTAATAAGGAGTAACCATTTAAATTTCAAGCCCTTTAGCTCCATTGGTGTAGTTTGTATGCTTGACACATTCATTGTCAACCAGGCAGAATCATTTGAAAACTGCAGAAACCTATGTTGACAGTTTTGGCTGACAGTTTTTAATATCAAAGTCAAAAGAAAGTCACAATGACAAGTCTGGGCAAAACAACCCAGTGTGTAAAATGATACAATGAGTCAAAGGATATCCAAAGTTGAAAACACAAAATATTGAAAACCTAACATCAGTTCTCTTCAGATAGAAAAAAAATGGCAAAAATAAAATAGAAATCAATAACCTCCTATGGATTCTAGGCAGGCCTGTATGTACACAAACAAAATTGTTCTCGAAAATGTACATACAAGTCAATATTCATACTTGAGTTACAAGTTATAGCTCTTCATCTGTGCTAAAAAAAAAGTTAATACTTGGTTCCAGTCTAATTTTACAGCTAACATATTAACATGATAGTCATCTTAAACATTTATGGCCATTATGGTTTGGAGACAATATAAGAAGTTTATTCTTTACAGTGCACACTTTTTTCTCATGAAATGAAATCTTGGTTAGTTTTCAATCACCTAAGAATCATTTGAATGGAGTGAGCTGTCCTAATGAGGAGAAAAAAAAGAGAAATTACTTTCATCCTTTTCTTATTCAGGAATCCAGAAATGCCTGATTTATTCATATATCACTGAAGGCTAAACAAAAAAAATGTAAGAATGACTACAAAGATAAGATGAAAGACCAAAGCCTCAAGGTAGATATTATCCAGAGAAACACGCAGGGAGAAATGTGATAGGAAAAGCTTTCAATATTTAATGATGTGTAATAAAGACTTTCCTGCCTACTGTTTCGAGAACTAGTATGTCCCAAGTATTGTCATGTATTGTAAATCACTGTCAGAGAATAATGATATAGATTTTATGTTTTGAAATCAGACCTTTGGGCATGAGATAGGGATAGAAGAAGAATTTCAAATTATTTAGGGGATTAAATGATGTGAAAGCTTTGAGCAACAAAAAATGATCTGTGTGTTTGGCAAAGTCAGAGAAGAGAGAAAAGAAAAATTATCAGTGTCAGAAGATGAAAGAATGGTAAGAAGAACTGTAGAAGATAATGGAAGAAAAAGAAAAAAACATTTGTGAAAAAGATGGGGAGTTTTTCTTGTTTTTAGATGGGAAAAAACAATAAGTTTCAAAGAAATATTATTGGATAAAGGAATGTGAAACATAAGAAATGCAGGAAGATGATATCAATTCAGCAGAATATGATGAAAATAATATGTATTTAGAAAGACACAGTAGCCTCATATCCCCTGGAAAAAAGAGTTCCACCATAAATTCAAAACATTCTGCTTCTCTATCTTCAAATATCAACACATTAAAGTAAGAAGCAGAATCATTATCACTGTGCTCACAAATCAAGGTCTTAATTGATAAAGAAAATGCAACAAAGAACTATGTCACCTAGGCTAGATCTATGGAATAGAAATCTTGGGTAAAATGATTGACTAGAGGTAGTATAGAATTAATTTAAATATCCTGCTATTTGGTTTGCTATTGGATGTGTCAACTATGAATAAATAAAACTGAATAGGATGTCATATGATATTAGATTCTCAAGAATGTGAAGGATCAAAGATCAAAATGGAAAAAAAAGGTGATAGATAACAGGTTTACTGGAGGTGTTTTTTTCCCAACATTTAACAAGGTCATTTATGCATTTACAGTAAAATTCAATATTCTTAGACTCAATGAGCTCCCTAAAAGCTTCTCTTGCTGCTGCTTGGTTTCGGAACTTTATTTTTTATAAAGTTGGCAAGATGTCTGAAAAAATGAAGGTCAGGACAATAAGATAGATGAGGCAGAACTTTCTTTCCCTGGTCCATTTTTTTATCATGTTATGATATATTCAAGGAATAGTTCATTTTGATTCCTCACTTGAACAAATCTTATAATGCTGATTTGTCTGGTCTCCCATCAGTTTATGTGGAACCGATCTATCCATCTTTTCTCTTCTTCCCATTGCATAGAATGTTCGATTTGCTTGTCCTCACTATTTCTGTGTACTATCAAACTGATGATTGAGTGTTTGCCTCCTCTGCTCCCCTAATTGTGTTATCATCAAAGGATCACTTCCTTCCTGGATGTTCAAGAGCATTAAAACTCTCATATCCTTACTGGAACCTCTGAAACCATTGCTGTTCCGTGCAAACAGGAATTGATACTAAGCAAAATGCTAGGTTGATGTCTTCTGCAGTTTCAGATACTTTCTTCCGAATACTGTATTCATAAAGAAAATCCATACATTTTTTTTGTCAATGCTGTTGTTAAGGGCTGATAATTCCTTGCTGTAAAGAGATGGGCTACTGCAAAATGTCTAAAGAAAAGAACAATTGCCGTATACTCTACCAGAGACTGGTCATTATGGGACTGAACCAAGAAAAAAAATTAAAGCCTAGCGAACGAAAAGAAATCACTAAATATTCCTCAACATTTTTATTTCTGAAATACCTAAAAAGCCAGGATGGAGCAGGTAGGGTTCGTACCCTACCCCCACTTGGAGGAGCACAACAGAGGAATCTCTATTAAAGTCAAAATTTGATACTTATGTTGCAAAATGTATTGTTGTGCTGCATAGTGTCACTAATGACAGCAAAGAGACTACAAAAAATTGAAGGAGAGAGTAAAACAAGAGAGAGAAAAAGAATAAGAGATGACAATAATGATGGTAGGTGACAAAAAAGCAAGGAACCAACTGCGATTAGTTATTTATAGCCAAGACTATCTTTAACATGGTCAGATCTTTCCATTTCCAGCTAATTTTTTTTAGCTAAAATATTATCACAAAAATGTTTGGACAGGGGCACAATTTTGATGTTTGCTATAGGCGCTATTCTTGGTAGGTATGCACCTGTGTATTCATCAAACGTAGTATCATTAGTAGCCATCAGCCCCTCTCCCTTCCTACCCTTTTATTAAACTACCTCTTTCTTCCCCTTACCTTTCCTACCTTGTCTGGTGCACCTATAGTAGCAGCCATCAGCCAAGCTTGTTGCTGAACACTTATTGAAACCATTAGCAAAGGGACTTTGCATGGAACTGCATTGGTATGTTTGGAAGATAACGTCCACATTGCCCAAGTTGGTTGGAATTCTTTATGTTTATTTCTTATAGTGATTAGACTTGCCAGTGAGAAACTACATTTCTGCCTAATTCATCTCAAGTCCATAGATGAAAGTTTCAGCTACTCTATTTTATTATTTATTCAAAATCCGGCAAAGATTTTGAACTTGGCGACACTTTGTATAATATTCGATCAACCTCTTTGGCTGGAATATGTTGAGATCACACAGTCAAAGAATTTCGATGTAGCATGCCAATTAGGAGGCTTTCATATGATGATCAGCGTCTTATGAAGTATTGTCTCCCTAATGAATGGTTCAGGAGAAAATGAACTACTAGAAACATGCTATGGACCTAACTTGGTTGATCATATGATGTGAAGAAAGACAGTTTCACAAGCTGTGCATGGTCATTTTATGGTTGAAGTATCTGTAATGACAATTCAGTTTTACTTGAGACAGACGCTCAATTAAATAAAGCTGACAGTTTGGAAAGGAATGATGGGTTGGTTCAAAATTATGGTTTTTGAGATGTTTCATGAGTAAGTCTTCATTTTCATGCCCTTCTATGCATACTTACTAATCTGGTCTTACCTATCCATCAATATGAACAAGAAAGAACTGAAGAAGGCAGATATGTGTTCAAATTATCCTATTAAAGACCAAAGGTTGGGAAGCTATATACAATTTTATCAACATCAATCTGCTTGTTCTCTCCCCTTTGTCTCTTTTTTTCAATCATTACTTTCTCATTGTAAGACAATTTATGTCTGTGACACAATACATTGAATTGTCAAAAAATTGTAGGGCAATGGAAGCTGATAAATGGCTGGAATAAGCAATGGTCTGTGTAGAAGAAATATCGGAAAAAAAACTGACATTGTGCTAAGCACATTTGATATTTAGATGAAACAAGACATGCGTTAGAAAGAAGAGAACTGTTGTGACTTGCACTTTATTTTCATCCACGTTGTGTCCTGATCTTGAAAGCAAATAGATAAGAAGAGTTATCTATTGCTCAAGAAACTCTCCAAGGAGTAAAACTAATATTAATGAAAAAAAATGTTTTTTTCTAAATGCAGAATTTCCCAGTGCCATGGCTAGGTAAATCTAAGAATCTCCCAAGCTTACACAACTTTTTATTGCTTATGAAAGCGTAATATTTCAAGAATTGCTCACTGAAAAAAGTTTTTTTTTTTTTTACTTTACTTTGATGGAAATCATAGATGAATACAAAATGCACACTTGGCTCGGTATGCCCTACATATTTCATTTTGGAAAAAGTACAACAAAAGATTGGCAGCAATAAATCACTGAAGCTTTTGGTGAAGATGCAGTAAGTTTGAACAAGTATCAGGGATGATTAACAAAATTTAAAGAAGGAAATGCATTGCTCAAGGATGAAGAAATCTCTAAAAATTCTCAGATTATGAAAACTGATGAATTAGGGAAACATTTGAAGGAAGATACAAGTCATTTGAATGACAAATTGGAATAGAAAAAAGCAAATGCAACAGTGATAACGGAGCAGGAATGAGAAGTTCTTCCACTTGAAGCATACTCTTCAGCCCTGTCATCTTCTGACACTTTTCTCACTACGCTCTAGTCAGTGATTCCAGAAGAAATTGACAAATTCCTCAAATAATTCATCAAATCAGATACAGCATTTTATTTTTGATAGAACGTATAAATTCACCTGAAGAGTGCCATAAGGTCCAAGACAGTTTAGGAATATACTTTACTGATTGAATAAAGATGCAATGAATTTATATGAATAACAGATTTTGTTGACAAAATGCAAGAAACTTTTGCAAGAAGTTAATATATAAAAAGTGTTTCTTTTACAGAAGCTATTAGATGACTGATATAAGTACGACTGATTACAGTGATGTGTTTAAAAGAAGACACCAAACTACCAGCATTACTAATTCATTCAAATTCTTCTGAGGAATTAATAAAAATCTTGCAGTAAAAAAATAGATAATAATATTGTACAAAACAGATAAAACTAACACATGATGCAAATGGTTGGAAGAAAATAAATGGGATAGAAATAAAAATATATCATTTATGATTTATATCTACGATAAAATAGATTTTTTGTTTCTAACATGAATGATATGAAAAATAAAACAATACTAGTATGTGAAATTACTAAGAAATACATTATAAGAGCAGCAAGAGAAACAATGCAAAAAAATATTAAGAAAATAATAATAATAATGGCTGATAAAATGATAAATAATCTTCATCAAAATTTGTGAGCTGCCAGTCCATAACAGAAAGAGAAAGAAGTGGATAATGTGGTTTATTCATCAGCTACTGTGATGTCATAAGAGAATGTTATACTTTCATTTAGAGAATGTTTAGTCTTGTCACATTTTCCCCTTCAAATTTTTTCTCTCCACAAGGACACACATTCTGATTCAACTTTTTTCTAATAGTAATTTTTTTATCTGATAGTGATTTTTTTCCCTTTAAAGGTCAAATCAGAGATTTGTTTTCTTTCAAGGGGTCAAAAGTGAAGGGAAACTTTTTTAAGGGATCAAAAGCTAAGGGAAATTTCTTTTCCTTTTTAGGGATGAGAAAATTTTCTTCTCTTTAAAGGATGAAAGTGAATGGCCCTTCCTTAAAAAGTAGTAAGAATTGAAGGGAAACTTTTTTTCACTTCTAAGGGGACTTTTTTCTCCTCAAGGGGTCAAAAATGAGGTGATCCCCTCATAAGGGGTCAGAGCACTCAAACTCACTATACACAAATTGATTTCTGATTCTAACCAGGATGGAAAAACTGTTCTACTCAATCTTCTATATTATAATTTACCGCACGTTTGTGAATGTAAGGGATGGGACTTTACATCATCTTTGTTTTCAAATCGTTTGGTTATTTTCAAGTTATTCTAGTTAAATGACCTGTATATCTTTATTTTATTAAATAAGGTTTTGTTGTCCCATACACTCCCAGGACATTTTTTCAGGTACTACATTGCTATAGATTTCTACCCCTGGGTATACCACTGGCAAAGAAATAGGTATTTTACTAGATAAAGCTTCCCGTTATTTGCTCTTTCATAACTGCATTTATTACTGTGTAAACATATTGACACAGAACATAGCTCTAGGTATACCATTAGCAAAGTAACTGTTATTTACTAGCGACAAATAATGATGAAGACAAGAACATTATATGAGGAGTAGAAAAAAAGGAATCATCAGCCTGTTAGTGTCTGTTGTTACACATAGACTTTCCCCAAGATTTGCCAGACTTCTCTGGGGCAGCATAGATAGAAGGCTAAAGTGTTTTGAATACAGGCCTAAAATTCAATAGTCTTTCATTTATTCTCTTTTAATTTTTGATATAAAAATATAAATCAAATCATTAAACATTTGTAGACTTGTACATAATTCATCAGAAACCACTATTCAGCTACATTTCTGATCAATCCCTAAAAGAAATCATGAAATAGCCTAAAGTCTATAATCTGGGATAGCAAATAACATGTTCTGGAGGGCATATATGAACATTATATATATATATATATAGATATAACATTCACATAAGCCCTCTTTTTTTCTTTTTTGCTATCTTCCCCACCTTACAAAAAAAAAGAAAAGTTTTATATCTTATTATATAAAATAGGATACAATACTTCTCCCCATCTCCCCTCTCCCTCAATCTGAAGAAGATAAATTCTTGCAATGGGGCGAATGAAAATGAGGGAGGATGTCTTGTCCAATGTTATTCTTCTCAGATCATTGAAGGGATTTTTTTGCTCATTTTTTCATTTACATATTTCATTTTCAGGATAAGCCATTTTCCATAAAGCCTGATGAGTGCAAGCCAAAGAAAATAAGGAGCTGATTTGGAGTAGAGTACAGACCAAAAAGAAGCAAGTCAGTACATCAATACTATTTGCATTTAATTTGTGGATGAGAATACAACACATATTTTTCTTACTCATTTTATATAAAATAAAAGTGTATGCTATATCTAAGTCCCAATATTTTTCTTCCAGATCAGATTTTCAGTTTGCTCAGGGTTGTGAATAGTCTTGCAAGTTCATTTTTCATGCAAAATGTTGACAATAAAAATTTTCAATTCATTGTAAATGATAACTACATCATCTTCGTGTTTTTAAATAGCATATTTGTGGTTCTTTTTCAAATACTGGACTTGAAATTACATAGAGAAAGAATAATCTTGACTTTAAGGCAAGGACAAATAAGACTCTTCTACACTATAAACCAACTTTATACTAGTAAATTCTGGAATACTCTCAAGGCACAAATATTTCCCTTTCTAATGTTAACTAAAAAAAGAAAGCATACATGAACTTAATGTTGTATAAAATATCATTCAAATGAATCAAAAACTGAAATTTATATTTTTTATGTTTTTTTCACATAGTGTTTTTGTTTTTAATACCGTGATTTTTTAAAACTTTCTTGAAAAATGAGCAGACTGTATCGATTGTAAAGTGTAATAATCACAACTGATTTTCTCATTTTATTTATAAACTTTTGTTAACACAAATTTTGTATTATGTAAAGTATAAGTATTCATGCTAAAGTAAAAAAGGAAGAACAGCCAATGAAAAATGAAATGTTACTTGATATTTTATATGATAAACAAAGTGAAACATGATGATGATGCACATTAAAAAATAAATATATAGAATGATTTCAGAGGGATCATCACAAATAAAGTGACTGTATATAAGTGATGCCTAATTAACACAGTGAAACTTCTCAGTCATTATTAAATTACACGTATTCAGCTGCGGATTAATTGAAGAGGATAATTACTCTAATCAATTGATTATGCTATATTAAGCTAACTGTATATTGTATGTTTGTGATTCTGTAAGACTGACTTTTAGTAAATGTATCTTAATGTACTTGATGAAAAGATTTTATATTTCTTGTATAATATATCAACTTTTACATTGATTGAGTTCTATTCTCTGACAGGCAATTTATTTTTTGTATATTTGCTTAAACTAAAACTCTCATCAAAGAATAAAGTCAGCCATGAAACTCAAATCTTAGTGATGGATATTTTCTATCAAAATTGGATCAAAAGTTTTGCTACTAAATGTTAACTGAAAAGAACTGCTGCTTGAATGAATTTGACAAGTAAAAGAAAATGTCATTTGGTTACCCAGAATTTTTGATTAAAGTGAAAAAGAAGGATAGTGAAATTTATAAAAGAATTGAACAATATATTTGTAGTGATGATTTTTGACAGACATTCATACATGGTCATGCATATTCCTTAATTTTGAATCATTCAGCATTAATTATCAAGAAATAAACTTTGGTGAAGTTGTGATGTGAGCATGAAATAAACAGAAATAGTAAAAACTTGAAATTGAATGCTATGATTATGTTTTTCATCATTGGAATAGAATCTGTTGTGAAGACCTCCTCCAAAATGTCTTCACCTGGAAAGTGCTACATATGAAAGCAACAATAGCCTCTTTTAACGGTGATATTACCACAAATAATAATTGGATCTTTTGAAAGAGGAAGCCCTAGGGAGATATCATTATTGAATAGCAAAAGTAGCAAGTTAAAGTCTGCCTAAAATAATAGAACGCTGCATCCATATTCTATCCTAAAGTTAGAACATGAATCACCAAGGCAATTATATAATCATAATAATGGAAATCATAATAAATTGAGTTGTGGTATAACCAAAGAAATTCATAGAAATTGGTTAAAATTTGCAAGCAATATCAATGAATACCCTAACAAATACATTACAACACTTGAATAAAAATTTGCATTTGCTAAATTAAAGTTTTTAGAATCTCCTTTGATGGAATTCTGAAGCACGCACTGCAAAAATGGTAACTTGAATTAAGAATTGACTAAAGGTTATTAACATTTCCACTCTGCAGATTTCCTTTGCTCAGAAATCCATTACCTGATGTTGAGAAGATGGAAAAAGTACAGCATAAAGTCTGGGAGAAAATTGTAGAAAGCTGATTGAAAAATAAATGAAGAGAATCAAAAAATGAATAAAAATTAGAATTAATAAAAACGATTACAAGAGAGGATATGAGAGAAGGAAAGGAAAAGAAATAGAAAGAATTAACCGTATTTAGAGGGAATGAAAATATAACAAGTAAAGAAAAAACAGTGGTTTAAAGTATTTGGGAATTAGGAGGAAAAGATCAAATGCAGAAAAATAACCATTGGATAGAAATGTGAAAAGAAAGAGGAAAGCAAGGAAGATGCTGTGACAGGTTTTAGGGAATTTCAATAAAAAATAATGGGAAGAGTAAACTAAAAGAAAACATGTCATCCATCAAAGTAAAGGAAATGAATAAAGATGAGAGAAGAAGGCAGGAATCAAAAAAGGAAAAAAACAGAGGAAGAATAGAGATTGAAAAAAGAAAGAAATGACAAATCAGTGACAAGATAGGAAGAAAATGGAAAAATTAAGTGATTAAAAAATAATAATACTTTCAATCATATCTGACTTTGATTAAATCACATAAATTAAATTTCTTTACATTTTAAAAAATCATAAAAATTCAGGGAAAAATTTTAGGGATTTCTATCAATGTGTGTTTGCGTATACTGAGGAGAGCAATTCTACTATCATTCAATATCCACCAAGAGAGAGAAAAGAAACCTTCAAAAGGTAGTTCCTATTTATCAGGTGAAAAAATAAGAAGTCTTAATGAGAACAGAATGCAAAAACTAGAGACAGAAATAACTATATTTTCATTTTGTTTTTATTCATCAATTATGGTTGGTGGGTTTCTATATATTTGTTTCAAGTTTTATTAATTTGTTTTATATCTTACAATATCCTTGATTTTTGTTTCCTTCAGATGGTAATAGTGTACTCTTTTTTGTGTTTTGAATTTTGGTTTCAAAAATTTTTTAAAATATTTTTGCAACATTTTTCTATTTTTTTTTGGCAGGGGGAGGTCCTGTCCTCCATCTTTGTCGTTTAGAGTCTGTTGTTGCAAATAGACCTTTGTTTAGATATGCCAGTTCTCTCACTCCCAACTGTTACAGTGCTAATTCCAACTGAACTTGTCTGAATCATTTACAAATCTCAAGAGCGGCTTTCTTCAAGTTTCATACATTTTACATGAGTAATATTTTACTTGAACTCATATTTTCTGAACCTAAATGTGCTTTGTTTTACTTGAACTGCAATGGATATCCTAGTTTCATTCTGTAGAGACAATATTCCTTCAGAATAGCTGGATGTAAGGTTTTCATGTCAAACAGAAAATAATTTACATCATTCTCCAGGACAAAGCTCTTTTATAGGTACATGATTTTTTTGTCATTGCACTTAATGCAATGTTCCATCATTAAGCACATAGATGAGAAACTATGCAGTGAAAATTCCAGTTCAAACTTTAGCTTATAGTTATGTATCAGACAATCGACTTATTGATCCATCGTTTGTGTGGTTCAAATTTGGGTTTTGACTTGATGAATCAAGAACCTTGAACATTTTTTTTTGTTTTTTTTAAACCATCTTTTTTTATCCTCTCCTAAGTAGCTTCAGTTCTGTGTTTTGAGTGATTGTCATTTTGTAAAGTGAAATTTTCACTCAAGTAGATGATTTCAAGCTATTTTTATCAACAATTTGGCAGTACAAGCTTGTAAATTGTACCAGTTTTCACTCTATATAGGGTTTTGAATTTTGGCCAAATAGTTCTACTTTGGTTTCATTTGACTGTGATATCTTACACCACATGTCTTCCGGGTAAATGATATATGCTTTTATAAAAGTCAGTCTCACCAAAAAGTAAGCCACTCAACCTTGAAAGCCATTTTAGTGCAGTACTCACAAAATTTCACTTGAGTGCACTTTAACTACCATTTCAGCCCCTGAAATTTGCAGGTCTTTTAGAATCATAAATGGATTGGCAGCTGTATCTTGAACAATTTCTAGTCTTATCGACAATTTTGCTGGAATACTCTTGGTAGAGACTGTGTTGTCTGACTATTCTTCAAGTTATTGTTTTTATTCAGTTGAAAGGCAAATCAAAAGCTTCGATAATTACTATTGGTAAATACTATTCACATCCAAGTAGCTCTGATTTCATACAGAAGATGAAATATATCAACAGATTTGTTTTTGAGGTACAAATACTGCATTTGCTTGCAGTATTTCAATCCTAAAGGTCAACACTTGAGTAAATGAACTAAAATCCGAAAAATTAGCTCATTGTTGTCTTCCCACATGATATCTCTGAATATTTTGTATGAACTTCATTGGCATTTTGTGGGAAGGGGAGCAATTGGCCACTGAAGAGGTGTTTTGGGGAAGAATTAATACATGATTGCTTCCCCTGACAATGGCATTGGCAGAAGTATGCACTCTCTGTTTAGTTTTATATTGTGGGGAAGTTTTAGATACAAAACATGTCATCTGCAAAAATGCAATTGTGATAACCTGTGTAACTAAATTGTTAACCAGTGCTTCACACTGAGGCATGCCACAACTTACAATATATACTTGCTTATTTCATCTCATAATTTTATCATTAATTCTTGTGGACATTATTTTATTCTGATTCTGAAATATTTCAAAATTACAATAACAAAAAGTATTTAAAAAGCACAAATAGAAGAGATTCCAAATCATTTTATCATGTGACACACAAATGGTAATTCTTTGTTTTATAACCATCCATTAATAGGAAAAAATCAGCACACAAAATATTGAAAGATCAAAAAATATCTTTTCCATCTTGCCGTCTGGTTTTTTTTTTTTTCCTGCATTTATGTGCTTTATTCAACCCTGAAAAAACTTCCTAAAATTACTTGAGAGACTTTATCTGTTGAGATGCTAATGATACTCGAGCCATGCCGCATATCTGCATTGAAATATGATCTAAAAATAATGATGAAAACAATGACAACAAGAAAAGATATATTTATCTCTCATTACATTTTTAATTCTTCACATAATATTTGTCCTCAACTTTTCTGCATGTCCAATAAACTAAAATTGCTGTGTATACATTAGTATCACAACAAATAGATTTGTAATACCAATGCATTTTGAGAAACACAGCAATTTTAGTCTATTAGACATGCAGAAAAAGTGAATGGCAATTAGAATTAATCAAAATATAAGAAATCATTATTTATTTCAATGGACATGTTATTCACACCTCCACTTAATTAAAAAAATGTCTAGTAAACTGTTTGAGACAGTTTGTCTCCTGGATGAATAATCTTGAACTGCAGGTTCATTAGGTAGAGAGATTAAGAACTTGTAAAGTTTTTGTGTGAAAGAGTTTCTCTTGATATATTATTGATATGCAATGGTAAATCATTGAAAAGTTAGGGATCATGTTGGGCAAGGCCATTTTCTCACAGACTCATTACTCTGGGAGTGTATTGTCGTTTATTCAGACAGGGTATAACATAATTTCTACCTTGCCTATCCCTTAGTCTGGAACAAAGGTCCAGGTACTTCAGCCTCTCCCAATAATCAAGATGTTTTACTCCTGTAATGTACGAAGAGGTGGTTAGTATATTCCAATTAAAGTTTCAAATGATGTTTTAAGATGAAAGAAGAAATTTAAGAAAATAATTATTAAACTCTAGCAGATTTACTCTCCAGACAGGCATAGGTATGTAATTAGTTTAGTGATCTTTTGTAGAATGTTGCCAGCTGAGTCAGCCATCTCTGTAAACTTTGGAAAGAATATTTGTGAGGAGACTATATTGTTGAAAATATTCATTCAACAAAAAAATTTTAAATTGTTTTAGTATTAGGGACGGGATTAAATTGAATATTCGAGATAGGAACAACATTGGATGTATCAATATACATTTGTATATGATTAAATGAATAAATTGAAATGAAAATTCTTCTTCCTATATCGATAAAAGATCATCATTAGCTTTGGAGAAATTTCATTTCACTGTCACTAAAAATATAAAAATTATATATCTGTACCTCACATAAAGGAATCAGTGTAGCCCATATATGTACCAAGACTAATTATCTAAAAAATTAGAAATGCCTACAATGCAAATTTCAAGGTTGAAAGTTCAAAAAATGTTACCAGTAGCACTTGGAGACACAGAAAAGCAAAGAGGGAAGAATCTGTAGTTCTTTTAGCTGGTTGGTTCAGTGTGCCATTTATAGGGCTATCATGATTTGATTTTGTTCCTTATGTAAATTATGTCATATTATAAAACTTCAGATACTGAGACACTATAAACTTCTGTTCAGTTCAAAAATCTGCCTAATAATCATAATAATTCTAGAAAAGTATTTTTAAAAGCATAAGGATTAGGCTATGCTGAAGTTAACATTTAAAGTTCAGAGGTCTATAACTTAATGAAGGTTATTTTCTATGAATGCATAATGTACAAAGGATGGCTGACTATAGAAGCTTTTCAACAAGTATGTGTCCTTCAGTGTTCAGTCTTACTGGGTTTTTCATGATGAATAATAAGCATTAGAAGGTTTCCATTGCAGTTAGTATTCAAAGATATTACAATAAGGTCAGGTCGGGGATAAATCCCTGAAACTGGAACCATGTAAACCAGTGCAACCTGTCACATGAAACTTTGAATGGTGATGGGCACTGCCAAGTAGTATCAAATACCCTGGCCCCTCCAACACGTCATGGGCCAGCATGGTAGGGCATGGTCTGAAACTCCCTATCATGATATGCAAGATCAAAAATATACCAGCTATTCCTGCTGGGTCATCAGTCCCAAAAGGCTTAGCCACATCACTTGCCTTGGGTGGGGATGAGGAGCTTCACGTGCAACTGCCCAAACACAACCCCAAGAACATCACCCAGAAAACAACACTATAGGTTGGTAAGCTTTCAGTAGAGTAGGCTTGACTATCAAAAATAATAAAAATCTTACTAGTACTTAAAAGGAGGGTATACAATCGATGTATCCTATGGATAGTCACTTATGGAACTGAAACATGGAACCAAACTGAAAGATTGATCCTCAAACTAACATCCATGCAATGTGGGCATGAGAGAATCATGCTAAACCTCACATGGAGAGAAAAAACAGGAGTTAGAGACATCATAGAAATTGTTAGAAAATGGGCTGGACATTTTGCAAGAATGGCAGACAACTGCTGGATATCACAACTCACAACATGGATCCCCAGAGATCATATGCAAAATTGTGACCAGCAGAAAGTAAGATGGCGTGATGAGCTAAATAAAGTACTGGCTCCATGATGCCCATGATAGAAAGGTTTGGCGAATCTTTGAGAAGGTCTTTGTCCAACAATGGACTCTACCAGATTGATGATGATGATGAGCATACCTGAACAACTCATAATAAGCATCAAGAAGTTATTGGAGCTGTAAATAAAGGGATTTGATCAGATCCATTTAAATCCGATGCAATAAAATTGGCAGGTCATTATAAGTACATAGAAAATAATGAATAAGATTTCATCATGGTGAGCAGATAGGGTTGTGAAGTGTGAATTAGGTGATGAAAGGTCAAAGAATTGAATTTCAGCATAATACATCATGATGACTATGCCATGTTTTGCTAAAATCCAGAGTTGCTCCATTGTCGGCTCTTGTTCAAGAACCTGGAATAATCTCTTTACTTCATAGTCAACAAAAAAAATCTGTTGAGTAATGTCCAATGATGTTGATCATAAGATGGTTCTCAAAAACCAGTATCAAAGGCAAAAAATGGCAGAGAAGAAGAAATCTCGTTTTAGCTGATGGGATATTTTGTGGAACAAACTTAGAGGGGAAAATATTTTCTCTCAAGATACCATAAAAGTAAAACTAAAAACTACTCAATTTTCTTTCCCCTTTTTACATTTGCTGCTGCAACTTTATGCCGAAAGCCTACCGGGCAGATTAAACTTACCAAATATATTCAGGGCATGAAAGCCCCTTTCGTCTTTCAGCTTAAGAACAGATTATATACCTATATATAAAAATTGATTTTTATATATATTCTATCATATTCCATTGATTGTATCTGGTTCCAACCACTTTATCACTTGATCTGCTGTATGCCTGAAATGATTTTCACTCCTGCTTATTATTCCTAGTGCTATAGCCCTTTGAACGAAAACATTGAGTTTTATTTCTCTTGAAATCGGCGGTAGAGAATCTTAAGCCCACACATAACTTGATAAAGTGAAAAGGTAGAATATAATTCTTATATGATAGGACAATTTTACCTAAAGTTGCAATCAAGAAGAAAAAGTAAATCATGTATTTATTAACAACAAATGCCTTGCCTTCTTGCCCAAACTTGAGACTAATGATTAAAAAGTAGATAAAAACTGTATGGACATGGTATGATAAGTATCTATTAAGATTGCCTATAGGGGAATATTGAGTTAAATTGTGACAACTTACCTGACTGATCATGCTAATCATGTGATAATGTGAAGGTGACATATCTAGAAAATATGCTGTATATGGAAGAACTTCCATGAAAGCTCCGTGTTTAGTTGCCTCCTGTTTGCAACAAAATGATGTGTGTGGTCTTGCAGCAAAATCTATTGTTGACCTCCTTGCCCAGAGAAAGTTCTCTTCTCTTTCAATGTATTATACAAGAAAGCCAATTGCTCACTGTAATGTTGCACTGATATAGCTCATCTAGTTTCCAAAAACTCCTAATGAAAAATTCCCTTTGAATTCCATCAAACACAGAAAAGAACTTTTTTTCCTCACTAGTTTCTATTTTGATTGAAATATTGAAGTTTGTGCTGTATGTAACCAGGATTTCTTCATTTCCGATTCTTGTAAAAGAATCAATTTTATGTTGCCAGTTACTATCTTGTCCAAAATGATTTTTTTGTACTGAGTAAGAAAAGTGTTTCCACACTAACTGATGTTCATTTTGTAATCTAATGAGGGACCTATCTTCTGTATGTTTCCTAAGGTCTGGAAAGAATGCATAACAGTTGACTGATCGTATAAAAGATAAAAACCCATGTAACTTCAAAGATGCTTTCAAAAATTTTCTTAACTTGGTGCAGAAGATGGCACTGAGAACTTTTACATCAGCCAAATATTAGTTTAATTTATCTTCATTTGCTCTTATCTTGTTTACCCTTTTCTGCTAGTCAATTTGCCTGGAAGTTTTGGCTCCTAAGTTAATATGGAATTTTAAAAAAATGGAAAAATTCAATTGTAAATTCTTCTGTTTAATTTTTATTCTTCATGTTAGATACTTAGAAAGCAAGTGGGAGAAAAAAATAAGTTATATATTTGTTTAAACTTTAAACAAAATATTTTAATCTTGTTTAAAAACTTGATTCCAATGCATGCAAGTAAAGAGTGCTAGTGAGAGAAAGGAGACAGAAAATATCTAAAACCAGAGAATAACATGAGAACTTTGGCTTGCATGTAAGTGTTTGTGAAGTTTCCTCTCAGAAACTATTGTGGATTTTTTCCATAGAATACTGTACTTATTCGTCAAATGTATAAAAAAATATAACTGAAAAAAGCATTAGTCGAGACTTCATGAAAAGCACGTCACATTATGAATCAAAAGATTTTTTCATAGGATAAATTCTGATATTATCAAACTCAAGTTCTAATTTGGAGTTGACTTAGTTTTCCAACTACTGCAACAAGAACATCTGAATCAAATTTAAAGGAGTAAAAATTAAGATTCCCCTATTGTGATCTGAAATTACTGTCAATTGATTGGTAGTTGTGTCTTACCAAGCTTACTGATCATTCAAATTCATCAGAAAAAAACAAACAAATAAACTGCATTCAGCTTAAGAATTTTCACTCAAGACATATATATAATTGTCTGTACTCATACGATCATGAATAAAATCAAAGAGAAGTAAGAGAATCCATTAAAAACCAGCAACCAGTATTGTTACTACTTTGGTCATATTTTTGCCAACAAACAATCAAACATAAAAAAAACTGGTGTTTTTGGGAATACAATTGAGCATTAATAAAAGCCCTGGAATACACTTCCTTTGTTTTCAGGTAATTTACCAGACCTCAACTTGATGGCTGAGGGAAAGGATCTGACAGCTAATGGAAGTGCAGCAAATTAGTTTGCAGTCAAATCAAATTTGGTAAAATGAATCCCATCAAGTTGCTAGAACTTAAGTGAATTTTTTGAGGAAGTTTCTGCCCCACACGTTCACATGGAGGCTTCCCAACATTCAACCAACCTTCTGTCACATCATGCTCTCAAGGGGGTTTGTGTAAATAGGAGCTTGCGAATTATTGCTTTATGACACACATCCAAATCCATTATTTTTTCATATAATTCATTAACACAGAAGTTCTGAATCAGATCATCAATGGTGCGGAGTCAATGAGGATCGAATCCACTAATAACGGCCAACAGTATTAACTTGCAGATCATTGCCATACATCCTTAGTCCTGAACCATTTTTTTTTCATCATGTGATCTACTCATTATTCTCTGGATTTTTAGATCAAGATGGTTTTTTTTCTTTCAGTGAATTGGTTGAAACAGTGGGTAAGATGTATTTGCTTCAGTAAAACTTTTAACTTCTGTTATCAGATCATCTATAGTGGAAGATCCAATCAGGATCAAACCTACCAACCACTACCTGCAAGATTTGCATGCAGATCATTTATTCATGATGTACACCCCAAACATTTTTTTTCATTCATTTTGTATCTGTTTTGAAAGATCCACCAAAGATTGAATGCATTTATAACAAACAGCAGTTTTAGCTTGCTTACCATAGCTACACAATATGTGCCAATGCTTTGACTTGTATCAAAATATTCTGAGTAAATAGTGAAATGATGAAAAAATACTCACCGAGTGTATTTTTCATATGTTTTTTCTACCTCTTTTGTTTATGTAAGATGGCCACTATCTAACATTATAGGAGGCTGCAAATGATTAAAGCAGACGATAGTGCACGTTTTTTACACAGCACACTTGTGACATATTTTAATCTTGTAAATCTAACTGCGTTTTGAATTATGTACCCTGTATGGCCTGTACAACTATAATGTCCACAGAAATTAGCCTGTCCGTCATATCTGTGTTATAATCATTGAAAATATTTTGCTATTTGTTTGGATAAAATTTGGGAAAATTCATTTTCGGAAAAAAATTTTGAAAAAATTGAAAACAGAACTGTTGAAATTTTAATTACCATTTCAAAATCAGGCGTTATTTTTCCATCGAACATTTTTGGTCATACCTGAGGCAAAGGATAAACTGGAAATAGTCAGGAAATACTGAAAACATGGATTAAATTACTAGACTTTCAATTCATCCATATATTTACAGAAAAATAGTCTAAATCTGGTAACGGCTTCTCATTTACTTCAGCTTTTTGAAAAAGATATGAAAGACGTGCAGAATTAGTATGAATCTCCATTCAAACAGATTGAGAATGAAGCAACTGGATTGGCTTGAAAATGTGATATTAATATGGTATACAAGCAGCACAGAGAACTTGAAAGAAAAAAAGATTCCATGATAAAATTGCAGAGGATAAAGGAATATTTGATACTGGGAAGAAATTATACTTGAATCCTACTTAGTGTCCTTTGATTCTATTATAAATAGCAGAGGTAAAATATTTCAGCATTTAAAAATCTGGATTCTAAATTTAGTGCTTTAGATCCAAAGCATTTTGACAACACAGATGATATGAACAACTTATGATAAGTGAGATGCCATCCACAATCAATCATACGAATTTCTGTCATTCAATGACATGTTCAAAGAGATAATATACTTGAACAGAATGGTACATTCAAGTGTCTAGAAACTGACCATCGAGAATGTTCTTAAATTTATCACCAATGATATGAGACCCTACCAATAACTAGCACAGTTGTGGAATGACATTTAACCAGCTCAAAGACCATGAAGTCATGGCCACATCCACAATGGGCAAAGATAGATTGTCTGATTAGCTTTGGCTACTCAGGTGGATTATAGTAAGGTAATGGATAGCGTTGCAAGAATGAAGCCTAAACAAAAGAAGCTATTATGGTTGCTTCACACATTTTTCATATTGCCTTGTTTTGTTTTCATTTTATGTCTAAAATATAAAATAATTGAAACACATTTGTATTATGTCTTGATTTCAAGTAACACTTGCAGGGATACTCACTTATCTAATATAAATATTAAAAAGTAGATACTACAGAAAAATATTCTTATGCACAAAATATTTTGCCATTAACTAATCTCCCATTGGATGCCAGAATAAAAAGGTTGTTTGGGGATCCAACCTTAGAATCATTGAAATGTTTTTTGCGGTTAAACAATCTTCTACAGACAAAACACAAAAAATAAAGTTTAGCTCACAAAGTTCTTTTGTTTAGCTGAAAAAAAGCAATTTCAATTGGCTGAAATAAATCTAAAAGAGAAAATTATTTCAATTCAGAATTGACCTCTGCTGATCTCAAATGATTCTAAAAGTAGCATCACCTATCCTATCATCTTTTTCTGCTCATTTGACTCCAAGAACATAATTTGTTTGGCAGCAGAATGAGTGTAAAAAGTAATTTTTTTAGAACTCAATTTTTGTGCTTCAAAGCAAACCCATGCAACAAATTGCTTCAGTTGACCGGAAATTACCTCTGATCACCAAGACCCACCTCCACCTATGCAACAATGTACCCCCATGCCGATTCCCAGCGTCCTAAAAGCAAAATTATGACCAACCACTTTGAGATTGGCTACCAATAACCAGGAAATTACACATGGTGAGTTTGACTAACCAAGGTCCAATTCACATAACCAACTACATTTGCTGTGAAAAGATTTACCCCCATAACAAATTTTGAGGTTAATTGATGCAAAATCAGAGCCAACAAATTGGGAAATTCATCATGACCTCAAATTACCTCCAAAGTCAACCTCATATTGTTTATAACATTTGCCATTATTAGATATATCCCTACTGAATTTAGGTTTAACAGGTGCAAAATTATAGCTCAAAATTTGGAAAATTGGTAAAAAACGAAGTCTGGTGACCTTGAATGACCTCTATGGTCAATATTGTGTAATCATATGCCAAATTTGACCATCCTTTGGACAAAAGTTTGGCCTACAATGTCAAAATTTAGCTCGAAATGACCATAAATTACCTATGGGGACACCAATTGACTTTCAAGGTCAACCTCACAAAGGCTATTTCTTATGTTAATGTTTAGTGAGTTTTTGTGCCAAATATTAGGTAAATGGGCTGAATAGTTTTAGCATGAAAGAGGCAGAAACAAATTAATCAACAAACAGAAAACTGAAATATTAGCAAAAATATAAATTCACGAGCCTCATATAAAACTTCTTTCATTGCTTTGATTTTCAATAAAAAAAACAATAAAGTACTTTCTTTCAAAACTGTATCCGCCTTGTGTTTTGATTTTAAATACTTAAAAAAAATGTAGAACGAATTTGAAATTATATGTATGTGTCCTGGCACCTTTTATATGATCACATTCCCTATCTTTAGAACCTGGCTATGCCCCTTCACTTATGCACATAAATATTTTTGATTGCAAGGCAGTTAAAGTTAAGCTCTATCGATCTATTCATATGTATATACAGTTTATTTTTATATTTATTTTAGTATAAAATACATATATATAGTATATATATGCATATATATAGTTTATTTAAATATATATATATACATATGTATATAGTTTATATATATGTATATATATAGTTCATATGTAGAAACCTATGAAGCTCTCTAGACTAAATATATACGTCCATATATATATATGTATATATATATATATATATATATATATATATATATATATATATATATATATATATATATATATACATTCATACACACATATATATCTATATATGTATATAGTTTACATTACAAACTAAATGGAGCAAGCAAGAAAGTTGGCCTCCAAATGAACTTCAGCAAAATAAATGTCATGTACAACAAACATGTTGGAGAGAGTGATACAACGATTGAAAATAAAAATGCAGAGCTGAAGAAAGTAGACAATCACATTTAAATAGGATAGTGAATCTCCATGAAGTCATCATGAAAAGAAGGAATCGAGTGAAGAATCAGACTTGTTTAGCAAGCTTTCGGTAAAGCATGCTCGACTTTCAAGGAAAAGAAAAATCTTATTAGTCATGAAAAGAAAGGTTTACTACCAATGTATCTTATTGGTAGTCACCTATGGTGCTGAAAGATGGAACCTAACCAAAAGATTGGCCCCTCAAACTGAGAATCATGCAATATGCACTAATCAAAACATCTCTATTCAAGGTATCTATTTATTAACAATAAAAATTGAGATATGAGATATGCTAAAAAATATTTTTGCCTCTTTCTGAATAAAGAGCATATCTACATCCCATTTCCAAAGATTGATTTGAGAAAAATAAATTATTTTATTTTGTTATAAAAAAGTAAAAGACCATTTTTACCATTGATGAATATTCATTGAAATAATTCCCTCTCCCTAAATTGAAACCATTTTTAAAACGTTTTTGGGGAGGGTGTTCGAAAACCAATTACCCACAGAAAATTTCATGGATTTATATAAGTTAGTTTTAGCGGCAGGTGAGTAAATACCTACAGAAAGACAAATGGCAAATTCTGTTAAGACCATTTGCTCTTCCTCTCCATGAACATCACATGCTATATAGTCTTGTGTTATGTAGATACTTTTGCAATTTTAGAATATCTATGGATGCAAAGATACTCATATTTATAAACATATCCATATTTATTTGTGAGGACATGTGTAATCATTAATGAATTATTGTAAAGTCTATATTTAGTATGCTTTAATTTATCCGTTTGGTCAGTTGATTCTTTTTGTGCTGTGCAACTGAACACATCTTGAAACATTTGATTCAGAAATGTATTTGGTTTTCAGTCTTATCCGAAAATGTTATTTTGTTGTTGAAAAAGAAATCTTCTCTCTCTGCTTAGGAAACCAACATTCTGTCCTTGATTTTTCATTGTCAACATCTTTGCCTCCATTTTTCATCTCAAAACTTTTTCTTTTCCTGCCTTCCTCTCTGGATATTCTTAAATTATGATCTCTCTTCTTCTTTGATCTTATTTTTCTTACCATCTCTCCCCATTATCTTTCCTTTTGTAATTTCTGATTTTTATTTTGCCTCTTTTCTCCTTAGAAACACATTGTTACCTCCTCTCTCCCTCTTCTGTGTTTTCCATTCTTAACCATCTCTTTCTATATTTCATTTTTTAACTATCTTTCTCTTTTCTTCATTTTCTTACTCTTTTCATCCCCAAAGAATAGAATACTCTATAGAGCAAAAGTGCTTTCACTGGAAGCCATCAATTCTATCTCTTGCTACTCACTTTTCTATCAATTCTTATAGCTTTTTAACCAAAAGTTTGTGATGGAATCCAGGAGAATGAAGGAAACTGTTCCTGAGGCTGTGTATGTTTCCATTTGAAATTGTTTGGCAAGATAATATTTCCAGGTTATGCAAGATTCCAATCAAACACAAACTAAACAACAGGAAACAAAAACTCAGCAGAAGATCCATAATGTGATTGCAAATGATTTGATGTGATTTCACCTTGTCACTCTTTTCCATGTCCAATCAGGCAGTTTCAAAACAATACATAAAATGGACAGGCAACAGATTCTCAGAAATGATCTTTATTTTTCGTTCTTTAGATTTAAAAAAATCATTTGGTCATTTAATTATACGGTTTGTAATTTTTCTACTGGTCTTCATCATTTCAATCCTATTGAATTTTCCTGAATCTAAATTGGTATAGCAATGAGGATATCTTCACTTTTATTGAGGATATTCCAAATGCCCCATTTCTTTAAGGTTGCATGAAATAGCAGGAAGGATTTTAGAAAGGAGTAGATTTTGCTTGAAATTAGGTAGGTTTCTATTGTTATATATAGACTCCTAAATGATTTCATCCTGCATGCTGCGAAATTGTATACAACAGTAACTTGTACCCAAGATGAACATAGGATAGGTAGTGCTGATCTTTGGTGACATCTGAAGGTCAGTTTGGGGTTAAGATTGATTTTGCCATCTTCAAATCCAAGGGAGTCTTGTAATTTCCAATTTTGGGATTTCCAAATCTAGGGGAGGCAAGTAATTCTTTACCAAATTCACACAAGTTACCCTTATGTTGTTATTTTTTATTTTATGTGTATGTGTGCAAGCCCAACTGTTGGGGTTAGAGTGCAGGCTCACCTATTTAATTCTAAGAAAATTCTATAAAATATGAATTTGCTTTCAAGTTGTTATAGTTGAAGTTTGTGTGTATGTGTGTGTGTGTGTGCAGGCCCAATTAACTCACATACAAACTACATACAATGTAATTTTACTTTTTTGTGCTCCAAAATCTCACTATGTAAATTTGATATATAGTTTATTTGGATCTATATATTCTATTTTGATAATCCAATATTTGCTAACTTTGCGACCTTGGGGTTTTTAGGTATGCATACCTCATATATGGTGTTTCAGATATGTGTAAATAAAGATATTTGATCACTCTTATATAATAGTTTCTAAATACCCAGTTATAGTTGAATGTAATTACATGAGAAATAAATTCATAAATTTAAAGTATAAATGGGGATGAGGGCAAGTGTGATTGTGTTGCATAGCAGCTGTACTTTTGCATGGGAAATTCCACGGACATCATTGTGAGATCCAAGTAACACACAACATAAATAAGGAGCAAATAGAATCCAAAAGGTTTGAGTTGGAAAGAAAGATGAAGAGACCAGATGTAAGGAAAGACTGGAGAATAAATGGGCATAGGAGCCAAAATTATGCATACCTTTTGTCTTCAGTTCTTGGATAGGGACTTCAGAGAATTAAAAGATGAAGACAGGATGCAGATTTATAAAAATATTGATATACATTTTTATTGATACAGTTCTAAGTGGCATTGTGTAAAACGGATAGAAAGAGTTGTGTTCAGGATGATGGATGGGCATGCAGGAGCTGTCTTGGTGTTTTATGATCTGTTCTTACCAGGAATCTAGTCTCTTCAAGACTGTGATCATTACATACTTCTAGGGGATCTATGCCCACACGTTTGGCAGATCCACCTTTGCTTTATAGTGTATCTGCACACCTGGATGTGGCTTCTTCCAGTAAAAACACCTGTTGTTTTTCTGGCTTTCAATTCAGGAAAACAGAAGAAGCAAGTCTTTTTGTCAACACACTCGTCAACAACTATTATGGGGGTGTCCACAGGATGCTTTCCTGCATTCACACACACCCAGTTCATTGTTATCAGTGGGCACCAGATACAAGATCAATCCTTCAAAATCAATCCACTCTGCCGTCTCCCTTTCTTTCCTTCCCAGCCATCCTTTCTATCTCTCCCACTTAGTCATGGCTAATCAAGTTCCCAAGCAGACATGCCTCATTTCACTGCACAAGGTAGCCCAAATCTCTCAGTGAATTCTTAGCCTTCTCTCCTTGACTTAGTTAAGTCAATAAGTTGCCACCAAATCGACATTGGTTGGCTGGCACACACAAAAGCATGTCCATCCTCAATGAATGAGAAACCCCAACTGACTGCTGACCAATTCTTCATTTCTTATGGGAATAAACCCCAACCACACTCATTTCAGTTAGCCAATCAAAGACTAAGGACTTACTCTCTACTCAAAAGAATTACCAATTCTCCCACATGAGATACCTAATCTAAGAGATAGTATTATAATATTAATATTCCTTTGAAGAGATGAAAACCATTTAAAAAGATATCTGATTTTCCCTTGACACGGTCTGCAAAGCCTGTAATAAGCAACAGATGTCGAATATATATTGACCTCAACCCTTCAAGGCTATTTTCATTAATCCTAGGAACCTTGGCCCAATTTGCATTTGTGCACACACACATGTAAGTAAATACTCATTCACATACATGCATATATCCATATCTATTCCGAATAGAAATAGCTACTCAGTCAACCTGCATTCTACCAGGCCCCTACTTTTTAACAATTGTATGTATGAAAATAAGAAAAAGAATAAATGTATAATGATCTAACATTTTCTCACATCAAATTGCTTGAAATTTAAACATCTACTTTGGAAAAGACTTTTTTTAAAATCATTTGAATTTCCCCCACCAAATAAGTTTTCCAGAAGGAGGGGTTCAATTCACAATATAAGTTTATTCTAAATTGGTTCCTCAGTTTGTGTCTAGCAGCATTCAACCTTTATCTATACTGAGACTAATTCTATTTGGATGAATCTATGGATCAAATTCAAAAATCAAATAACCACAGCCCCCAAAGATGGTAAAGGGTTCTATCACTTTTCATGTGTGTTACACTGCTCTTGGTGATACCGTTTTGTCGACAGATTTGAAAATTGGCATCAGAACTCCCTTGAACCCCTTCTGAAAATTTTTTATTTTTTATTTTTGGAAGAAAAACTTTTTTGAGCATTTTGGGGCCTTATTTTGACGAGTTTATCGATAACATCTAAATTTTATAGATTCATCTGTAAAGTCATTTGTGAACACTAAGAAGTAAATTCACTAGCAAATTCTTCATATCAAAGAATCTCAAATTCGTATTTGTTAAGCAAAGTACTGTGTGGCTGGCATTGTGAGAATTTTTTTTGGTATTCCATAATTGTTCCTGTTTTATTCTTGATACATATTGCCTTCACTGAATGAAGTAAAAACAACAAATTTGATGAGTACATTGTATAAACTGAATATGTAACTTTATTTTCTACGATTTTGCATTGGCTTTCTAAAATTACAACTCTTGTATTTATCCTCACTAAAATTTGGTTTCATTTAAAACTGCTCAAAATCTAATTCTGTTTTTAATATATTCTTGTTTGTGTATAACTATCCAAATATCACAAGACTCACCATTCCTTATCTTTTGATATTTTCCCTTTGACAGCTAGTATATAAATAATATTTGATTCGAATGAAAATAATTGTATTCAGTTTGTCTCTTTCCCTCAATTGGTATTTGTTTGTGTGTATGTATACATGCTGATAATATGAATATAATAGCTTAGGGGTATAATATGATCATTTGAAATATAGAAGGTGCAGCTTTGAATTGAACAAACCACTACAGAAATCCATTTAGCGTTAATGCCTTTGGAAGAAAAATGAGGGTAAAAATTTCCATTAGTACAAAAGAAAGAAGAAAATTGTGTTCAAATGCCGCTGGAGGCAAGGCAAAACAAATTACCGATATATTTACTCTAAAATGTTACCAGTTTGTAACCACAGGCTCATAAAGATATCAGAGTTATCTTCATTTTTATAACAAGCATATACAACCTTGTGTGTTTGCATATTTTGGCCATAGACTGTATTGGACCTGGGCCGATACATTGTTCTGGCCACTTTTATAATCAGTAGGAATATGTGGCCATGATGTCTGTAAGGAATAGCTTTGGTAATATTCACTCATTTCACCTTTCTGTAGCACAACATGAAAATGCGGGGTTGTCAAGTAAGAAGAGGAAAATAACTATCTGCAAGAAACATTTGATACCGTTACCCAAATATCAATGACAGTTACGCTTAAGGACAAGAAATATCAGAAAAAGAATAAAACAACTAGAAAATGATAGTAAAGAAAAAATACTAACTTTCAATCTAGTAAAGATTGTTCATAGGATCTATCACATCTGTAATTATTACGATGAGTTGGGTACAAATGTAATAATCTTTTTGAAACTAAAACCTTTCAATAAATGCAAACTAAAGAAACAAGTAATTATTCCTATAAAGATGTGTAAGTACATAAAAACCTGTAGACAGTTTCTATTTTAATCACAGACCCTGAAAACATACATAAAAAGTACAGCCAGATTTTGTAGCCCAATACTTGATGCTGTATCATAAGCAGTTGTGTTACTAAAAGAGGAGTCATTCTTTTCAACAGTTTTATAGTAAGATACGGTTATTTAAAAGGTTTTTTTCAAATATCACTCATTTTTGTTTTCAATGTTAAAATTATCATATTATTGATTGACTAAGCAAATGCAATTTAAAATTATAATGTAAACAAAGGTATTTTGTAAAAATCTATCTAAATTAAAATAGATCTTTTCAAGAAACTGTATGTAGGGATAATTTTGAAAAAATATCATTTCTCTAAATGGTGAATCTGACCTTCATTTCTTCAAAACATTTTAATTTCTGAGAAAAATTAATGTTTGCAAAAGTTTTCAGTGAGACTAGTTTTATGGAGAATTTGTCTTAGTCAGTTTCTGCTTTCAATCAATAATACCTTCATTTCCCCTGGAAATTTGTCAATTTTCAGAACTCACTTCCAATTTTAATGTTGGAGTCATTATTTATTGTCACCGTTTTTCTATTTTCAGCCATAATTTGCTTAAGTGAATTCCCTCAAAACATTGTCATGTTGCATACCGTTGGAAAGAAAATTTTGAGCTGATTCCCAGTCACATAAGAACCACATGTGTCATACATATGTTAATTGCAATAAAAAATCCTTCGTGAATTATTGTCCTCATCATTTACTCATCTTGACAGGTTGTTATGTCACCAGTAGAATAAACTTATAAAAAAGATTTCCCCAATACATAGTTACTTCATGAATCTTTAGAAAAAAAAAATGCTCCTATCTGGAATTTTGCTTCTGCATTTTCTTAATGTCAGTCTGCACCATATATCTAGAAAATCCAAATGAATTTCAATGAAATTTTGTGAAACTGTGGACAGCAGGCAATGAAAACTGTGTTGAAATTTTGGAGTTGATCTAAGCACAATTTTCTCCCCTTCGTCCAAGTTGACAGTCAAAATATCCTGGAAAGTTCTCTGTCTGTCCACATGAAATCTCAAAAAGTTATCAATGAATTACAATGAAACTGTGTTAGGTGGATAGGTAGGGGGTTGGACAATAGTTCATAAGAAAAGTGATTGAATTTTGGAACAGATCAATACACAATTATCTGATTCTTTTTCAACTTTGCTCAGAATGAAATTTCCTTCCAAAGATTACATTATGTACAATATGCCAATTTTTGAGAGAAGGAATTATTTTTCACCCTACGGTTCCACAGAGAAAATCTGCCATTATGAAAAATTAAATGAAAACTTTTTTACAACTGATCTGGAATATCTACCCAAGTTATTTTAACTCACTGAAAGTCACACTCGTGTGCCCAATTAGTTTCATTTTTTCACTCAGAAATTCCTATAGAACTCCTTTACAGCACCAAGAATATAAGTAACTAAACTTGCTCTTGATAGTGCAGGAATTTCAGTGGTGTAACTAAGAGTTACGTATGTGACTAATGAATCTCTCTTATTAAGGCTGCTGTGGTCCTAGGAAACAACCTCAGTTATGTTTGGGGGGGAAACTGTTACCTATGTCTTTACTGACCAACAGCAAGAAATGCTTGTCTTGGAACTGAACTTAAATCATTTCATTAATTGCTGTGTAAGCTGTAATATTTTCTCTGAGAACCTAATACCATGACTTGTGATCATAGCTCATGGTTTTTTTTTTAACCAGTTGACATATTCAAACTAAAGAGCAGATATCAAAATATTTCAACTAAGTGTCAAGGTAATTACTTTCAGGGCTATAGGCAATCAAGACTAACTCTTTCTGGCCCAACATAATTGTGTGACTATGGCTGTAATATTTACTTTCAAAACTAACTCACAGACATTTAAAAAAAACAAGTTGATGGGTGACCAATGCCATTACAAGTAAAGAACTCAAGTGGTTAAAATATGAGGATATTTTTCCAAGATTACAATTAAATATAACTGCCTATTGACAAGGAAATTTGTCTGAATTCACAGGAGGAAAGTTTTTTTAATTTTTCTCCAATTCTTTTACGAGGTTAAGTTAGTTGCTTGTCTGCAGAGTATTAAAACTGACTTCACTAGTATAATTACTCATTTACTTATTCACTGAGATTGATAGTATCTAAGGAAATGACCAACCAGTCAAAGAAACTTTAATTTATTACTTTGATAGTGAACTGAATGTGTACAATTTATACAATGTAGCTTCCATTGCTTTTAAATAGCTCGGTTAAAATTGAAATCTACAATTCTAATGTACATTAGCAATACATAAATTATATATTTATGTATTGCTAATGTAAACCCAGTGAACTACAATCCTGTTTGCTATTAAGCATCCTCTGTGAACTTAAATGTTTTGTACCTTGCACTGCAACAAAGTTTGTTTAAATTTCTTTCCAGAAATAATGAACAGTAAAGCTAAACACTTGCACAATTCGTCTTCACAATGTTTTGTGTTAAGATAAAACTCAAATTCTGATTACTCAATGGGGGATATTGATTTTAGTGTCAGATAACTTGAAAAAGAAAGCATGGCTTTGATAACTTGATATTTAATCATTTCCTTGTCTTT
>OY735209.1:47090645-47245645 GCA_963457665.1 Thysanoteuthis rhombus
CTTTTGTTAAGGACTTATCATTACTATTCACCCTACTTCTATCATAAGCAAAATATTTCTTTTTGAAGGTCTCTGATCTAAAAATTGTTTATTTTTTAGGTGTACTTCTCAAGGCATTTATCAAGTTTTTGTCTAGACATGATTACAAATGAGTTTGCCTAGCTATTTTGGCAAGCCATCAATAAGAGCTGACAGTAAACACTTATTAATATAAGTTATCCAAATGACATTCTTTATAAGTGGTGGTTTGAAGGTTAACTAAATGTCCTCTGTCAAATTGAGACATTTTTGTGAGAAAGTTGATTAAATATCTTCAACAATGCTGAATTTAGTCACCAGCATATTGGTAATAGGAAAATGTTTTCTGTAAGAGATATAGCTTTTACTTAGCAAATAACACCTTCAAACAACTTTTATATATATATGCATATGTATCAATGCTAATATTTCAGCCTTCCGTCAGTTTGTTTTTGCCTTTTTCATGCTAAAACTTTATAACCTGATATCTAGTATGGAGACAAAAAACTTCGACATAGTCTATATGAGGCTCATCTCAAATGTCATTCAAGATTACCATAGATTATTTTTATCTATCTCTGGTTGTAAACATTGGAAACAAATAATGTTAAATTAAAATTCTCATTAATTATTCTTCTTATGAACTATACACAGATGTTTTTTTTTTATTTTTCCTGCATGCACACTCATTTGACTCAGCAGAACGCTTTAAAATAAAAAGTTTTGTGAAATAATGTTTTTAAAGGTTTTAGAGGGGTTCTGTTAACTCTATATATGAATTTGTTCTTACAAGTACATATTTAAGGACAAATTCATGTACCTCTATATAACCTTCATGCATTCGATTTTTGCAAACATAGAGCTACTTTTACTGATCAATACACACATACGTAGGCACATGTATTTTCACAAACACCTATGCAATGTTCATTCACAGATTAACTATGAATTGTGACCAGAAAATCTCTTTTGAAAAAGCAGTAAAAAAGGAACTCTACTAACACACTGCCATTCAAAATCTGGCAAGACCCACTAAAAATTGGAATTAGAAGAACACAACTTCTTTCTTTCAACTGAGAAATGAATAGAATTGAATTTGAAAAAAATTAGGTATTGAGACAAGCAAAAAGTATTGAAGTATGGGATACAAATTCAAACTCTAAAAAGGTATGAAAAAGATTTGAGAAATATAGCAACAAATGCACTTTTTGTGACAATGACTCACCAACATAGTAAAGTGAATCTAAGATTTGAACTTGAAAAAATTGCTATGGAAGTTTTCTCAAAGTTTTTTTTTGTCCTATCAGGAGTGCTCTATGATATTAAAAAGAGCAAGCTCAACCTTCAAAAATAAGAAGATCCCATTAATCCTAAAAAGAAGGATGTATAACCAATGCATCCTCCTAAATCCTCCTAATAGTCACTTATAGAGCTGAAACTTGGAACCTAACCAAGAGACAGATCTGCAAATTGAGAACCATGCAATGTGCACATGAAAGAATTATGCTGGAGAGATCACAAGACAGCAAAGTACATCTGGGAAAAGACAAGAGTCAGGGACATCATAGAACCCATTAAAAAGCTCAAATGCATGTTGGCGGACAACCGATGGACATCGCGACTCATGACATGGAACCCCCGAGATCACATGCGCAACCGAGGCCGGCAGAATATTAGATGAAGAGACAAGCTAGACAAGTTCAGAAAGTACTGGCTCCGCGACGCCCATGATAGAGAAGTGCGGCGAATCCTGGGGAAGGTCTATGTCCAACGATAGACATTGAAAGACTGATGATAATGATAACAGCCTGACCATCGGAACGGTGTAATTTTCAAAACAGAATCTAAGATGACTGCAAAATCATTCAAATGTCAATTACTCCTACATTATTCATCCTAGACAAGTATTTGAAGTATCAGGTGTGTCAGAATTGATGAAACTTGACTTACCTTATCTGCAGACAAGTCTTTAGTGAAATTAACTTTTTGGTAAATCAGCAACAGACAAAACACACTAACATTGATAAAAGCTACTCACATGTTTTTTTATTTGCATATATATGCATAATACAAAGAAAACCAATATGGCATCCTCTTTGTGTTTGCTGCACTAAGGGCAATATATATGTAAATTTATACATAGGTTGTTAACACTAATAAGGTGTTCTTAATAACATATCAAAATCTGACTAAAGATCTAATGAAGATATAATTTTCAAGATAGCTGCCTAATCATTAAATTACCCATTATTTGTTCAATATTTATCCTAGAAAAGAAATTTTGGTGACTAACCCATGTTTTGGAGATTTAGAAAAGCAATTAGCATATCTAAATTATTGCAAAGCGATTACAAATTGCACGATAATTATAACTGGAAAATACATTTGATCTACACCAGATTCAATAATAGCCATTGTCACACTCCTCATCCCATAAAAGATTGATTATGTTGATTCTTAGAATGTTTGAAAAACAGATGACTATATCTTCTACAACTACATTGCAGTGTTTGGCAGGCAGTTGTATGATTACGATGGACCATCTGCAGCAGACTTTCTGGTGCTGAGGTTTTCTCAGTCATAACTGACACAATCCAATTGTCTCCCATTTCCAATCTCCAATCCACCAGACTCATATCACTCTCCTTTTCAATCCATGCCATGATCTGGTAATATACTCTTAGACAATTCTATCAACTTGAAGACTCTATGAGGGAGACATTTCAGGATTACGAATGAGTTATCTGAAATGATTTGCTTGATAAAAAGGTTGTAGTGCAAAGAAGCAAATGAATTGATATCCTTGCCATCAAACATAACTGCCATCTCCTTGTTCTCAGGATTTTCTGAAACATTTTTTCCTTGGAACAGCAAAGTAAGATCAATGGTTCGGTCTTGGGTAACTTTGATGGTGGACTGGTCTGCAAGGATCTTTACATGGTTTTCTGTTTGAAGGAGATAAAAAAAATGGGATTTCAAACCGTTTTTTTCCCAAACATTCATATCATCTTCAATGACAACACCGCTAACAATGTTTCTCAGAATTTCTGGATCTAGAGAGAATAGCATGCAAGTTGAAAGATTTTACTTGATCTTTTTCAAGTCATAATGATCTTGTTTCTGTCGATTCTCTATGTTTCTTGCTAGTCCATGCAGATGAGGTCATTGAATTCCTGCATGGCATTTGTTATACTCAGATGTGGTGGGAAAGAACATTGTCCACAATGCGTGCACTTCCTTGGTCATTCTTTCACTATAAGTCAAGACTCTACTGCACTTCAAGGATGGTATCAATGTTTGCTCAGTGACAGAGTCAGAACTTAGACCTGGCTAGAACTGGATGCTGTGGTGAAAATCTCTGGAAAATTTGGCATACACATGAGGATGTCTTGTCACAAGTTAACACATCACTTTGATGAAGAAATATGCAGATTTCAGATAGTTGCAGCTCCCAGCAGCGTGGATAGTTGTAGACAGTTCATCACAGTGCACATGCAGCATCTAAGATTCTATGCAATCCACTTTGATGATTGCTTGGGCTGCTGACTGGTTTTAGACGTTGTTCTAAGTTCTGCCTTCTTTGTGTCAACCTTCTCTTTGATTTTGACCGGCATATCTCATGTTACAGCACTTTCCAAAGTCGTTTTTTTTTGCCACCAAGGATGAATATGTTTTTCCTCTCTGATCCACTTATAGTGTACACTCTGTCAGCTGATCAGACACAACCAGGTGATTGAGAAATCTATTTATCAGCAGACATACAATTGATTTGTTTGCACTACAATGAAAGCTATAATAGCACTTGGTCAAACTGCCTTGACAATTGCATCTCCTATTCCTGAAACCTTTTGTCTTGTATCCTTACCCACCAAAAGACCATTCCAAAATACTGCAAAGTGTCAGGAATAAATCAAAGGGTAGAATCAAGCTTGATAGACTTTTCAGTTGGATAGTGATTTGTAAGGACTTGATTCGACTTGATATCACTTTTAATGAGTTGCACTTCTGTTTAAATGATAATGTTTTTCTCGAATTTTTCATTCATTGCTTAAGGATTGACATAAGATCTCAGTACCTATGATGCCATTTCCCTTATTGTCAAAAAATAAATGATAAATTGTCCTCATGATATTCTTTCAATTTGACCCCTAGACATTGATTTCCAAATGGTACGGAATCTGTATTCATCAGAAGTTCCTTCATTCTATCTCATAGTTGTGAAATTACTGTTCTTGTGATTGCAATCTCTCTTCACTATAACTCAAATATGCTAATTGGATTCCTAGATCATGGGTTTGGGCACCTAAACTATTTGTTGGGAATGAATAATGAATAGATAATGAACATTAAAAGATTTGGCTGACATCTTTGATGCCATCTTGAAAACTATATATTTCTAATGGTAAGACTGGGATAGACTTTCATATGTTATTAATCACACTTGATATTACTAAAAAATGCAGGAAAAATTTGCTTAGAATGAATAGTGAAAGAGCAATGGGTGTTTTAAGGATTTGGCAGTCATCTTGGACACCATTTTGAAAATTACACTTTTTCAATGGTCACACTGTGGGAAAATTTTCATTTGTCATTAAATACAACTGATACCACAAGAAAAGCATTGCAAACCTTCTGTTGCAATTCATTTTGGGGGAAGGTGGCTTTTTTTTCAAAAACGCTGCTGACCAATTTGGTGGCCATCTTGAAAATTATACCTTTCCTGTGGTCAGACTGTAGTAGATTTTTGATATATTCCTGAGCACATTCGATTCTAAAAAAATGTGGAATGAATAATAGCAATGGGCATTTTAAGGATTTAGCAGCCATCTTAGAGAATATTTTGAAAGTATTACCTTCCTGGTTGTCAAACTGTAGCAGACCTTTGATGTGTTATGAACCAAATCTGATACTACTAAACACCATTGGAAGAATTTGTCTTGGTTAAATAATGAAGGAGTAATGGGCATTTCAAAATTTGGACAGTCATTTTGAAATCTTCATACCTTTCCAGTCAGACTGTGGTGGACTTTTAGTATATTATAGAGCACACCAGACACTACAAAAAACTGTTGAGGAACCTTTTGCTGCTATTTTCAGAGGATTTTGTATTTTCTTTCATAAATGCACTTGACTAACTTGGGAATGGATAAAAGCACATTCAAGTAAAATTTGCAGAGTACTGCATGAAACAGCTACAAACATAGTGGCTTGAAAAGTTGCTAAAAAGTAAATACCTTCAGGTTAAACTGACTTTTATGAAAGTATATATCATTTACCCTGAAGGCATATCATATACAAATCATATTCAGATGGAACCAAAGTAAAGCTTCTATGTAGAGGGGAAAATTGGAACAGTTTACAAGCCTATACTGCCAAATTCTTGATAAAAATGAAGCCACGAGTGGAAATCTCACTTTTCAATATGATTAGTATCCAAAACAAAGAGCTGACGCTTCTTAGCAATGGTTCAAATTTTAAAAAATGAAATCAAAACTTACGAACCAAGTTTAAAATCCAAACTCAAACTGATAGTGTATTGGAAATTAAATGAAATTTGACAGATTTGGATGAGTTTTACTCTAAAGGATGCCATAAATTATCTTCTGCATGATGTAAAAAATTTACATCCAGCCATAGTGATTGAATAAAAGGAGGCATTAAGGCATATGAAGTTTCAAAAAAATAATAGTCAAGAACTAGTTAATGGTTATAGGGGAGTGTAGAATTGATTTCTAAAAAATACATTCAGTTTTGTACTAAAAATTTTTGTTTTTGCTGAGAAGCTTTACATACAAGATATTGTATTTGATGTAATACTTTTCTTATTTGAGATAGATGGTGATATTTTTTCAGTAACTTCATACTATATCTATCTGAATTTTTCTGTTCTTCCAAAATCAGCTATTTTCTCATGATATAAAGATTTGATATTTTCATCAATCTAGGTATTAATATTTTGTGAGCATATAGGGTGCATGCAGGTGTCATCTAGAAGAATCTAAACATGGTAGAGACTGACCATCATCAGCAATAATTGAACAAACATAATGTCAAAAAGTTCTGTAAATAATTCCTTCAAAAAATGAATATTGTCAAAATAATTCTATTCATGACATGACACGCATTATCCATTATCAATAAAAGAATATCTCAAGGCATTTAGATTCTCCAAAATCTAGCTGTTATTGATAAATCAGTCAAAAGAACTTTTTTGCCAAAAATGTAAATTTTTTCTGAGGGTCCTAATGGAGTGCTGATACCAATTTTCAAGTCTTTAGACCAAACGGTATGGCCAGTAGCACTGCAATATATGTATGTATAAAAAGGGAAAAAACCCTTTGCCATTTTTGGTGGCTATGGTTGTTCAATTACATCAAATGAAAATTCATAGTGCAATTCAATTTTGTAAACTAACATCTTTGATTAAATAACAAACAGCCAATATCAAGTGAAGCTTATATCTTATCAATCCCAAATATTTTATTCATGGAAAAAGTTCAGAAAAGGAAGCAGACCTTTCCCCACTCCCAATCAAACTCTTGATGTTGTGTATAACATTACAGGAGTTTTTGGCAAGGATATCAGCATGTCCTGATGGTAGAATTCTCATTCTAACAATTATTTGTTGAATCTGATTAATATAAAGTTGATTTAACATTCATAGGTCTGGAACAATTCAATTTATTTCGATAATAAAAGAAAACATTTTTCAAATGTATAAAAGAATCAATATATCTTTGTGCACGTAGTTCTGTTTTTTTAAATTTTTTTCCACTCATATTGTTGCATACAATTCTATTTTATAGTGTTTTTGCTTTGTTGCACATTCTGTCTCTTCTGTATTGCCTTGATGAGACTTTATAAAATTATTACTGCTAGACTTATTCTCCTAATCAGATGCATGTACACATACCTGATATTACATCAATTATATATATATATATATGTATATATATATATATATGTATATTATATATAATATATATATATATATATATATATATATATATATATATATATATATATATATATATATATATGTGTGTGTGTGTGTGTGTGTGTGTGAGTGTGTGTGTGTGTGTGTGTGTGTGTGTGTGTGTGTGTGTGTGTGTGTGTGTACTACCAAGGAATACTGACATTGCCCGAGGGAAAATAACTAAACATTTCACAATACAGAAATGAAACATTCTTCAATATGTCTTCTTACACAATACAACCAGGTGGGTGAAGATGGTGCAAATCAAAAAATTGTCTGAGTGTACTAACGGGCAGGTTTTGCGAGCGAATCTTGGGTTTGCAAATTCTCAGGCATGTTTGACCATTCTACCAGGCACATGCTGTTGGACAGGTCATGTAGTCTGTGCAGCTTTCTGTATCACTATTATCAAGATGTTTGAAAGTGGACGTTAAGGTTCAAGATTCAAATAATATGAAATATATGAAAAAATTTCTTCCCACCCTGAGCGTTTTTTTTCCACATTTGAGGATGTAACCAAAAGGAACAAATTAAGTACCTGAATACTATGAAAGTGTATCCCCGTGTGGTGGATGAAAAGTAATGGTCTAGTTTAGCATTAGAGATAAATGTAAATAGAGCTCCCCTCTTGAAGGCTGGAAAAATAATTTTTCTGAAAATTCATGAATTTCCGAGAGGAATAAAGATGTCATTGATTGAAAGCAGAAATAATTTCTTGCGAAAACTATTGTCATCTTGTTTTATTGAATATTCTACTCATAAAAAATTTTTAGAAAATTACACTTTCACTGGAAACTTTTGTACACATTAATTTTTTTCTTTCAAAGTAAAAATTTCCAAAAGAAATAAAGGTCAGATTCAGTACTTGAAGAAATCTCAAGTATTAAGTAAACAATCATATGATGTGATAAAAAGTCCCCCTTTAGAGCTAAATCACTCACTTCTAAAGTTAATTTTCATTAAAAAAACTCTCCAAAAGTTCAAATCAAGTCAGAGTTTTTGCTTTCAATCATTATGACATTCTTTACATATGTGGAAGTGTATGTTTTGAAAAAAGAGATTTTATTGGGGGGGGGGATCTATCTATGATGCAATAATGATGCTGAACTGACCTTTATATCCTGTCTGTCTTACGGAAGTACGGCTTCAAAGTACCTCAATAACATTTGTTGTGGAACAATTTTCAGAGGGTTGGGTAAAACAGAATTAAACCCCGCAAAACGACTAAGTGAATTAAGATGAAGGTAAATAATAGTAAAAAATAAATGATAATGAACTGCAATATTTCATCTGATAAGAAATTAATAATAAAATAGAGTCAGTCCTCCAATTTTCTCGGAATTTCTCATGAAATTTGAATTTAGTAAATAACAGTAGGCTCTCCACTAAAGCTGAACACTTATTATAATATTGTACTGTGTTGAATGCAATACATACATTACTGTATATTCATCATTAATAAAATACCTCAACAGTAACTATACTGAGCAGTACATAAAATGAAATAGAAAATATTGATAGAGAGAGGATATCTTGACTTGAACTTTAAAAAAAGGACTTTTTACTGGAACTTATTTGTCAGGTTTACAAAATATTAAATTGCCTCATTTCAAAATATTCTGGGAATAAAACTATGATCCTCCCATTAGACAAAATTTGACCAATGAGAAGACCTAAAAAAATGGGTCATGTGACCAATCAGTAGCAGCCAGTGTCGAATTCAAACTCGGCTTTTTTTTTTTCTACCGATGTGTAAACAAGCAGACATGCTTGACTGGAGCAGGGAAAAATCCCCCCTCCACCTTTGTTAACATGTGAGGAACAATGACCGTCTCTTCTAGAAAGATAAAAGAGCACCTCAAAGGTCCTACTACAAAGCAAGTCTTTCCCACACAAAACTAATGGGTGTGAAAACACTTCTACCATTTCAAGACAATCACGTCTACCAGTGAGCACTCAAGAGACATCCCTTTCAAGACATAGAGTGTAACAATTAATCTAAATCACCAATCTTCTCCACAAACTCAAAACAATGAAATAATTTTGCAGAATATAGACCTCAAGTTACCCAGAACTGCTCCAACCAGTCAAATCCCTCTACAAGTACTACTTCTTTTCAAAACAGAAACCTTTTTTTTTTTCTTTCTTTTCTATGGATGACATAATCATGAATAATCAGAATCGACAAAATACAAACATGAAATTGGAAGGCCAACTGTAATTACTTTCAATTAAAGTAAAATGACCTGATTTATTTGGCTGGTTTGTTTTAAAAGATGAAGGGAAAGGGGAATAGAATTCAAACACAGCTTTAGTGAATACATTTGAAAAGGGGATTGAAGAGGGTCATAGAATCTGATGACAGCTGTGTCTTACTACTAGTTTCACTGTTGATGATTTTCCATGAATATTGAGATAAAAACACCAAAAACTTGTTGAAAAATAATTTTATTGAGAGAAAAGATTGTGCTATTCATAAAAAGGATGACTGACAAAAATCTTGGTTTAAGATATTTTTTTCCAATGTCTGAAACCAGAGATTTAATAGGAATGATCTCTGGTGACCTCAGAGGTCAATCTCACATGGCTTATGTTATGTTGAGATATATATATATATATATATATATATATATATATATATATATATATATGTATATATATGTATATATATATATATATATATATATATATATGTATATATATATATATATATATATATATATATATATATATATATATATATATATATATATAAAAAGAGTACATATAATGTGAATCAGGTTTGCAATATAAAGTAATGTCTGATATGAGATGGATTTATTTCATAGAGTGCTTGATACATTTAATTCTGTACTTCGAAAGTAGGGTTGTTTTAGAGTAGAGCTGGAAATATAATCGGAAGTGGGTTTGCTATATGAACACGTTCATGTTTCTGCCCTCTCTGTACATCATCAGATGCATAATTATGAGTATTTTTAGATTCTTGTTTCGGAACTTCGGTGAGAGTCTTATGAGTGTCACTATTAGTGGGTGGAGTTTTTCATTTGTTTCATTGTTTTTTGTAGTGTGTATGCTAGTGGTTGTAAGTTACATTTCAAAGGATGCAAGCTAGGTGTAAGAGTTATCTATAAGTGGATACTGAATTGTGTTCTGAAGGATGTTTTGATCTTGACTTTGATATTTGGCATTAAATTTATTGCCTATGTTGGTATCCTTTATGACCATAGTGGATTGTATCATTCTTAATTTACTTGGACGTGTGAGGGAGTAGGTAATGTTGATTAGATGTTTCTTCGTGATGATGAGTATGTGAGTAAACTGTCTATATCATCATTAATTTACTAATTTATGGTTTGCTACATTATGTTTATTGATAAGAACTTTGAATGATGGCTACATTTTAGTCTTATTTCATTTTTTCTATTTAATAGATCTCTTTTAAGTTTTTGTTATTTTGTCATTCACTTGATCAGGTCCAGAGAGGGTAGAAACATGAACTTGTTAGTGTTGCGAATCTACTTCCTATATATATATATATATATATATATATATATATATATATATATATATATATATATATATATATATATATATGTATATATATGTACATTATTTACAAAGAAGTGTAAAAGAGCTGGAGAGTAAGACATTTCAAATAAAGGTTTAATAAACTTGATCTTGGGCACTCATGTTATCCTAATGATTATAGTCAAAAATGAATAATAATGGTTCACAATATTTCATCAGATGAAAAATAAATAATAAAGTAGTCAGCCCTACAAATTTAATGAACCCAGTTCACTCTGAAAGCTCCTGTTATGTTGCCTGAAGCCAAGCTGGAAAGTGGGATTGAATGTTTCATCATAATGAGATAAACATGATTGAAATGAAATTCCAATTCATTCACTTCTAATTTTTATCTCATTGGGTTTTTAAGAAATAAATAGAACAGAACTGATGGATGCCAGTCATGTATAAAAGGATTAGACAAGGAGATTTACACAGCACTGGTATAACTCATGTAAAGAGGGTCAAGCCTGCTTATTTCTTTATTATATATATCAATTCTTTTATTTTGAATGATTGCTTTGTTGAACTGTAGTTTAGATATATCAAGAATTTCAATCACATAATTCTGAAAGTATTTTAAACAGAATGGTAGGCAGTCATGCATGTTTATATACATTGGACTTGGTAGAAATATTTCTGCATTGTTCCCCAATAACAGTGATATCCTTGATTTAATTTTTGTTCAGCAATTCAAGCGAGTCTCTTTTTTAGCCAATACATAGTCAGTCATAGCACTTGGTAGCCACATACAGCCACATATAATTATAAAAATGAGGTTGATGATAATGATGATGATGACAACATAACTGAAAATGACAGAGTAGGACTTGTGATGTGAGTATATGATATCAATATGATAATGATGATTATGAGTGCAGTGATGAGGAATAAAATGATTATGTCAACATCAATGAACATATAAATGATGATGGGAGAATTCAAATAAGGTTTGGGGAGAATGAATAAAGGAATGAGAGTTGTGTAGGGATCAAAACAAACATCCACATACATATTTGTACCTACGATTGTAAAATGGATAAATGGCTGATAGAAATGTGCTTTTCAAGTTAGCTTAGTTGGTAAGTGTAGAGCTGCCTTTCGGCTGCTTCCTGATGGATGCTGGTTTGATCCCCACACAATGCTCATTTTTTCATTCATTTACATGATCTGAGGCAGCTCAATTTGCTACTGAGTAATTTTGGTGCCAAGCTAAATAGAAGTTTTTATAATTATCATATATGCATTCATATATTGAACCAACATAACCATCAACAAGTTGAATCCGTTTTTATATGTGCTTGTATTTATGTGTTTGTATGTTCTCTTCTTCTTACTCTATTTTAGATGTATTTCATAAAAAAAACACCAATGATGTCATAAAAAGAATTTATTCTGACTATATTTATTCTTTGTTGGAATTTGTTTTTTCCAGACTTCAAATTTTGGCATTTCAGTCATTCAATATATATGTATATATTATACATACATCTTTGACAAGAAATATGTTATAAAAATTATAAGAAATTCTGTGCCTCTGGGATGTTAGTTGGATATATATGTCCATAATGCTAAAGGCACAGCACATATATTACTCACAGCTATATGGTATCATATAAATCAATGTAAATATGAGTAGATGTATGTACAAATATGAATCAATCTGTCTTATTTATGTGATCTGAAAGAGTAGTTTTATCTTCTGCATTGCCTGCTTTTGTTAGACTTCCATTCTTCCATACCTTTCTGAATTACTATAATCTCAAGTGTCTCAAATCATTTCATCCTATTTTATCATCTTTGAGCAAATAACTGATTAAAAGTTTGAAGATTTGTTAAAGTTGTGTATAGGATGCTCAGGGCTCTTTGTAACATTTTCTTCAAGCAATGTTCTCTGCTTAAATAAAATTAGATGGTGTTACTATTCTTTAATATTCATTAATAGAATAATGTAAAATTCAGTTCACTCAAAATGAAGCAATCTACATAAATGTGAAAATCAGCTTTATAGCTGGAGGACAAGATCATGATAATGAAAACTTCTGTAAAAAATGAAATTTCAATTCTAAGTTTGGATTTTAAACCTTCAAAATCTTTTAATTAAAAGAAAGACTGAAATTTCATGCTTTACTCGCATGATTTAGAGCATTGCGCTATTCAAAACTGAATGTAGACTGCATACTATTTTTGTGAGCCATAGCAGGTTTAATTGTCACTGGCAGTTCAATAAATGTAGCCTCATGAATCTGTCTTTTCAATTTCTCTTTCTCATGTATCTAAATCTGCATTTGTACATATATGTATGGAAGATACTTTTACCATGAAGGTTTTTAGAATAGTCATTGCAAAACCCAGTGGAGCTGAAATATTATTTTTGTTCTATTTCTATTTTCTCACCAGATCAGCATACAAGACTATCTATTGAAACATTTTGAGTGTTAAATTTACATTAAGATGAGAGTATAGTTTGAAAACTCAGGTTACAGAATTCTTTGAGCATATTTCATAAATAGGCATAAATTCTTTCAGTGGAATTCATCATGCTTTTTCATTCAAATATAATACATATGCACTTCCCACAGTAAAAGCGTAACAAAATTATGAAGAATTCAGGGCCTCTTGCAAGCATGGTAGAGATATATCCATAATGCTCAAGATATAAAACATGCTACTCACAGCTACATGGTATTATATAAATCAATATAAATAAATACATGCATGTTTGTACAAATATGTCACTGGGTGACTCTACCAAGGTGGAAAAACCTAATGGGCAAGATATGTCAAAATATAGACATTGCAGCACATCCATGTACGTATAGATGTGTATGTACTGATAATGATAAAATTCTTCTCCATGAAAATTATATCTGCATTTAAAAATAGAAGCCTGTTTTTATATTTAATATTTTCATTTATACTTATCTGAAGCACTGCATGGTTTGAAAAGTTTCATTGAATCTAACTTCTAATGAAGAGATTTTCATCTTTCTGCAAAAATGTGCTCGAGGCTGAAAATATAGATTTCAAAATAGATATCTCCAAATCTAGTTGATGAAATACATTGTTATATTTTACCCAGCAGAAATGGAGGAATATCAACACAATAAATAGGGGAGTGATTTCTCTATTCATAAATCATTATTTCATTTTAGAATTGAACCACCCTGTGTTGCCTGATTTTTCTTCATGACTTTTGAAATGTGTGAGTATAGATGCACATGCCTGCGTGTGCATGTGTGTGAAAGAGAGAGAGAGAAAATACAAAGATTATATTCTTATAATGTCTTATCATAAGCACATCTAATTGTCCACTTAAATGCACATGAGTATACATGTGAGTGGGCCAGTCATGGTGTCAGAATAGCAGACAACTGCTGGGTATCATCACTCACAACGTGGATCCCCAGAGATCACATGTAGAACTGGGAGCAACAAAATATAAGATGGCATGACAAACGAGATAAGTTCAAAAAGTACTAGCTCCAAGACATCCACGACAAAGAGGTCTGGCAAATCTTGAGAGAAGTGAATGTGCAATGACTGATGCTAAAAGGCTGCTGATGATGGAATAACTTTGTTTTATAGACTCCTAAATGGTTGAGCCATACAGGCTGGAAATTCGGGTAAAAAGATAACTTGACCCAAGGATGAATTTGAGATATATGACACTGACCTCTGATAACCCCTGATGATCAATTTAGGGTCAGGTCAATTTTGGCATTTTCAAATCTCAGAGAGATTGTTTCCCCTAAAGGGCTAAAGATTTGTATATAAGGCTCCAGGATTGACATAGAACAGATGGTGCTGATATTAGATCTTCAAACCATCAGAGCATTTGTCATTTGTGGGACAATTTTTAGTGGGGTTCTATTTACAATGTAAATTTTTTGAAGTGTGAATTTTTCCTTCTTTCAGTGCTTATGCTATTTCACTTGAATTTCACTTCACTTTCCAAGTGTCAAATTACCAACATATATATATATTCATATAAAATCTGACTGACTGTATTTGTAATGATATTTCTGTTGTTAAACATTCATGTAAGCTTTAACAATTCATGGATTCATATATTTATCTTTGAATTGAGATGTTCATGCATTCTTGTTTTAGCATAACTGTGAATCATGTATGAGCATGCACATTCTTATACTAATATATATATATATGTGCACACAAATGTATAACTGTCTTTCATTTTCTTTCTAAAATCCCTACCTTTATCTATACATGTATATACACACAATATATATTCAGAGATCTGAACTTCTGATATATATACTTAAACCTTGTCACTAGTTAAGAGGCTTTTGAGTAAAATATTTGACATTCATTCTTTTATTTTCATTTAACATAAAAACAAGAAATATCTTGTTTTATCGACTTTTAATGTTTCACCGACTGAGAAATCCATATATCTAAATTTCCCACTTTTCACTTTCCAAGAATTTCCTTTCTTTCCTTCTCCTTTTTGTTTTATAACTGTTGTTGTTTTGTCCCAAAAGTGCAGGTGATTGATGTTGTTGGAAGAGGCTGAAATCTATATTCTTTCTTCTTCATGAAATCCCATCTCCACTCGTAGAGAATTATCAGATTGTTGGTACTTAGCACAATGATCCACAAAGTTGTAACCAATGTTATTACACAAATATACAAAGTGAACAACTTAAAAGTAAAATTCTCTATTTTTTAATGGCCATCATTTTTATCAGTTTGCCATACAATTTTAGATGAATAACATTTCTTTGAGAACAGATTCTGAAGAAGGGAATTCTGAATTATGAATATATTGGAGAGTCTTTATTTATTTATTATCTATGTACTTTTAAAACATTTTTTTCTCCAAGTGCCCAATGACAGAGGACATGAAAGCTGGCATCTAAAGATTACCTGGTAATCTTTAGATTTCATGATTCCTTTTATACGGTTAAAGCCCCCACCCCCTCTATATCTGAGGAAGCAAAGCAGACCCACAATGTTATAGATCCCCAATCATATCTAACTGTAAGTATAGTGTTTCTTTTCCCTTCAAGAAAAGGAAGACTTCATTGCTGGAAAAAAGATGAAAAGGAATGACTGTTCTTTGCCAAACAGTACCTGGATCAACCAGAAATGTTCTGTGGACAGACACTATTAAAATAGAGCAACTTGGCAATTTCTTTTTTATTGATGATGAAAAGAAGTTTATAAGGTAAAGAAAATGCTACTAACAGTTAGTTGACCATGCTGGAGGATCCATAATGTGATGGGTCTGCTTTGCTGTCTCTGGTACTTGAGGCTTTGACCATATCAAAGGAGTTATGAAATCAAAGGAATGCTACGGGATTTTAGAGAAAAAGGCGCTAGCCAGTGTAAGGAAACTAGGTTTGGTCCGAAGATTATGGATGATCCAACACAATAAAAACCCAAAGGGATATGTTCAAAAATACACAAGAATGGTTGAGAAGAGAAAAAATGTCCAGCAATAAGTACTAATATCAAACCTGTCGAGATTCTGTAAAGAGAGCAGAAAGAACTTGGATAAATTGAAAAGGATGAGTTAGAGAAACTACCAGCTGGCAAGTGCAAGAAGCTTACAGATGGCCACAAAAAAATGTTCGGAGAAAGTCATCAGTGGCAGAGTGCAGGCAACAAAATATATTGGAAGGGGGTCAGTATTATTGTTCAAGTCATATTTTCTATTTTTTCTGTAGAATTACAATATAAGAATTGAAAAATAATGTTTTCATTTGCTGAATCACTTTGCATATCCTATCAAAATATCCTAATGATAGAAATTTGGTAGATTTCCATTTGTTTCTGAAGATATTGTACAGGTTATGAAAAGACTTCAAAGGGGCCAATAATTGTGACTAGCATGGTATATTTACATACATACATATATGTATATATATATATATATATATATATATATATATATATATATATATAGTGTTGATCACGATTGTTGGCACCCTTGAATATATATATGCGGATACATATATATATATATATATATATATATATATATATATATATATATATATATATATATATATATATATATATATATATACATATATATATAAAGTTAGGAGAAAGAATAGAAAAATAAATAAACCATCAATGAAAGGAAACCTAGATGAAATTGGTTAAGAATGATATATAAATAAAAGTGTCCGATACAGTATCATGAATTACACTCCTTATGGCTAGCAATCCAATATTTTAATCATTTTGCTCCCACAAAACGATTTTCTCAATAGGTTCTGAGCTTGAGGGTTTCCTGTTTTATCTATCAAGGAAGAAAATTGAATTTCAGAATTTGAGGCATCACATTTTACCAACTCAGCTCTTCTTAAATCTATCATATTCTGAGCTCCAGTTAAAGCATATATTCACAGAGCTATTTATTGATAAATTGTACTGGACAAATAATTTTCTGATTTCAGGAAAAATATGGGATGAACCTGATCATTCTGAATTAAATGAATACTTTATGATAGCTTATTGCTATATCTCTAAAAAATATTTCAAAGTAAAATAAACTTTATCAGTGAAATTATGATTTGTAATCTTCAGTTATATAAATCATATCATTTTATACAATGTTACATTTTTCAACATTTTAGGTTCAACTGGATTAGGCTTAATCGGGTCTAAGGAACAGTTGAACTTGGGATCCCCAACTCCAAAGATATGTATATATCTCATCATCATTTTCATCAGCCATTCTAAGTCGACTGCTGGATAAAGGCCTGTTTGAATATCTAAAAATAAAAATCCCACTTGTATTTCATTCAACTCTATTCAAATATCTATCTTTAGTAATTCAATATCCAGCCAGGTTCATCAGAAGCTCCAAGTTTACGATGATAAAAGTGTTTTAAATTATCCCAGTAATGACCTTTAAGGGAGAAATAGAAAAACTGGTAAATTTTGAATCATTTTTTATGACTTGGTCGTACATTTTCTTTGACTCTTATTTTCTTCAAAATCCCACTTTTGGACTTATACTGTGTTGAAAGAATAAAAACTAAACTGCTGATAATTAAAAGGAGAAGAATCATTGGAGACATTATGAAATTACTAGTTAATTGCTTGAAATTAGATATTTAAGGCATATTAAGTAAGTTTTTGATGAAATTTTGTCTTTATTTGTAGTTTTTTTCAAACAAGTGGATGATCATACACATAGCAAAAATGTTGAGGTCAACCAATGAACCACATAATATTGCAAAGCATGTAAAATAGAATTGTGCTGCATCAAGGGACACTTGTATTTAAACATTTATAGTGCTACTATCTATCAAAGTGTTTATTTATATATATGCAACATAAGATTATATAAATATGGTTACAGCAAATATATCTATGCTATAAGTGTGTGTGTATGCGTGTGTGTGTGTGTGTGTGTGTGTGTATGTTTTAGCTTATTTCTAAGAGGCTAGATATTCTCATTAGAACTCCTAGCCATCTAATTGCCCAGAGGATATTCTCTGGCCCCCCCCTGTATGATCTGCACATATTCATCTGATGACCACTCAAAGTTGAAGAAAGAAGATAGAAGAGTTGATGGCAGTGATAAACCAGTTTGTATGAAACTGTCATACTGAATATTCAGAATTTTTCTATCCAGTTGATTTCCCACAGGCTCTCTGTTCAGATTCTGGTAAGTCCTGGAGAAAATGAAGGAAGTTGGTGTTTTCTTGACATCTTGCTGTGTGTATTTTTGACAGCAATGTATTAAATGTTTGCATGTAAATATATCTTCATGGGGGGAGAAATTGTAAAACATTTTTCATTCAACAAATGTCTATCTAAATACACAGAATATCAAAAATCCAAAAGAAAGGATTTGCTTCCCTTTCATACAATTGTATAGATATTTTCAGATACCCAACATTAGCCTGAATGAATTTCATGTGAATTCCATCTTTTGTTGGATTAAGATCATAGTTCAAATTAACTGTATCTAGGCAAAATTGTTACAGCAGTAAGTCTGTACCTTAACGATGAAAAGAGCATTTATTCAACACCACAAATTTTCAATTCCAACATTATCTCCTGGTAATAATTATGGAAACACATGGAAAGCATACATACATATACATGTATGTATATATATATATATATATATATATATATATATATATGTATGTATGTATGTAAGTATGTATATATATATATGTCAAAAATACTATTTTATTTCAAAGAAATTTTGATAAACAAAGTAAAGAAGTTGAATTTAAAAATTTCATTATTTTCATTGAATTGAATTAAAAGTGCTCAATACATCAGTCATATTATGTAGAGCAATTTACTGAATATTTGGGACGAAAATCACCCAAAATGTGTTCCTTGGTTCAACTATTTATCAGAAGTAGTTGATTACTTTTAAAGTTACTGTAAGAATGCAGTATTTAAAAGTAACCAAAATTATTACAAAGACTTGCTCATGAAAATAATTCATGATAATCCGAGAAACATGTATCTGGTGATTTCTCTACCAAATATGTATATATATATATATGTATATGTATATGTATATATATATATATATATATATATATATATATATATATATATATATATATATATATATATATATATATATATATATATGTGTGTGTGCGTGTGTGTGTGTATGTGTGTGTGTGTATCATTAGATTTGACAGTTTATGTCCAACAGAATTTGATCATTTTAGAGACATTTCATTTGGAAACATTTTGGAAAGAATCAGAATTAACTGAGTAGCAAATCAAATATGTGATTCATATGATTTCCTTCAGTGTTTTTTAATGTTTTAAAATCATTTTGTCATCATGAAACTATGTGCAAATCTTCTTTTTCTGGGATCATCAGTTGTTTGCTATGAAATGGTTTTGAGGATTTTGAACACACACACACACACACACGCACACACATATATATATACAAATATATACTCAGCCATTTATAGTAACTTTTTTTTACCTATGCTGTGCTGAAAATTCCAATTATATACTCACTCAAGTTAGTTGCTTTCTTTCTCAAAGAGCCTCCATGCATTCTCTTCATGTGAGTTTTTTTTCAAAACTCAAAATCATTTTTTCCTTTGTCGTCTCTTTCTAGCACAAGCAGCATTCTTTTAAATGTTGCAAACCTTATAGATAACCAGAAATACCTTTTGTTTTTGTTATTTCAATGATTATTTACAACTTTTCTTTGAGTTTCATCAGAATGTTTCTTGGATGTGTACGTGTGTGTGCATGAAAAAATGCTAAAAAAATTGTTTCCCAAGAGAGAATTCTAAAAAATTTGCAAAATCTCACTTGACCTTAAAGATAAAGGTTGGTGAGTTTGATCTTGGATATCTTATAGATGTTGAATTTTGAAGTTGGCTTGTTATTCTTAAATTGTTGTTATCATCTCTGTTTCCATTGCACTGTTTTTGCATTTATCCAAAGAGCAATAAGATGAGGACATAAGTATAAATAAAAGAATATCCTCATGATTTCAAATACTTACAATGATATCAATACCACTTAAGCTTGAGAATTTTAAATAACATATGCTTATACTGAAAACTAAATTCTCACCCAGTTTCAAACATGAATTGATGAATGATTTATTGAAAAGCACAGGTACTGGGAATCAACACAAAATATGCTGATTTTTTATTAATTAATCAATTATTTTCTTTAGTTATCAATGTTTTTTATTTGATCTGTATTATTTTATTTGGTTGTTAATCAGTGCCTACTCCCTTCTTATATAAATGAGTGCAGATATTTTGAGCTTAAAGATATTAAGAATATTTTTCTTATTGTTGGTTTTAAATGAAAAGAGCCAGGTCAAAAAGCAATCCAAAGAAAATTGCTTGTGCTTCACCGAAGGTTCTTTATGTTCCTTAGCTGTGAGAATAAAATCTATTCTAGATATCCAAAGAAATTCAAGAGAGATTAAAACAGATTGAGATATCATTTATTGTCTTTTGAGTGTATCTCAGCAACTGTTCTTCTGAACATTTGTGTCATATTTTTCTGCTAAGTAAGAAAATAGGAAAAAATAAATATCAATGGGAGCAGTTTTTCTTTTCTGTTCAAAGAAAACATCTTAATAGAAACTAATGACAGGGCCTTCATGGAGTTGAGGAAAAAAAAACCTGATAATTTTATACAAATGCATTTTCTGATTTTAAAATAAATCCATTTCAGTAGAAATTCTCTCCCTCATCAGCCAAATCCATTTTAGTCTCCAGTTTAGCCTCTATTGCATGAAATAGACTCTTTTACTTTTTCTCAGTTTTAGGTGATTCCTCTAAAAATATTCCCCTGATGACTGTCCAAACTTGTGGAACTTTAGTTAAAATAGCTGTGCACAGGCTTAAAAATCGATTTCAACAATATTTTTTTTTCTTTTATTACTGGATTTTATTCATCTCCTACATTTTCCCTAACCTAAACCAACTTTATTCCCTTCATCATCATACATTTTTCCATGATTCTATCTTTTCTTCCATTGAAATTCTTCTGTTTCCTTTATATTTTTGTGCTTTTATTCTTTATAACTTTATCTTTTTTCTTTGTTCTCTGTTTTTATCAAAGTTTTCACCCTTTTCTTTCACTCCTTTCTGAATATTTTTACTTTCTTTTCTGCTGTCAATGTCTTCCTTTTTTTCCTTCCTTCCCACCTAAATCTTCAATAAAACAACATTGCCTATGCCTTTCATTGCAAAAAAGTGATAAAAATTTCTCCCTTCTAGTTACTTTTATTTCTTTTAATTTTCTCAAGCCCATTTAGATAGAGCAATGTGAAAACATTCATTTAGAGGTAGCTCAGAAGCCTTCATTTTAATTCGATTGAATTAGAAATAGCTTGCAGCAGAAATAGTAATTTTAAGTTGATGCAAATTCTTATTTAAAATGTTTACTTACTCTGTTTAATCAATTCTTGTAAAAGCAAACTAATGGTTTAATCTCACACTTCCACTAATCAAGTGAATTATACTTTTAAATACAATTTATCTATATGAATATGTTATCATGGTATATCAGCATTAATATTATAGAGGAAATTACGCTAAATTTATGATTAACAAAATCAAGATGGTTGTCCAGATGAAGTTCATCTCTTCCTGTAGGGCTTAGTTTTTACTACTAGAGTATCTGATTGAATCAGACATTTTTTTAGAAATTAAATGCGTAAACTATTTCTTTCTTTTTTTTTTATCAAAGATTCATTCAAAACCTCCATCTTCTTGACACTGCTTATCAGGCTAAATTTATATGGAATTTTATAAAAGATCTAGCTCTGCATTCCACGCTTTTATAATCTTTGGTCTAGTTTAGTCATGGTAGTTACGTAGATAATAATTTTATCTAATCATCACACCAGGAGGATGTGCAGGTCCTTCAAGATCATATGAAACCTATAAGACACCCCCAACAGTTCACATTTAATAAGTAACGTAAGATCAAACTTTCTTTTTTGGTATTCAGATTACTTATACACAGGGAAGATGTAGCACTAAAGTGTAAAAAAATACGCATACAGGCTCCAACTATCCCTTCTGTATTAGGAAAGCATTAGTTTGTTGCCTTCAATATTGGTTGCAAGTAATCAGAAGTGATCCAATATTTTTGGAAAAATAATTATAGGACATTTGTAAGACCCTCAAACATAACAGCAATCTGTTTTTAGTTGTTCCTAAAATGGGAAATAAGAAAACCTCCATACTACCAACTATGCAGATACAATAAATATTCTTTATGAAAGAGGTGCAGTGGAATAGATTCTTACGGCTTGTCAAAGTTACAAAATCAGGGTGGTGTGCAGTAGGAAATCTACTCTTCATAACCTCTTTATTAGAATTGGACCCACAGAAGACAATTGTCTGAAAATAGACTGCATGCATTTCATGCATGGGGAAAAGTATATAAGGGGGAGAACAGCAATCCCCTAAAAGTCCAATGAGGAAGCCAAGGCTAAAAGAGAGGTGAAAAAAATGCCTATGCAGACTTCATCGGGAGTGAGAAAAGTACATAACACCTCTGGGATGAGGTCCAGATAATCTTTAGGAAGAATCATTGAGGGAGAGAGGAAGTTGTTTAAGGCTTCATATATCAGCCTGTTGGATGAGCAAGACTCGGGTAAGAACAGATCTAGACATCATGTTGTTTTCTTTGCTGAGCAAAGCAGGTGTATAGAGTAAAATCACATGAATGCTTGATTGACAGTACAGTTACCTACTGCTACTGAAATGGATTAATCACAATTTTCCTTTGCCTGAAGAAAAAAGGTTTGCCTCTTTTCTTGATTTATACGTAAAAGAGAGCTGAACAATGGATTGGCAAAACATTGTGTTAACAACATCAGGGATGGGAAAAAGAGATTCTACAGTCTGAACAAATTAAGAATTTTTAATCTCATTCAAAGTGTTTTGGCATTTGTTTCAGAGAAAATCTTTATGATATAGGCGGAAAATATAGACAAGCAGTTAATTCTGAATATTCTGACACTTTTCACAAAGACCATAATCTGAAATAAATCAACAATATCTCAATAATCAACAAAATTTTAGCCATCTGCAATATGGAGCTCCCCTGAGCCCAGCTTCTCTGATAGTTGATAAAATAAAAAGTAAACAATTAAATGCAAAAAAATACAAAACATGAGAATCTCATTTATAGAAGAGCAAAGAAAAGAAAATTGATTTTAGAATTAAAACTCAGTTAAAAAGAAATAAAAATTAAACTGCTTTTCTCTGTTGGTTTTGTGAGTCGTGTTTCCCTCTTTCACTTTCAACAAACCAAAGAAAGCACATTGCTTAGAAGAACTAAATGCAAAAAAAGAACCAAATTGTGTTCCCCAAATAACCTTGATTCTTTGAGACTGTGGTTGCTAAAAAGAGAAGGTAACAAAAGGCAAGTAAAATATTTTCCTTCACATTAAATTGATATTTTAAAATAGGAATTCCATTGTGAATTTCAGATAAGACTAAGTATTAGCATCTTCTGAATGAATGATGATTTGAATTCTTAGAAATTCCTTCAGATACTTTCCAATGTTTCCTTGTAATCAAATCTTCTGATCAGGTGTTCTGACTCCTATTCTGTAAGAGCAGATCATGTTATATGTTTTTGATATTAGTATTTGTTACCCTTTAGTATGTCTTTAGCAGGATGAAAAAATAAGAATTCTTGTATCAGATAACTTTGTATCTATCCAAAAATTCTGGTAGCAATTTGAGCATGATATCATACTGCTTTTTTCTAATGAATCATAAATTAATAATCATTCTTTTATTTCTAGTATCTGATTATAACGAACAGTCATGTATTAAAAATTGGTGATTAATTCTGAAAAATCCCCAAATTTACTTAATATTTCGAAGATCAGAGGTCAAAACACATGATCATCTTCATTGTCTTTATGTTATCATTCTTGTCTTCTGTTTCCTTCTTTTACAAGCATTGAACAATCTTAGCCATCAAAGATGGTGAAAGGTTGTATTTTTTTAAATATTTGTGCGTGTCTGTTTATGTTTTTGTATGATTCTACACTCCTGGCCAAAGCATTTTGCTACAGACTTGAAAATCAGCATCCAATATTCTACTAAACCTCTTCTGAGAACATTTTTTTTTTTTTTTTGGAAACATGTGTTTACTAATAATATCTACATTCTCCGAAATCCAGATGTACCTTGGTGATTTTTACCTTATTTCATATGTTTTCCATTGGAAACCGCCAGTGATGTCATAAATAGAATTTATTCTCACCATATTTATTCTTTGATAGAATTTTTCATATGACTTCAAATTTTGATGCAATGGTTGTCAAATTATTGACTGTGATGGCAAGTTTGTCAATTTTGAGTGTCAACAACTTTAGGTGAAGATAATCTTAATTTGAAAAAATTATCAAAAAAGATGCAAATTTCAATTGATTAATTAACAGCATTATAGATTCTATAAGGTGGAAACTGAATGAGCAAAATTATGTTGCTGTTTCCATCAGTATTATCATAATTTTTCAATTACAGAAATTAATAGCAAAATCACTCCAGCATCTTCTAATGGTAGGATTATTTGTACCAAAACATTTGAATCATCAGCCTTTTAGCGTCTGTCATTAGAGACAGACCTTCGTAGAGATTTGCCAGACCTCTTTATCATCAGTAGTGCAGAGCCAGTACTCTCTGAACTTGACTAGTAAGTTACAACATCTTGTGTTCTTCCTGCTACAATTTTGTATAAGACCTCTGGGAATCCACATTGTGATCTGTGATGTCCAGCAGTTGTCTACCATCCTTGCAACATGACCAGCCCATTGACATTTGAGTTTTCCAATAGATTGAACACCTCTGACTCCTGTTTTATCTACTGTGCTATCTCATGTTCTCTCTATGTGACTTTGAACATTATCCTCTTATGTGCATACTGCACAATCTTTTGAGGGACAATTTTCCTTCCAGCTTGATAGGTGACAATTGGGAGGATGCATTGGTTGTCAGAATCAGTGGTTTAAAAGCAGAAGAATATTGCTACTCAATTCAAATTGAAAAATTTGAATAAAGTATTCTTAATCAACTAATTTAACCTTAACTAACATATTTTTTCAATAACATATGCAGGCTATATTTTCACACACATTTATTTGCCCGTCTTGATAAAAGCAAATATTTTTTCAATGTCCGTTTTAATATAAACAATGCATAATAAAATGTCTTAAATAAATTATTTTAGAAGCTGGTAAGTTATGACCATGACTGGCTGCAATCTTTCTCTGATACATCTGAAGTTTTTGATTGTTAAAAAGATTATATACAGATTGTTGCACTTTCCTCACTCTCATTCACTTGTCATATTGCAGCTCAGAAAATCTTTATAGATTTGAAAGCTACTTAATGGGAAATGAATATATTTTGCTACTCGACAACTTCCAATAACATTTCATTCCATTATCAAACAGTTATTCTGGCATGATACAACTTCTGTGTTCTGTAACTACTACCATTTGAGACTTCATATTTTGCCTGAAGGGTCTCTTTCATCATCTTTTCATTAATTATATTAGTGAAAGGTACATAAAAAGACATGGTTGAGCTAAAAGAAGAAGGTAATTTGTAGGTCCTTGTTCTGAATATTGATTTTCCTCCTCCGAAATTACCTTTGGCAATGAAACTCACAAATCTGCGGTGAGCATAGAAATCAAGATCTTGTGGTCAAGAGTCTGGTGTTCTGCTTTGTTCAAGTGATGTTGAAGATTTTTCTCATTAATAATGATTTTACAAGAATAAGGTTGTGCCATATTTTTGGGTTAAATGTTACTTTTTGCTTTCAATGTATATGGAGTTAGTGACAAAATGCAATAAAAAGCCCTTGTAATCTTTCTTCCTTCTTCTTAATGTGTGTTTTAGAGAGAAAGAACATTTCTTACAGTAGAATTTGAAATAAGATAAAAAATAGAATCTAAAAGAGGCATTTATCTGAAGTAGACTGGGACCCTCTTTTTTGATTGGAGGAGATTTTTTCAACATTGGTAGTTTTGAAAGAATTAAACTAATTTGCTATTTCTTAAAAAGTAGAGGCTGTTCTATTTAACTTGTCTCTTTTCTGATAGGTAAAGGATTCCCTTCCTATGTTGTTAATAGCATTCCTCTGCCAGATTTTATCTTTGGAAATACTAGGCCAAAATTCATTCCCACCTACTGATGGACATCGCAACTCACATGATGGATTCCTAGAAATCACATGCATAACAAAGGCTAGCTGAATACAAGATGGAGAGACAAACTAGACAAGTTCAGAAAGTACTGACTCCATGACGCCCATCTGGCAAATCTTGGGGAAGGTCTGTGCTATGCCCTATGACGATAAAAGATTGACGATGATGATATTTTTGAGAGAGCCAAAATATTCTGATAAAATTTAATTGAATCACCTTAGCCACCAATGAAGGCAAGGGTTCTATCCCTTTTTATATGTGCATGAATTTGTGTGTTTCAGCACTCCTGGCCATACCATTCTTTCAATAGATTTGAAAATTGACAACAGTGCTCCACTAGACCCTTTCTAAAAAAATTATTTTTGTTTAAAAAAAATGCTTTTGGTGCTTTATTTCGTAGGTTTTATTGATAATATCTAAATTCTCTATTTTTTAAAACCATATTTTAGATGTATCCCCCTAGGAAATACCAGTGATCTCATAAATAGAATTTATTCTGACCACATTTATTTTTTGATGAAATCTTTTCCCATGATTTCAAATTTGGACACAATAGTTGTTCAATCATTGGCTGTGACAGTTTCCATCTTGTGTTCAATGAAAATTGAACAAATGATCCTGAATCCAATTGAAAGTAATTTTATATATTCCATGAATTCCTTGAATTAACGAGACAATTTTTGTAAATTGGTTTCATCCACCAGGGAAAAGTTCTCTAAAAGCGAATTTTATTGACTTCTTCAGTCATTTTTTTTTTATCAACATCCTCTCAATTGCTTTCCAGAATTGTTCTTTATCTTCTTCTTCATCCTCCTCCCTATAATCATATTTTTGTGATATTCGTCATATACATGAAGGGTCCAATTTCTTTTCATTCATGTGTTCGTAATCATCTTTCTTTTTCTCTACTCCTTTCAATCTTTGATGCAGTCATTCTTCTCCTCCTTCCTTGTTCTACACACCGCTGCTGCTATTTTCTTCTTCCTCTGACCATTCTTCCCAATCGATTTACTTCCAATTCCTTGTTTTTCCTCAATTCTCATTTTTTTCATCTGGTTCTTAAAATTCATCTTTTCCCTTCATTCCCCTCCCTTTTCCTTTGGCCTTCCATTTCAATTATCTTAATTATTTTATGCTTCTTCCTCCAAATGAAGGTAAAATGAAAGATATGATAAGACAAATGACTTGCAAATTTACATCCTTTCTGTACTAATCGTTTATTAGTTAATTTATATTTTGCACAAATTATCATTCCTTGAAGTTTTTTATGAACTTTTGCCATGAGATTAACTTTTGTTCCAAGAATGCTCTATCCATATTAATCAGACTGAATGATGGAGAAATTCCAATTTAATTGAAAATTGTGTGTCCAGATAGGCACTAAACTTCAATTAATTTAATGAAAATGACATTTCTTTTTATGGGAGTAGCGAATAGTTTTTGAGATCATTTGGTTTAATGTTAGTAATCATCACTGAAAGTAGAAATTTGTCTCGTATATGTTAGTGAGGTGAAATCTAAAACTACTTTTATCACTGAAAGTAAACTGGTTCAAAGCTAGTGAATGGTATCAGCCAGAGATACATAGCTATGAAAAAACCTCCGTATCATTGGGGAATGATTCCTTTGCTGTATCTGGGGCATTTTGGTCCTTTTGCCATGGGGCAAGTTGGTCCCTGTTTCTTTTAGTTCTACAATACCAAATATATGCCAAGGTTTTATTTCATTTGCTGATGATTGGAAGGAGCTCTAATGAACTGTAAAAAGGACTAGTGTTTCCCTTTTTCTATTTTTCTATTCATACAATACCAAATTAATGGCCAAATGTTGTTCTCTTTTCTTGTGTTTGTTTGATCACGTATTCTGGTCACAATGGATTAATGCTGATCTGTTATTCGCAAGTCATACTTTGAAGGAATCTAATAAAATCCTTTTATTCCGAATTTTTTTCTGTGCTTACTGAAGGAAAGCAAAATATCTGTACACAGATCTTGGCACTGCTAACATCACAACTGAATGTTTCTTATTTTGTGGATGAAAAGGGGGGGGGGGTAAAAAGATTAAAAAGATCTCTTGGGAATCGATTTCTGCTTATTGAAAATGGAGGGCTGACTTACCCAATACCATGGGCCAACTTACCTCTATGTGGTGCAAATTGTTTACAGAGTCACTCAGTCAGCTATTTGCCAAGCTATGACATGTTTCAAAAGTTTTGCTATTTATTGGTATAACTAATTTAGGCAAGATAGTAACAATCAGTTCAAACTACGAATGGCTCTCTAACTCTATGAAAATATTCTCCATGTCACTTTGAGTACAAAAGGGGGCCAACTATCCCTGGTCTCATCCTTATACAATTACACTAGGTTTTTCTGGAAAAAAATGTTTAGAATAAGAGACTGGCTTGAAAATGAATGATCTCCAAGGTTAACCTTTACTAGCCTCCGTCACAAGTTGAATTCTTTTTAGTCTACATGTAGAATATTAGGTCAATAGGCCTTGTAGTTTAGTGTGAGAAAGGCATGGACAAACAAGCAAAAGGCTCAAATATAAGTGTATACATATATATATATATATATATATATATATATATATACACACACACACACATACATGTATACTATATATATATATATATATATATATATATATACACACACACATACATGTATACTATATATATATATATATATATATATATATATATAAACATACATATACACACACACACACACACACACACACACATATATATATATATATATATATATATATATATATCAACAGATTGCTTTTAGTCAGTTCTTCATTTCCATTGTTTCAATTCTCTGTTTTCAAAGATTTCATGTTTGTCTAGTGACACTGACATGAGAAAGGATCTCTTCAGAACTTTCAGATTCAGTAATTGCTAATATTTTCAGACTCAAGCCTCCAGAAATCTTCACTCTCTGTTTAATACTTAAGTGACATCAACTAGTTGATGATTGAATTAGTTCCTAATGATTGCATCAAAGTGCCTTTGAATGGTGCTTAATTTTGCAGAGTTCTGCCGGAGGCAAAGACACTTCAATTTTGTCTTCACCTAGCCAACAGGGATCATTTGGACAGATAGTTGGGTAGAATTAGGAATAGAATGTCTGCCCAGTTATTAATCAGTTAGAAATAATTGGAGGATACTAATTATAGAATTAGCTACTTAGCTGAAAGTTGATTTCCTCAGAATTACAAAGCATATCATGGGAAAATATAGAAAGGAAGAAATTGGTTTGCATATTGAATTGAGATAAATATTAACACTGATACTCACAATGATATATTCTCTCATGTCTCAAAACAAATATATATATTGATTTAATAATATTTATTAATCTTTTTTACCTAATATTATGTAATAATGCTTTAATTCTCAAATCTCAGACCAATTATTGAAAATTCAAAAATCATTTGATGATAGAACATTATTAAGTTACCCGCAAAATGCCAGTAAAAAAAGATGGATCATTTACACATGGATCTGTACTTCTGGCCAGAATCAGAGTATCTGTGCACTGCCAAGAGTCACACCGTGGCCCTCTGTCTAAAATCAGTGTAGTACATAAGCACTCTGCCTAAGATCAAAGTGTCATTCATGCAGACAGAATCATGGAGAGAATTTCCAGGTCCCCTCTCAAATTTCGCCCCAGGCACATCCCCAAAATGTTTCCTCAAGTCTAATATTGGATAATAAGGCAAAAAAATTATATAAGAACTTTTGAAGTTTTGAATACAAACGAATTTAATCAAAATATGGGAATTGAAATATTATGAAAATATGAGCCGTTAGTTTCTGCTGAGTTTAAGTAGAATATGGTTTTAAAATATACTTACTTGCATGAATACTAGATACGTTGAGCTCTTGCAGAAATATTTATTGATTACAACACACCTCTATGCAAGTTTAGCATTTCTTTGGGTTGGATACTTAAATTTTCTCTGATTTAGCCTGGTAATTGTTTGCTGTAGAGAATCAGAGAAAACTCTTTGTTCTTGAGTGAAGCCTCTGAATGTCTTGTAGAATAAGTTTTGAGGGTAGGCTCTAAGATGTCTTGAAAATGAAGTTTGAGTGGTATAGGGTGATGACTTGAGTAAAAAATGCTTGTTTTAACCATCTTAGTTTATTTGTTTTCATGCGTAATAATGAGTAACTTTTTCAATAGTTAGGTCCCCATTTTACATTTCAAGTAAATGCGTACGGCTGCTATCTGCAATCATCATTTTTCTCTCTTTCTTTTCCTAAAGTCAAGGCAAACAATGTTTTGAACAGGAAAAAAATTACAACATAATGAGTGAATTGAGAAATGTATAAGATATTAAATGAGAAAAATATCTAACAATCTAAGACGTATTCCTTGATACACTCCAGAATTATTCCTTATCTCTTTACATGAAATTTCATGGAAATTCATTGAAAATTTCTGAGATATCATATAGACAGACACGAACGAATATGAAGAAAAAAAAGAACGTTTTTGATTGAGAAACATTTTTCTGTTTTTTTTCTTCCTAAATTTTGCATTCGCTCCTGTTAGTCCATACAGTATTTCCAGAAGTTCATTATGAATATCAATATAATTTGAGGAAAGTAGACCAGATGTAAGGAAAATGTGATCATATTTTGGAGATGATCCAAGACTTGATTTTCATAGAAATATATTTTCAGTTTTTTCTCATATTTATTCATTTGCTCCGCCCTGTACAGGCAATATCTCAAAATATCTCATTGAATTTCAATGGAAATTTGAAGAAGAGTAATCAAAATAGTGAAGAAGGAGTGATTAAGATTAGGGATAGATTCAGGAAGTTTTCCATGCAATATCTTTAAAAGTTCTCAATGAATTTCAATAAAATTTTGTGGAAAGGTGTGCTATGGATGATGTAATTAAATCTGGGAACATATTCATGGACAATGATCAAAACAGATCTTACAATCGGTTGCTGATTGGATTTTTTCAGATCAACAATTATTAATGCCTATTTTCACATTATTTTCAGGAAAATTTAGTTGTTTTTATCCTACTTTTGCCTTATTTTTCTATGATGTATTGAGGTCTTTTTGATCATGAAGTCACAATAAAAGCAAATATTGAATTAGGAGATTGCTTGTCAATAGTTTTGTATTGAAATAAAATATTGTTTGCTTTGTGATTTTGTCATAAGTTAATCATGCAGTTTGTATATCTAAAATATTGTTTGATGAACAGGAACGCAGGGAGAAATGGTTTTAACTTACTTAACAAAAAAATTGATTTCACTTGTGTAAATAAGGTATTTGATAGTACCAAATATTATGGGTGAATATTTTTTATAATATTCATTGTCTAATATTTGACTTGACTACTTTTTTGTAAAAAAAAAAATGATGTAGTTATCCTTGTTTTAAATAGATAGAATTAAATAGAATTTGGCTTAAATTATAACTATTCTGAGAAATTTCTTTTTATTTATATATTATGGTCAGGTAATTTTTTTTTTCACTGCAATTGAGAGTCAAGTGATTGTGAGAAGAGCATTATTTATGTAGACCCATGATTGAAAATACAAATTGGTGACACCTTGCTAGGTTACGGTTCAATCTGCGATAATTCATATAATTATGACCTAAGCTTAAGCCTAGGGTTTGCACTAATTGGGAAAATGTACCTTCACAGTCATCTATTTTGAATTTCAAAATGGCTACCCTTAAAGTTCATAGTTATTTTCCTAATCTGAATGGTTTTTTGATATGATTTATCCTAGTTGCCCAGATTCTACTCCGCCCCCATGATAACTTCCACTTTCCAATAGCCTAATAACAGTTTATGCTAAAATATCTACCTTCACATCTTTGGTTATAACTTCTTTTGCACAACAGATACAAACTGACAAGACACAATGTTGGAAAGTTGGCAAAGATATATCATGTTCTCCGTACAAACATTGGGTTTTGTATATTTTTATGTATGAATATATTGAAATTTCATCAGCATGTGCTGGAATAGATTGTGGAATGTGCTGGAAAAGATTTTTTGGTAACCACTTTCGCACAGCAGATACAAATTGTCAAGATACCACATTGGGAATCAGATAAAATTCCCTTTCCAACAATATACAATGTCATTTGTACAAACATTGGGTTTCCCGGCTCCAAACCATTTGGGGAAGTCAAATTGACGGTCATATTGAAAAACAGCCTCCATTTTGGATTTAAAATATGATTTGGGGGGATTTTTAGTGTGGTGTTCTGGAGATTTTATAAAAATGCATTGTGGGAGGAAAAGAATTGTTCTAGTTTTTTCGATTTTGGGCCAAGTTTGTCTGGACCACTTTTTTTTTTGCGGACATTTTGAAACTCAAAACAACTCACTTTGCGACTAAGTATCAGAACCATTTTTAGATATGTTTTTTCTACTTTTTCCATGTATTGTTTAGCTTCTCAGTGAGTTTTCATTGTGGCCATGATATGAGTGAAAGAATGTTTTTTTCTTTAGCCATGGCATGGTTGGCTCTGAGGAAAGGGATTGTACAGTGTATCTGGAAAAAAGAACAAATACTACTCCTACTTTTATTCCTACATTCAGGAACATGTCAAAATTGCAAAAGTCATTTCATAAGTTTGTGAACAAAAAATGATGAGTTTTTCAAATTTTTTCTCTCCTTTTCTTTTTCCTCACTTTTAAAAAAAAAACAAATACTTATTTTCATTTCTCTCCCATTATTCCCATTTTCTTTCCCTACCAGGTCCCTCTAATCCCCAGACTTCCAACAGATGGTGGGGGTATTGGGCCCTCTCCATGGCTCTGACTGTTCTGGAAGTAATCATGTATGTCAATATCATAAATCCAACCAACAAAACCAACCAACAAAGGCAAGATCAAGGTTAAATGGTACAAAACAATGTCTGGATTTATTTCATCATCTCCTCTATCCAGCAGTGTGTCATTTATCGTATAGTATAGTTTAATTCCATGGAGGATAGAGACTTTGGAGGGTATTTTTTTTTTGGAAAGACAGAATTTTTTTGACAAGGAAATGAAAATTTGCCTTCCCGTTAGGCTGGTGTTGATAATCATCGTGATTGCATTATTTATAAATAGTATTTAATTAAACTTCACTGGCATCTGTTTTTATCATTTTAAAAAAAAATTTCAAAACACAAAAATACTTGATTACCTTTTGATCAGGATAATTTATAATTACTCTAAGAACACCCTAATATAATGAACAGTGTGAATTCTTTAATTCTCTTTCTGTAACCATGGACTCTTCCACTTGAAGGGAACAATTTTCTAATAAGTTGTTATGTCTCTTTTCTAAAAAAAATCATCTGAAAGAATTCAAATACAGGAAGTCCTTGCTTTAAAAAAGAAATCTGAAGTGAACATTGCATTCAATTTATATTTTGCCGCAGGCCAATACAGAGTAGTGTACACTCTTTTCCTCTTCCTTCTACACACCAATCTCCTGTACATCTCACAAACAATGACCTCTAATGACTCAGCCTAACATACCATTCTGACCAAGCTTTTGGTTTGGGTATGCTCAAAAATTTTTCCTGTATAAATTAAAGCATGAATTGCTTCTTTGCTTATTACCATTTCGGCTTCTGTAGGAATGCTCCATTTTGGAATAGTGATGGGAACCTGGATATCTGTGAATTTTTCCACGAGGATTACTTAGTATAGTAGAATTGAAAAGGAATTGGAAAAGATTAAAAATAAATAATAAGGTAATAACATCATTGATAGTAGAATGAAAATGTGTCGAAGAAAATAAATGAAAGAAAATGAAGAGGATGTGAGGAAAGGTTCTAATTAGAGAATAGAAATAGCAAAAAAAAATGAATTAAACTCTGTCAACTCATATTTTTCTTATATTTTCTTCGTTTTTTTTTTCTACAAGATGATAAAACATTGAAAAGTTCCATTATTAAAAAAATCTTTTCCAACCAAAAGGTGAGAAAAAAATGAAAAAGAGAGAAAGCAGTCTCTTTCAGCAGCTGTAAATCATCCTATCAAAATACAGATTTCATTTTATCCCAGGAAATTTACCCTAAGATACATAAGCTATTTTTCCATATAAGCCCTCCACAACTTACCGAGATGAAAGCTAAGAGGATTGAAAAAATTACATGCTCAGAAATAGGCACATACAGACGCATGGACACACAGACACACACACACATATATATATATATACACACACACGTATAAATATATATATATATATATATATATATATATATATATATATATATATATATACATGCACATAAATATGTACATACACACATATATACACACATAAATATATACGCATATACATACATACATATATATAGATATATATATATATACATACACACACACACACACACACATATATATATACATATGTAAACATATGTATAAATACATATGTATATATTTATGCATTAATATATACACTTTTTTATATGGATATGTGTGTGCGTGTGTGTGTGTGATTTTTTTTCTGAGATATGAAGAGCTAACAATTCAAGAATCATTGTATTTGACGGATTCTTCTGTCTACAACTCTGATTGATAAATAATGCTCAATTCCTTTTAAAAACTTCTCAAAGAATAGTGATATTTCCTCCTCTTCATATTCTTAAAAGCAAAAGAAGTGTGCCGTTGTTGTTATTTAATTTAAGAGGATCTCACTGGAGAGAGCAGTCCAGAGTTGGAACCAAGATATCAGAAGGAAATGGAAAAAAAAAAAATGATAAAGAAACCCAAGGAAAAGAATCAGCTTACACTCATAAAACTTGATAAAGTACTTTGAAGAAGAATTCTTTCATAGAGAAGATGGTTTTCTTTGAGCATTTTTTAAAGGTTTATCATAAAATTTGTGTGATTCTCTGATTTTATTATTAAGAATTTTAATGTTTATCTTTTCCAACCCAGATATCCTGGCTCATTTTAGATTCTCACAAATATCCCAGGTATCTTATTTATCACAGCTCTCTAGTAAATGTGAGGCTTCTATGTTACACCTCAGAAATATTCTATGAACAATGGAAACGGCTTTCTAGCCTATGATATAATGATAGAAACAATAATGAATCAGTCAATTCTAAGTTTTTTTCTCAAGACTTGAAAAGAGTCAAGAGACACAGTTACGGGGTCTTGTGAACTAATGCATTATGTTCATCATGCTTATCATGTTATTCATGACATAGCAGAGAGAGCCTTTATATATTTGTAAGAATGAAGTGTGGTCTATGAGTAGAAATTTCATTCTAATAGCATCAACACTTAGGGATATAACATACACACAGATCTTTCGTGGTATATCAGGCCATGCTGTACTGAAAGCACAGAGCAATTCTTCTTTTGCAGAGGTTTTGTGGACATTTTCTTTATTTCATGATCTCAAATGACCCAGATGCTCGAAAGGATTTTGCCTCCTACTATGAAAGGAAATCAGTCAAAATTCCTTGTACATTAATCTCCAGACACTTATTTGTCAGTTTTTTTTGTGTTTTTTTTAAATTAAGCAATTTAGGACTCACATGGAAAGGTGATGAGTGCCTATCAAACATCAGAACTGCCGACTGTTTTCACCGTGGAATGTCTTTTTCCTGTCTAGTCTGCCATAATGACCAATATGATTAAGATATCATATAAGTATATCATCAGGCTGATCTGGACACACTTGGCTAACCTTGCAACAGGGATTTTTTTCAATTTTGTCACATCACATTTTTTTGACAGCCTAGGACAAAATGGAAAATATGCAATGTTTTCATTTCTTTCATTAATGAATCATAATCTTACTATTCATAGTTGCAAGCAAAATTCTTTTCTTTGATTTAGCTTGGTGTTCACTCATTCCATTCTGGAATGACTAACAATACACCTTCTTTAGAAATCTGTTTATTCCCAAACGCCAGGGACTTGTGACATCTATATCAAATGTTAAATCTAAGTTAAATGATGGTTCCTTCAAGTATATATCAAAGAAGCCAATTCACAACCCACAACATTCCTTTAAAAAATTCTTTTCTTTTTAATCTATCATTGAAAATGGCTTATATTAAATCCAAAAATGAAATTATATTGCTAATAATTTTTTTCAAAAGTTTAATCATACTTGCTTCTTTGTGTGTATTTAAATGATACCATAAAAAGTCTATTCATACTTACTTAAACCTGTTGAAATCTGCTAAATTGCAAAAAAATTTATTCCTTTTCATGTGACATATGGCTGCATTGTGCATACATTTAGGTTGTTTCTAAGAATAACGCACGTTGGTTGATCCTGTGATTTTTGCCAATCAACCAAGAATGATGATGCCCCTAAACCAATTTGATGTCACTGGGTATCATTACAAAAACATGGGGAAATGAAGAAAATTGTATAAGATACGATGAATGTATTTTAACCATCAGAGAGGAAAAAAGAACAAAATTTGCGTATTAATAAGCGTTGCTCATCCGAAAGAAAACAACATAACAAAAAACTAAAATTTTTCAGTTTGCGGATCAAGTGTTTATTTTCAGTAGCAAAAAATAGTTAGCAACAAATGGGCTTAAGTCAAAATATTAGCAGAATGCTATTTTCCATGAATAAAAAAATAACACTTATAAAAATATTCTCACAACTTAAAATGCTACATTCATCTCTGTTTCTTAGACTGATTGACTTGTACTTTCACTGCTACTCTATCTCCCAAACTCACTGTGATGAACTACTGTCCATTGCAGCAGTTTATTTGTCTCTGTCTCTTGCGTATCTGACTCGACTGTTAATCTTTTCCTTGTTCTCCAAAGATTTTTTTGCACAGAATTTGAAGTTCTTTCTCTGAACAGCTTAGCCAATCTGTAAAGAGAGAATAAAGAGAACCAGCAAAAAGGGCAGGGTGATTAGCCAGATCAAGCCAACCCTGGTTCCATTCATCTTCTCTTCCCCTTATTCATGTTGCATGCATTTGAAAAACAAACAATATATATATATATATATACACCTACAGATGTTTTCTCTTAAATCCTTGAAAATAAAATGTATCTACATATGTCCCTGCCAATATGAAAAGAAAACTCAAAATCTTTGCATCATTTTATGTAATCCCATCCTACCCATATTTTAACAATATTTCTCCCTTTAAAATATTTGAGAAAACTAGATAGCTTAATCATCGAAAAACTAACGAGCAGCAATTATTAGTTGAAATCTCTTTAATTCAAAAAAACGATTGTAGTTTAATAAACCAAGCACTTGCAATTACATCAAATATCAAGAATGTCCTTGAAATAGAAAGTTTTTATTGATTTATTCATTTAGACAATCACTCTGAATTTAAATCTGCAAAAAAGAAACATTTGTCACAAATACTTTTTTCTGATTATATTTTTATTTACTTTTAATAAATTAATAAAAGATAATTCTGATTTTCATTTTTTTCTACTCAATCAATTTCTACCAACTTAAACTGATTTTATTTTGGAGTGTTATGATTGCTTTTTTCTATGTCTGGAAAGGTTGATTTTCTAGCCTTTATCAGGTGAAATTTTATATTTTGAAGATTTTTTTTGTTTTGCTTATGATTCAGTCTATGGGTTTTGTTATGTTACTATATTGCCGTCTTGCCAAATCAGTAAGTTTCATAGGAGTATTTTCCAATGTCTTGTTTTTTAAGATAATTAGTTGAGTGTCATAACAAAAGCAAATTCTACTTCAATTTATGCAGGCCTGTATCAGCTGCCCCCATCCCACAAAAAAACTCTTAGCAGATCAAAAATGAAAATGAAAAAAAAGTAAAACACAATTTGAAAGTAAGAATAAACCAATTTGAAATGAATTATGCAAATATCATCCATTCTTCTGAATTACACCTAAGCCAGGTTAATTATTCAAGCCAATGTTTGAGATGGATAGATGTATTGTCACACTCACACTTATTCAATATCTAGTGATCATTATTATGCATATAATCAAATCAGTCGAATTATCCGTATTGATTATTTTATGACCTGTTGCATCGTAGATTTGAGCATTATGATGATTGTAAATTCAACAAGTAAGCATGGGCATGTTATCATCAACAGTCTTTTAACATCCATCGTTCGACATAGACCTTCCCCAGGATTTGCCAAACTTCTCTATCATGGGCGCCGCGGAGCCAGTACTTGCTGAATTTGCGTAGCCTGTCTCTCTATCTAATAGTCTGCTGGCCTCAGTTGCACATGTGATCTTGAATATTTACTGTTATCAGTGAATCAATCAAAATAATGGCCATTTTGATGAGATTTTAAGATTCAAAAAAATTAAAACTCCGTGATTAAAAAAAATGATGAAAAAAGTACTCTTCTGATAGAGATGATTTAATTATAAATTAGTTTCATCATCAATCAAATAAACAGTGCATAACAATCTGCACTTTTTGTGTGAAAAGAGCATTAAAAATTCTATCCTTTTAACTACCGAGGTTGTATCCATCATCACAAGTTGAAGTTTATGCATCTCAATAGTAGCTGGAGTCATGCCGATTGACAAGTAAAGACGTTAGTAGGAGTCATAATTTTAATGTAGCAGATTGTGAGCCATCTGTTGATTTACGAATTTGAACCAGTATGGTTTTTTTTTAATGTATTTTCTCATCAACATTGATTTGTTAAACTGGTTACTTGGCGAGATGATTTGCACAGGATAAATTATACTTGTTTGTAGTATTTTGATAAGGGAAATTGGCTCAAAATCAGGAAGATGGTTTTTACTTGAAAAACTAGGTGGGGGGCTCCATTCACTTTTTCAGAAATTTTGGGGGGGTAGGTTCCAGGGGGGCAGGTGGGTATTCTAATTTTTTAATTTGTTTTCATTTTCTGTTCAGGTAGGGGCAAATATTCAAATGAATATTTATACCACTAGCTTCCAAAAGAAAGTATTTGGCTTAAACCAGTTCAAAAGGAATATTCTTTAAAAATGCATCTCAGTGGATTGATCATACAATCCTGAAAGAATTATGAAATAGTATTTCAAAATGCACCCAAGAGTATAACAAGTTATTTAAACCAATAAAATTTGATGCACCCTACATCAATATTCAGGATGATTACTATTTTTGAGTGGGCTTATACACAAGTTTATGTTTATCAAATTCAAATATTGATGATTTAAGAAACAAAGGAAGATAAATACTATCATTCATAAAGAGAAAATGAAATAAAAAAAAGGAAGCAACAACAGATTCCTTTCCAATTCATGAAAAAAGAGGAGGGATACAACTATGCATAAAAACTACGATGGAGACGGTGAAGAAAAACATGTTCCCTGTGGATGGAATAGTCTGATGGGCAAAAAATTCATGGTGGCTAGAAAAATGCACACATGAAAGAAGTCCACACGTCTATTGATGAAAAAAGCATTTATTAAACAGAATAAATATTTTCAATGTAATTCCTTCCTTCTCAATGCACTCAACTCAATGCTTCTCCATTCATCGATTCTTCAGCAAAAATTTCAGACCAAAATTTAGTGGTAAGTTATTGATGTCGATTCCACTTATATATACTCACAAACACGATAATGATAGCATACAATCAGTCGCACAATATATAAAGTGAAACTTTTCTCATTGTAAAGTTCTTTTTCACAGTCACAAAGGGTACTTGTTACTACTTGATGCTTAATAGTGACATCAGTTGCAAACTGGTGTGTCCATCCCAATCACAAAGGTTTAACCTCACTGCTTTCACCAAATTCCCCAAATACCCTAAGGATAAGCAACAAAAGTAGCATATATTTTTAATCAATTAGATAAAAAACACTATTTTTTACATTCTTGTTCATTTTTGACTTCATCATTGGATGATTGAAAATGTTCTCTGCTCAGTTGTCTCACACTCAATCATCCCCACACTCAATAGTCACCCCACAGAGTTCTGCAAGACTCAAAAGATGGATGGAGGACAACATTTCAATGAGAAAGACTCACGCTATTTGGAAAATTATTTCAAATAGGCAGGTAGAAACCACAAAGTTGTCCACAGTGCAGATGACCCTGTGGCAACGGCCTCACCAAATCATTCATGAACCACTCATCGAAATCTGGCACATGTCAATAGTAGAAGGCAAGAATCCCAAGGCCAAGATAAATAAAGACCTGAAAATGTTCTGAGCCACAGCACACTTGTCCACAGGAATGGCACTGGTGGAACTGCTAAATTCAACAGCCGGCTACTTGATTTCTGCCTGATTGACTGGAATGTCATCACACAGGTACACGGGGTGAGCTCCAACGACATATGAGTAAAAAGATGTTAAAAAGCCTTCTAAGACGCAAAGAAAATGGTGTGCCACAAGAAAAACAGAAACCAACCCATCCACCGTATCGAATCAAACCTTTTGTGGTGACACAGGTGCATGGACACCAGGTCACAGTGGAGAAAGGGGTCAAACTGGAGACAAGGGATGCTCCAAGGTGGAAGAAAAATCAACACCCGACTGCGAAGAAGCTATCACAAAGCAACAGAACTGACAGCTGAGTGACATAAAAGGAAAGAAGCAGACAATTGGATCGATCTTGAAGATTTCTTACCAAAAGAAAAGTTGTGGCGGAGGACACGCAAAACGAAATGCACAAGGAAATGCAACCTATAGAGGCAGTCTCATGATAAAATCAACAACTACCCCTGTGATACACAGATTATTACATGACTGTACATACGATCAGAAGCATAAGATAATTATGGTTCAGGATGTGATAGGAAAAACAATTTCAACTTCACGATCAGCCAACAACCATGCAAGAACACAACAATCAAAACTACTTGACTTCAGCTACCTGTGCCAGAGATACCATGCATAGTGCCATACATCTGTAACACTCTTGAAAGCATGAGAGTTACTGGCCAATTTAAACCTTCTCAACCAGCCTTACATTTTTAAAGCACAAGAGTTGCCAAGAACCACCTGCGCAATTGGGATTTATCTGAATTTATATATTTGATGTCTCAATATTTTACTTCATGATTCAGTTTCAATGGTAATCAGGCATCTGCATACATCATTGGCTATTTATTGGGCCCTAGAACTTGAATACACAATTACAAAGTACAGTGCAGCTCAGGCCAAACAGAGCATTTGCATCTTTGATGCCACTTGGTCTTACATCTGTATTTTGTCAACTGCTGGCAATACTTTGCAATAGGTTCACAACTCATCCCACAAATCTTCTAGCCAATGCCGTGCTTGGTCAGACCCAGTCACTAGGATTCAGTCATGTACAGTTACTAGACTCCATATGCATCCTTCCTGGAGAGAAGCACATTTTGCATGTTGAAGGGGAGCATTAAAATAGTTATGAGGTTGTTTCCTTGCAAACAGATCCAGTCATTTTTTGTTAATGCCTACACTAGTGTTAGATCTGTTGTACACGGTGACAGCATACTTCTCCAAACTCTGTGTTTCAGTGTCATCAATGACTGGTGGATGTTGGTTAAGTTTCATGAAGATGATAGCAGTCTAATCATGCACATCCAAGTGGCCCAAGCTGACTTCTTTCCTTTGCCTCACACTTGGGTTGGAGTATTTCAGATGTTTGTTTAGTGTCTGTCATCTGATGTTATTAACTTCAGCCAATTTGGTGTTTATTCTGTTAATTAGTCTTTGTTTCAATTTTACAGTTAAAACATCCACCTTTGTAAAGCATTATTTTTCCATTAATCATATCATTCAAGACACACACCAACATACACACACACACACACACACACACACACACACACACACACATATATAAATATATATATATATATATATATATATATATATATTGTACAGTAAAAATTATTGTGCAGTTTTCAAAACAAATATTTCCTTTTTAAACCCTATTTAGACTAGAAAGATGCAAACTGTAACGTTGTTATGCATTTTAGATTTCACATTCATTTTAATATTCCATACAAAGGGAATTTAAACCATTGTTGACTTCATGTGACCTCAGCTTGAAGCCAACTTGACCTCATTCTATCCCAGGTGATGTGATTTAACTCAGATGAACTAATATGCCCTTTTGAGACTCTCTGTTTCCAACTGTGTCCATTCAGCATCGTTTATAGTTACAAGTAATATTAACTGGTTGCAAATCAAACACATTACTCAAGTAGCTGTGATTACAATGCGTGCTTGTCCAAGATTGTCCACATGGGGTCTGCTAAAGATTTGAATTCAATGGAAAGTATACAAGTGGAAGTTTATCAGAGATATCTCCCTAAGTTATGATGAAATTGCAAAAAAGTGGGAATGTCATAGAGAATTATATCCAATATCAAGAAGAAACTGAAAAATGGTGAAAATTTGTCTCCTCTGAGTGTCAGAAAGTGTTAATGATAGTGTGTTTTGACTCAAAGACAAGATACAAAAGTTGGTTGGAAAAATTAAAGTCAGGTCACCACTAGGCACACATGCATAGCACCCTGTCAGTAAGACATTTTGTGTAAAAGTATTTGAAATAGCAGAATAATCTGTTATTGAGTAAAAAGAATTTCAAAAAACAACAAATAAATTGACATCTTAATTGTGTAATTTTTAAACACGGCCCAAAATTATCTGGTAATTCAACACCTGAGAGGAAAAAAGCCTCAAATATTATTTTATTGTCAAAATCTTTATGCTGTTATTAAGAAAAAATATTTTTAAAAATCTGATAGAAACTTTGCATGGGCAAAACCTATCTATATCAGAGACTTTTCAGAAAATTAACAGGATGAAATGTTTTCCATTTGTAAAGATTAAAATTATGTAAACTTAGCATTCAAAAATATCTGTTGTGTAAAATTAAAGTCAGCATCATTTAAGGACTTGGCAAATCTATGGAAGGCTTGAAAGGCTCACAGTAACAAAGTATGACATTTATTCCCTTGAAGGAAGCCTTTAAAAGAGGTGCTCAACTTCACGGTCAGCAAGCACAAATAAGAATATTCATAACTCATAATGTAAATCAGGGTCACCACTAAGCAGCCCAAGAATTAAAAAAAAATCATGATTCATAATTACAATCAGCACCATCAAATAATCCTAAGCTTGGTAATAGAAGGTATATATAATCACTCAAAGAAAATGAATTTTGGTGCCTATGCCTCCTCTCATTATGTAGCCCTTTGTGCTGCCTACCGAGCTTGGTCTGTCTGCTCCAAGGTAGAATCACACATATATAACACGCATGGTAGAAAGGACAGGAAGAATGGTCTGAAAAAGTCAACAGGAGTTGAAGGCAGAGAAGTTAAAGAAGAAGCAGCAAGATGATGTCTGTACAATGCTTGCAGGTATGTTGATGTTCATTTTCAAAATATTGTAAAAGCAGCTTTTAAATTCAATTCAAGTTGAGAAACACAAGTGTAGAAAAAAAAAGCTTGTTAAACTTTTCCTCAGGTTTCACTTTTGTTAAAGAACTGCCGACACATTTATTGTGAGATAAAGAAAATATTACTTCTTTTTGGCTTATATTCTTTTCATTATTTACTTTTCTATTTAATATGATGATTCTCCTTGGTTAGAATGCTGGACAAAAAGTCAGAGGACATGGATTCAGGTACCAAAAGTCATCGATCAAATTTTTTTTTCAAGTGATCAGTAAAGATTTTTTGTGATTTATTTTTTATTAATGACCACTTTATCTGAACCCAGAATGTCTAAATCAGTAGTCTCCAAACACTTTCGAATCACAGACCAGTTCAATTTTGACAATGTTTTTTGCAGAACATCCAATGGAAGGATGCACTAATCACAACTGCAATATTGGTGAAAAGTCAATTATAAGTCACTTAGAAATGACTCTTACTCTCAATTTTGTTTCTAAAAGAGTTTATCCAACAAAATTATTATTAAGATATGAGGAAAGTATTTTGTCTTTATTCAATCGTCAAATCATATCATTCCCTTGTGGCCCAGTAGCACATGCTTTGTGGCCTAGTACTGAATAGTTTAGTCTAGTTGTCCCTAACCACTGGGCCAGATGGTTAGGGAAAACTAGTCTAAACTATTATAATAAAAAAATCTGATTTTGTCAACTATTTTGTGTAAAAGTATTTGAAATAGCAGAATAATCTGTTATTGAGTAAAAAGAATTTCAAAAAACAACAAATAAATTGACATCTTAATTGTGTAATTTTTAAACACGGCCCAAAATCATCTGGTAACTCAACACCTGAGAGGAAAAAAGCCTCAAATATTATTTTATTGTCAAAATCTTTATGCTGTTATTAAGAAAAAATCTTTTAAAAAATCTGATAGAAACTTTGCATGGGAAAAACCTATCTATATCAGAGACTTTTCAGAAAATTAACAGGATGAAATGTTTTCCATTTGTAAAGATTAAAATTATGTAAACTTAGCATTCAAAAATATCTGTTGTGTAAAATGTTATTTTTATATAATTAGTCTGAACAATATGAGAATAGGAATTTAAGAAAAAATTATACATCCATGAATTTTTAAAAAGAATCATATTATCTACTCAGCAGTTTCTCAAGTGTCTTAACAATATAGAAATAAAAGAATGAAATAATAATAATATCCCTGAGTATTCAAAGAGTATTTTATTGATTCTGGAATATTTCTTATACAAAATTGTTGAAAAAATCAGATCGAGTACTCATAATAATTTAGACCAGTGATTCCCAGCATAGGGTTCACGCCCCATAGAGGGGCAATTTGAATATTTGGGGGGTCTGTATGGAATTCAAGTGACAAGAGCAAAAAGTGTTCCATGGCTATGAACTAAGTTGTGTTAATCTATTCTTATGAATTATTTGGGTTCTTGGTCAATATTGTTTGTATACTGTGCTTTGCTTTAGTACTTTACATCAATGTAAGCAAGCATTACCAAATCACTAAAAACTAACACACTTTCTGCATACATAAATTTTGAAATAATTGGTGAAAATCCCATGTTTCTATTTTCATTAGTTCCCACTTTATTAAGCTTTAAAAAGCCTGACAATCAGATCAGGTTTGGTTGTATCGTATCAGGTTAGGTTGGGTTGGATCAGGTTGGGTCATCTTTTAAGAATCTATCAGCACGTTATCAAATGGTGAACATATGCTCCTATCTTCAATACATTCCAAGATATTAAGCAATTCTATGACCAATATGACCAATACATTTGATAGGAGTGACCTCACCGACGGCTCTGCAGGTTGATTTTCAAATGGCTAACATTATTTTCATATCAACTAATCTTTGATGAGTGTATGTGCAAAATTTAGTGCTTGTATAACAGTGAGTGATTTGGCCCAAATTTACAATTAGCTGCCCCACTATATTATTAAATAGCTCATTCATTAGCAGTCCTCTCTCCATTCATCAAGGTTATAGGTTCATCCATAAAATCTTCTCCATCCACTCTGCTGCCAATGGTGGTTAACAGTGACCCTAAATAAGATTTCAGAGACAGACTGACAGGTGCTCCACCTTGCCCAAGGGTGGCCTAAAATTATGCAAAGCTGTGGTATTTACCTAACTGAGGTATATCTTTATTTCTTCTTATAGCTATGTATTTTTTAAAGGCCTCAGTACTAAGAGAATTTCAACCATTGTTGACCTCCTTAGACCTCAAACAAGGAGTTTTTATTTTCTATCGCCTAGTTTTAAGTAGGAGAAGAAGTAGATGAAAAACCTGAATTTTAGCCAGAAACAAAAATCATGTCATTGAGTTGTCAGCATTTGTATGCAAAATCCAGACTATCTAGATAGCGTAATCACTGACAAGAGATATTCAATTCAATTATTTAGTTCTGGTGACTCATTATTGAGCGCCTAAAGAAACACTGAATTTATGATGCAAAGTTAAATGCATCTCTTTTGAAGCATCATGACCAACTTCTTAAACATCATCTCAGTGTCATGATGGAGAACACAACTTATTGGCAGTATATGATTGGATCACTTTAGGATAATGTTGAAGCCCAATAGTGTACATGATTGACATCTTTGAATGTGTCAAGACTACAAAATACATTTCCTTCTGGTAATAAGGCTACTCATAAATATTCACTACTAATAGCTTTCAGAGATGATGCCAACACTTCTTGATTTTCTTCATCTCATTTTGTAATGTAACTCTTATGAAGTTTGCCTAGGGAGCAACTTCATTATCGTAGATTAATAAGTCTAATACTGTCTTTCATAAGCATAAATTGGAATGTATAGAACCTGAAGGCAAAGGAAAAATAATGATCTAAAACAATTTTTGATATTTGGTTGACAGTTTATATTCTTGTATTCTTCTAGCATTTTCTATGATAAAGAGATAGCAATAAATATTTTCACATTCCATGTATAAACGCTTTTTGATTTCATTTCAATGGATATTCAAAACAACCAGATAAAGATACAGATATATGTAAGAAAAAAAATACTAAACATTGTTTATAACACCCTAATTAGGATATAAAGAGAGAAATGATTTTTCTCAATTTTCAAATGTAAAGCTAATAACCAGGTGTTTGTAACAAATCTTATAGAATATAAATTTTAAAGACTAAGTGAATGAAATAGTGAATAGAAAATTGTATGGTCGAATCACTGCTGATTAGTTTGTGAAGGTCAGGGATGTCAGCCATTTATAACTAATTTCTACATGCATTTGTGACAAAAATGAAACCAGAGCATATCTCTAGCTGTTTTATATTCAATACTTATACAATATACAATACTACTATAGACTTAATAAGTCCCCCAAAACTACAAATAATCTGTCCCATATTTATTTTTCAAGATCTATTCGGTAGCATACACATGAAATTCAAGCTTATCTGTATAGTCAACAACTGTAAAGAAAAACAAGTTCCATTCTAGAGTAAGATTTTATTATAGAAAAAAATATTTAATTTGGTAAAAACTCTTTGTTCTTTAACCTGCCTTGGGTTTCAGCTCTGGAGTAAGCATGAATAATGATTTTATTTTCTGCGATGAAATATAATGAACAATAATCTATCTCATTGACAAAATCATATACTATCCAGCCATTTCATCATATGACTAGTTTGATTCTAAGCTCAGGATAGAGCATTAGGTAAATAAATTTCACAATCCCTACTCTCTTTTATCTACCAATTTGTCATTGTAAAATTCATAACACTTGAAAATTATGTTATTCTCATCAATTAAGCTGCAAATGAATAATTTGATTTTGTTTATTATTGAGGTCACATTCTGCACCTATCTATATCAAGGAACAAAGATTCACCATTTAGAATTCTTTCTACTTCCATTAACTTGACATGTAAATGCATATGCTCATAATTCACATTTCACTTGGATTATTAAGTCAGAGGAAAAAGTTCATCTTTCTCCCTTTTTTGTTTTTACTCTTTCAGATATTTCCTTGTAATAAAGGTAGAAAGTCTAACTCATGAAATGCAAACTTATTCATTAACCACAAATTCCATTTTTGATTATAAGTAGAAAACAAATGTGAAAATTTTACTTCTGGTTTTTGTTACTTTTTCAAATGCATCTGAATGACTTCCAAATTTTGCTTGTGACCACCATATCATATCGGATGTCTTACTTTCAAGTTGTAAGCATTCAAAATCTTAAACATGAAACAATCAGCTCAATAACATTCTTCCAAAATCTACAATAGCCAAGGGATATAAATAACCACTTTGCTGGTTGAACTGTCTTCTTATCTGAAGAAATGGGGTTCTTTATTTGTCTTTTGGATTGATGCCAAGCAATTATGGTTGAGTAATGTCTAAAGGCAATGAAATAGTAGTCCCTGGGTCCAGTCCACAAAAGAGAGAAAGAAAAAAAAACATTGTTGCAGATTATAACTTCGACCCTTTTGCCACTGAACAAATGTATAAAGGCTTAACTGAAAGTGTAAATATTCTTAGGAATTTAATTGCAATATCTTATACTTAAATATGTAAATATCATAGTCAGAGTACATGAATGTTGTCTTCTAAGGAATTATCATCATCATCATTGATTAATGGAACAGGTGGAGTCAGTCACTCAATAAAAACCATGAAGCGACCGATATCTTTTGGCAGCATTTCATGTTGAGGTGATCAATTAAAAAATTAAAGAATCGGAAAAAAAGTGTGATCAATGAATAATTTATTTCTCTCACCTCTTATTGGACAAAGATCACTAAAAAGTCTGAATTTTCAAAAAACAGTTATGAATGTTGCCAGACACAAAATAAGGGATCAGTTTAGCTAAAACTTATATTGCATGTTCAAACCCTAGCCTCATCCTGCGCCTCCAACTAAAAACCTGGATGAGTTGGGGGTGAAAAAACCCCAAATAAACATATTTTCTAGACATAATATAAGGAGTAAAAGTTCAGATTTTCAGCCCTCTAGCTCCATTGGTGCAGCCTGTAAAAGTGATACATACATACATAGCCAGCTACACCCACTTGAAAATTGAAAAAACCTACAATGACAGTTTTCATAAAGAGTTTCTAATTTTTACTTCAAAGAATACATTAAAGATATAAATAAGTTTTTATCCTATGATCATAAATGCTTGGAACTGAAAACAATACTCTCAACTCCTTTGAACTGATGATGTCTAATGTCTCTAAATATTCAAAACAATGATTTGATTTAAAGAAAACAGTTACAACCATCTTTTCTAATGTAATTCATATTAAAGAACTGTCGCTAAAAATACCTACATGTCTCCTGCCCTTCCAAGCGTTTTACTTTGGGTACTTTTAAGATCAAAGTACACACACACACACACACACACACACACACACACACACACACATACCAACATAAATATTATTTCTGTTGTCAAAAGCAGTCACTTTGTGAATTATTTTCCTTTATAATGTAAAGGATAATCAATGATTGGTAAATATGTTCTAGCTCAAGAATTATGAAAGCAATCATTTTCTGATTCTTCTCTCAAAACACAACTCAGCATGCAATTTGGAGAAAATTGTGATTTCCTTTTAACAAAAATATAAACATATTATAAATTTGATCTAAATGCAGATAAACAACTAAAAAAGTACACAAAATCATTAAAGCCAGTGAATTGGATATATCTTGTATCTGATCCCTCATTCAAATCCTAACATAAGTAGGTCTAAGCAAGTTGTTCAAGTCTCCATTAATTCAGTTTATCCTCTTTGAAAAAGAACTGTATTGCAATAGTAATAGAACAAATGGATGCAGACAGAGAGATCAATAGATGGAAAACTTTTGAAATAGATTCTCAAAATATGTATATATGAATTATTTTTCATGATTCAGTTGATTATGTTTCTCATGGAGCAAATATGAAGCAGGTTATTTTCCCTTAACAACATGAAATAGTCTTTTTTTTGTAAAGTATAGACAAACAACAGCAAACAGAATTGAATGTAAATGGTTCTGCATATATATGAGAACATGTCATCAAACTTGCAGAGATGAAAAAAACTTAATCAAAGACCTAATTGATCAAATCTCATCAGATACACCCTCATTCCTAGCTGAATATCAACCTCAATATTTTAGCAAGCCATAAATAATTCTTTTACAATCAAAAGGACCATGAGATTTTTTGACTCAATTCAATGTGGATTTCATTATAATCTTTTGTCCATCCATATATTTTGTTAAAGAATTAAAATTTAAAAAAATATTCCATGAATCCCTTGTGACTGGTATGATAGCATCTTTTCAAAGAAATAAAATGATAGCTTTGAAGAGACATTCATCCCTATATTCTCTCTTTCTCTCTTTCCCTTCATGAATACTAACTAACATTTATAAGCATCTAAAATAAATATTTTTCAAGCCAGATATGAATTAAAAAATCCCTATTATCTTTATTTTTGCCTAAGATTTTAGTATCATTTGTTGAACACACGTTATCTAATTTATCAATTTTGCAATAGACTGCTCCTGACCAAATTTTGCTTGCTTCTTTGGAAATGTTTGCCATGATTTCAAACAATGATAGAATGAAGAAATCAGTTTTAATAATATTTTTCAAAAATTAGTGCCATTGTCAAAAAAATATAAGCTAGATTAGCAATGACTCAGTTAAGCAGAAAAATCAAAGGTGAGATAGCTGGAAACTTTGTCATACCAATTTTGCAGGGTCACATCACATTAAGTTACTCTACTTTTAGTAGTATCAATCATAAACTTACTGAATAGAAGCAAATTTGTTCTGGAAAATAATTAAGATGTCAAAAACTTTTCAGAAATAGTGTTGTCAAAATATAAAGTGATGTAAGAAAAGATCTTTCCATTATGACATAATCATGACATCTCAGTGTTTTCACTCACTGAAAAAAAACTGAATGTCCAATTCAGCATTGCAGTCATATGGTAAATAGTACTCAACCACCTAAAACACTTAATATGTTACAAATCAGCAGGAATTTTTTGCATTTCATAATCTTGCACATTTTAGAGGTATCTCGGATCATTTCCAACTTACAAACTTTGCATAGTGCTAGCAGTAGTCACCCTTGTTTTTTGAAATTTAGACTTTTTAGTTGATCACCTGCCCAACAAAATGCAAGAGAAGTAACTTATTCATTTATCACCTCTTTTTCTAATTTTTTAATTGATCACCTTCAATACAGCATACTGCCTAAAGACAATCGTAATATGTGGTTTCAATTGAGTGACTAATCAGTACAGATTTTTTTTTTTATCATGAATTTATGGTTCAAACCACACAGATAGTATTTTCATCAAGGTAGCTGAATTTACCAGATAAAAAGAAGCATGTTTAGTGATGATTCATGATTTCCCTTGGATACTAGTTAACATTATTTTCAATCTCCATACACAAAATTACTTTGGAGCTTGTAGACAAAGAAATTTATCCAGAAGATGAAAATAGGAACCTTAAAAAAATGAATGAGAATGAAGTCTAATTACACAAATTCGTCTACATTAGAATGTTTTCTTCCAGGAAATGTTTTCTAACCAAGTACCAATTAACATCATCTAACATATTATTATTCAGTTTTTTCTCTTATGATGATTAAGAGAAAGATATTGATTTCAGTAACAGAGATAGAGCTTAATGTATAATAAGGATTATATATCAGTATTTCTATCTTCTCATAAGATGAGTCAGAAAGGGAGCATTATCAATACCATAGATTTATGGGAGTAACACAACAAGTTTTTAAAAATCAGAAATCAATCGTGATTTTGCTCAGTACCAAAGTGGACAAATGATATCAGGTTTTGTATTTTTACATAATTAGATAATTTTCACGGAATGACGAAAGGTGCTTTGATTAAACTTAGAGATGTATTCTATACTACTAAGTTCTCCTATAACAACTTGATGAGTGTAAAGAGCATATGTTTCTTTAGACTATAGAGACCATATGTTTTTGATGACTGCAAAGACCCTGTATTCTTTCATGACTGCATAGACCATATGTTCTTTAATGACTGTATATACCATGTGTTCTTTGATGAGTGCAAGAACCATCTGCTCCTTGGCGCCATGTATTCCTAGATGACAGCTGAGACAATATGTTCTGTGATGACAATAGAGACCATATTTGAACTAGTCCTTTTCCTCCCTCTAAATCTTTACAAACACTTTTTTCTTTTTTGCAAATTTTCATTTCATTTGAACTTTGTTAACAAAGCTCAATAGAAGTTTAGTCAATCTATTACACTGAAAATGATTTTGTTCATGATATTCTTTATTTCATAAATAATCTAAGAAATTTTCTCATTTTGTATAAAAAGTACTTTTGAATACTTTCTCCCCAGATTTATGGAAACAAACTGATTATTTGCGGAATTCTAGAAATAGAATTTTTTAATAAAATCAAGATGAAACAATATGTTTTCCATATTAAAACTAAAATATTCTTCTATTCCCCATATAAAATGTTATGTATTAATTTTTTTCCAGGAAATACAGAAATGAAGAATTAAAAGTGAAAAACAGAGCTAAATTCAGAAAACATAGATATTATTTTGTTCAAGCCTGATTTGCAGAGTTATCTTCATTATCTAATCTTAAAATTCCCCCGTCCAGAGAATCTAGTCATTTCCATTATACGTTTTGTTTCTTTATTAGTTCTTTTCCTGTCTTTTAATCCAAGCATTATACCAAAGATAGATGTCTCAAGAATCCCAGATATTTTCTCATTGATGAGGCTTGACAGTGCTAGAAACTCGGCACCTGTTCTGTTGAAATGATATAAGCAATAGAAAATGGGCTCTGCCCCCTTTCTCACTATGTTTTTTTTCAATCATTTGTTTTTTTGGCTAGATTTCTGATTGATGTTGTCTGCTTATATTCTTCAACAAATAGCAAAGGAAATGGTAGCTAGGCAAAGTGACGAGCTGCCACAATTTTTCCGTCACATTAATTCTGATAAAATCATGTGTAGGCCACAGTTTCATTCTAGGACCATTACCAGAACATTGTCAGATATCATAAGGAGATTTGTTTCAACGGATATGGAATTGTAAAGTAAATAGGAAAGACATCACTCTTAAAAAACCTTTAAGATTATCATGATGACCATCACTCATAGCGATAGAAAAGACAAAATAAAATGTTTACACATTATTCAACATTTACATTCATTATCATATTATAAGAAGACAATATGGTCTATCAATCTAATTGAAGATGATGAAAGTATAAACTTGTATATGTTGGGGATATTGACAAGGATTCAAACCTTGAAAATTTCAAGTCTAAATTTGTATTTTCTCATTATAATATATGTTTTAAAGCTCTCAATGTTTTCAAAAAATGTGCATACATCTTCTATCAGTGAACAATACACACATAAATAGAGACAGACAGGAAAATGCACAAAAAAGATTATGATGGTGGTAGTGACAGTGATATTCAAGTGAACCTTTGGAATTTTCTTTTTTTTTTGCTTCCACCTAAATTGTTGTTATCATTTTAGATATTTTGAGCAAAATCTAAAACAGAATTTGAACCTTATGGACATTATTGTTTTGGTTGAAATTTTCTGATTGAAACCTTCATTGTGAATGATAAGGAATTAGCAGATATTGAGAGGCAGTCAATCATATTCTGGAGATTAGGAAATCTATATGATTGATAAACAAGATGACAAAAATATTCTGTTGTTTTGTAGAAGATAATGTCTTATTTAGATAATCAAAATATTTTATGACAAAAAAATCTCTGCAAATCCAGAAATTAAATACCATCAATTCGAGAACATTATTTTTCCCAGCATGTTGAGTCAAAATGTTATATGCAAATTTGTTGGCATTAGGTATATTCATCAATGAGTATAAAGCCTGATGATGGAAAATACATTTATTTTACACAACAAATATTTATTTCTCAACATAACCTACTTCCTTATCTATGTACATCTCTGTTTATCTCACAGATCAAAGATTTCAAAGGGAAAATTTCAGAACAACATTCAGCTAAGAACTGTGTCAGGGACAAACATGTTGTTCCACCCTCATACCTACGGGATTAGCTTGATTATACATTATATGGATGTATCATCAGAAAAACACTACTGTAATAAACATTTCTATCCACCCTAAAGTTGGCCCCAGATTTTAATTCCATCTAACTAAATTTCATATCAATTGACAAGGATTTCATGTTAAGTGTTCGATTACATTTTTGTTGGGGGGGGTCAAAGATTATCATCGTTTCAAAATGTTCCTGACCTTTAATTACTCAAGATGTTTAAATGTCACATGCTAGTGTGACAGAAGAAATCTCAAAAGTGTCACAACTTTTTAAAACTTTATTTGAAAATGTGCAAAGGAAATTTCAAAAATCACATATCATAAAAACAAAGCATAAATGCTCGAGAAAATTACAAAAAGTCTACATGATGATATGCTCTGATGGATAAAAATAATAAAAAACTAAAGGTGGTATATTGTAAGTAAATTTTACCATTATTCTTAGCTCTTAATATTCTGTTTCTTTTGAAAGGTACATTGAGTTATCTAGTTGGTTTGCAGGAATGAAAATTATCTTTATTTTCTTTGATAGAGTAACATTGTCATACTTTTTCGTTATCTGCATCTTCCTCTCTTCCTCTATTATTAACTTATAGACACTGAGTTTATTTATTCATAGTGATTTTTTACCTAATGAAAGTACAGAGACAGAATATAAGCAAACGAAAGCATAATGTCATTCAGATTTGGAATTTAATCAACATTCATTGACTATTATTCAATTTACTATAAAACATAAAAAAATAATCTTGCAATCACTTCCCAATGCCTTGTGCTTCAAGAACACATAAATTCTCCAATTCTCAAAGAGAGCCTATTTTTTTTTTTATAAGTGACTGCAGCATATCATCAAGTAGGATGAATTTTCAGTTACAGTTTTTGGAGAAAGTATTTTTCATTCAAAAGTGTATTGGATATATCATTTAAAAAGATACACATCTATTCTGTATGGTTTCCATCCAATAATCAGACAGTTAATTGGACAAAATCAAGATGAAGCCCTATGCTGTACAAACTGATTGGTCCAGAAAAGTATTAAGTAATTCTCTTGATATAGACTTTATCAAACATGTTCGAAACATTTTGGATTATGAAACAAAGGAAATCCCCACAAAACTTTCTCCAAAAGAAAGTTTTCATGATTCCAGTGCAGCTTGATCAGTTAGCCCAAAGAAGATAACAGATCTGATAAATGTGATAGTAAAATCAGATAAGAGCAAGTCTACCGAATCTCATCACTATGTTCACTGTTTCTTATTCTGTTTTAAGGTTATTATCATTATTTTTTTAGATTTGCTCGTAATAATACCCAAAGGCATACAAGCCAAGGGGAAGGGATTTTTTTAAAAAGCTTCTGAAAGAAATCTCGCGGTCAGATTTGAATTTAATTTCTTCATTTCCACTAATTAATTAAGAAAAGAGAAATTAAAGTACAACACAAAAATAAATGAAAGAAATCAGGCATGTCTCTTTTCATGTAATTTTAAACCAACTGAAATGATTCAAGTTACTCTTCATAAGACATGGAGTATAAGTATAATCTGGTGGCCTACAAAGAAAACACATGACGTAGAGTGTTTGTCAATATCCAGTATCTTCTACAGCTGATACACAAAGTGGATGCAATTATTCAATGTATGGATGCAATCTTGGCATATGTATCAGCACATTTTTCCCCTGTTTTCGTCTGCTAAGACCAGGTTTTATTCTGACAATCGAATAGGAGGACAGGCTGATGCTACTCAAAAAACTTTTTCCACTTGCTCACAACTTTCTATACATCATTCTGATCCTTTAGGAAAAGTATTTATTTCCAAATGACTCTATACACAACATTTGAGTACCAAATGTATGGTCGGATCTGATACCCAGAGGAGGCAAGGAGGTTTCAGCATCTAAAAGACTCACTTCAGCAACAAACTAAAGCCTCATAAATCCCTGAGGTACACATCTCAATGCATCACTTCCAATGCTTAACAAGTCTAAATGGACAATCAACTGAAAGGTCTAAGAAATTCTATCTCTTTCCTCAGTAAGTCTTGTGACTTGGATTAACCCTTCATAACTACCTCTTATAATCCTGCATTAGCTGAATATTCTTTGACAGCATCTAAAATATTTAGGGATAAAAAATAATGCTAGAGCTTTCAGACAAGTGAAAAATCTTCTTCTCCTTTCTTGGGCATAGCTAGAGTTTTGGGGGTCTGAGAGGCTGCGCTCCTTGAGGGGTCTTCTGCCAACAGTCAGTTAGAGTCGTTTATGTATTGTAATAAATTTTGAGTTGGTTATACTGTCATTGTTCTAGTTAGATGTAGTGGTCTACTTTCATCAGCTCCGCTTTTTTCTATTCTGATTGTTCTATTCTGTTGTTGTACATGATATTTGTTTTAATGAGGTTCATGTGGAGACAAACTTTCTTGCTTCCATCATTCAGTTGATCAAGCATTCTTTGGAGATCATGAAGCTTCTTGGCAAAAAAGATAATGGTGTCAGCGAATTTGTTACTTAAAGTTGGCCTCCACATAAACTTCAGCAAAACAAATGTCATGTACAACAAGCATGTTGAGGACAAAGACACACTGATTGAAATTGAAAACGTAGAGCTGGAAGAAGTAGACCACCGAATCAAACTAGGACAACAAGTCACCATATCAAGTCATCAAAAGACAAAAAAATAAAGTGAAAAATCATACTAAATCTACCAGCTTTAGGTCGAGTCAGCTCGACTTTCAAGAACAAGAAAATCCAACTAGTCCAAGAGAGAAGGGTATACAACCAATGTGTCCTATCAATAGTCACCTATGGAGCAGGAACATGGTACCTAACCAAAAGATTGACCCTCAAATTGAGAACCATGCAATGCGCAAAAGAGAGAATCATGCTCAACCTCCCATGGAGAGATCATAAAACAGCATTGTATATCAGAGAAGTGACAGGAGTCATCATAGAAACTGTTGGAAAACTCAAATAGCAATGGGCTGGACATATTGCAAGAATGGCACACAACCACTGGACATCACAACTCACAATAAGGATCCCTAGAGATCGCGTGCAAAACTGTGGCTGACAGAAAGTAAGATGGCGTGACGAGCTTGATAAATTCAGGAAGAACTACCTGAACAACTTGTAATGAGTATCTAAAAGGCTGATGATGATAGCATAATATCAAAGTCCAAGGAGATGAGATTCAAAAGCATTCAGTAGTTTGTATGAGTTTCACAAAGAAAAAAAATAAAAGTATAAAATCTTGATAATTTTTATTTCAAAAAGGAATGACCAGCAAGGCTGATCAATCTTCAGAGATACAAAAAAGTTCCCTCTGATACATTGAAATTCGATCAAAAAAGTTTCTTTCACTCAGAAAGCAATTATATTTTTCCAGACATTTTCAAGACACCCACCCTCAATATCTTACTGAATAGGGATATCAGCAAAATAAGTTTTAGGTTTCTTAATTTAGTCAAAATGAATGGCTTTGTTATTTAGCCTGGAAAGTTTTGAAATTTACTACCTTGCAATACTAATAAGACCCTGATATGGCAAACTCTTTTGTCAGTATATTATAAAATCAACTTGATAAGAATATCCTTTCAGATGCTGCAGAAATTTATTTTTTTTGACAATCTTCATTGCATGGCAATTAAGAGAATGTGTATCCCATTCACAATGAATTGAAAAATATTTATTTCATGATCATCAAAAATTCAAAATAAACACAAAATCATTATTAAAAATGATATTATTATTAATGCCAATAGATAAATTCTAAGTGTATCCAAATTAGAATACAAAAAACTATTTAAGTTGATGTAATTGACATAGTTACTTACTCAATATATACAAACATAAATTGAGAAAGAATGAAAAGAAAGAAAAGAGAATTGCAAAGAACAAAAGGAAGTGAATAAAGAACATGAAAAGGAGTGAGAATTTAAATAGGGAATCACTTACCTTTATTTATGACATAGACCGCATCACGTTTCTCCTGGCTAAGCCTATGATCCTCAATGTAAATCCTCCGAAGATAAGGTAACACCATAATCAGGAAACACAGCAGAATTCCAGCAGTGATTGTAATGGCTAACACTACATTAGAAATTTTGTATGTCTGAGAACCCTGTAGAAAAAGAATGAAAACCATGTCAAAGAAATAGTATTAGTTTAAAAAAACTTGAATATTTCATTTTTATAACCTACTTATTACTTATAACATCAAAAAAATTCTTTGCCGCTGCCTGGGTTAAAAAATGATCAATATTTAACAAACCAAAACAGACAAATGCAAAAGAAAAAAAGAATCCAGAAAACAATACACATTTGTCTTCTGTGGAAAACTGACGGAGAATTTTGGCTGCATTTTTAAAAAAGATGAATATTAAAATCTTATCTTTTCAGCTTCTGTAAGTCAACTCAACAAAATTTATCTGAGCTGTCATTATAGTAGACACTTTTGAATTTTCATATATATATAAACATATATATGTGGGTGTATATAAGAAGGAAAACATAGAGGGGATAGTCATCATCATCATCATCATCATCATCATCATCATCAATCTTTTAATGTCCGTCGTTGGATATAGACCTTCCCCAGGATTTCGCCACAATTCTCTATCATGGGTGTCGCGGAGCCAGTATTTCCTGAATTTGTCTAGTTCATCTCTCCATCTTGTGTTCTGTCGGCCTCGGTTTCTCATGTGATCTCTGGCAATCCATGTTGTGAGTTGTGATATCTATCAGGTGTCTTTCATTCTTGGAACATGGCCTGCCCATTGCCATTTTAGTTTTTTTTATATTTTGTATGATGTCTCAGACTCCTTTTTTTCTTCCTTTTGTACTGTGCTGTCTTGTGATCTCTCCATGTAAGGTTGAGCAGGATTCTCTCATGCGCACGCAGCATGATTCTCAGTTTGTAGGTCTGTCTCTTGGTCAGGTTCCATGTTTCAGCTCCATAAGTGACTATCAGGAGGATGCATTGGTTGTATACTCTTCTTTTCAAGATTATTGAGAAAATTGAGCTTGTTCTGCCAAAGGCTTGTGATTCTTTGCTTGATTTCCTCCTCTTTTGAGGGTCTCATAGAGATTTGTTGTCCTAGGTAGATGTAGTGGTCTACCTTGCCGAACGATTCCAGCTCCAAAAAGTAGTAAGACAAGGTGGATACCAGCTCACCCAAACTCTTCACAGCCTGTCTCGAGAAGATCTTCCAAAACATGAACTGGGAAAATAGAGGAATCAAAATAGATGTCAAATATCTGAGCAACCTTAGATTTGCAGACAACATCGTCCTTTCCGCATAGAACCAACAAAACCTCCAACTAATGCTATATGAAGTAAACAAAGGAAGCAAAATAGTTGGCCTACACATGAACTTCAGTAAAACAAAAATCATGAGCAACAATCATGCTAAGAATAAAAACTGTCAAGATAGAATATAGAAGATGCAAAACTTCGCAAGATAGACCACTACATCTACCTAGGACAACAAATTCCCATGAGGGGATAGTAAAAGCTATCAAAAAAGGGATAGATCTGAAATGCGCTTATGCTGTGGACAACACTGACAAATAGCAGATGCTTGCTTTAAAAAATAGAAATTGTGAAATTATTGAAAGTAGAGACAAGAGTTTCAGAATAACAGGAGAATATAATGACACTGAGAGATAATAGGGATGCTCCAGCAGATGAAGTAGTGTTTGTGCTACAAAACATGAAAAGCAGAAAAGCCCCAGGCATAATGTCAAACCTCATAGAAGATGCAGGAGAAGTTTTTCTTGAAGAACAAGTGCAACTTTTCACTGAATGCATACGAGGAAGAAAGTTTCCCCGACCTTCTATCATAGAATAGTGATCTACTACATAAGAAAGAAGTTGTTAAAACCCAAAGCAATTACCACCGGATGACATCACTATGTAACATTTACAGAATAATCCTTAAAACACTCACAGATTAACAAACATTGTAAATGAAAAGCAATCATTTGAACGAGTAAGCTTCAGGAGAGGCTATTCAACAATAGACCACCAACACACATTAGATCAGCTAATTGAAAAGATATCAGAATACAACAAACCACTTTGTTTGGCTTATGAAGACCATAAAAAAGCCTTTGACTCAGTAGAGCACGCAGCAGTCGTCAACTCACTATGAGAAAAAGGTATTAAGAACTATTTTTAAGTCATTGAGAATATATATAAAAAAACACTACAATAATTAAACTTCATAAAGGTACAAAAAAAGATTAAGATTAAGAAAGAAGGGGAGACAATTAAACAAACTATTTTCTGTTAGCTTAGAAATTGCATTTTGGCAAACAGACTGGGAAAACATGGATGTAAACACAGACCGAGAATATTTAAGCCATTTAAGGTTTTGTGATGACATTACATTAATACCAGAATCAGTAGATGATTTACAAAAGATATTGAGTGATATAAATAGAGAAAACCAAAAAATTGATTATAGATGAACAGGGAAAAGACAAAAGTAATCTGCAATGATGAAGTTCCAAAGGAGACCATAAGAATAAAATGTGAAGATTTAGATGAAATTGACAATTAGAGTTACTTAGTGAAGTGATAAAGCTAGACAAAAGACCACTGATTCAAGAGAAAATCTGGGTGATGAATGCCATACAAGTAAATATGTGATATAAACGGAGATGGGCAAGACACTTAACACAAAGAAAGGAAATCATATGGACCAAAATAATAATCAATTGGTACCTATGAGACAAAAGACTAGACACAAAGGATAACATAGAAAAGTTTGCCAGTAAACCAATATATAAGATTATGATTTCTCTCTACCAAGATTTCAAATCATGACCTATTGATTGGTAGGCGGCTCTTTTGCCGACTGAGCAAGATTGACAAGAATTATCTAGGTTGGTAACTGTAAAAATGAAATCAATTAGACAAAAACATTTCAGTAGTCCGTGAACAAAACTATTATATTAGCATTTTGTTTTATCTGTCAAATGTTAAAACCTTCTGATAATTGTGAGGACTTATCACAATTTCATATCTGTTATTTTTGACTGCATGGATACATCTATTACTTGGAGTGTTTTAGAATATCCTTTTTGAAACTCCATAATAATTTTAGGACACTTTTCTTGACATAATTAGGAGTAATACTTTCAACCTACTAGCTTTGTTGGTATGGCCTGTATTTAAGATACATGCATACATAACAAGTCAGCCAGACCAAATTCAAATCTGAAGAAACCTACATTCACAGTTTTGATTGATGGTTTCTAATGAATTTATAAGAAATGGAAGAAAATTCCAATTCATATACTCATCTTTGGCGTCAGTAGTACGAAGAATTCTTCAACATAAGCAACATACTAAAGCCCACCTTACCCCTAAAAAACAGATATGAGTGTCAAGTGATTATTTTGATCAATTACAAACATTAAATAAGTACCTCTCAACTTATTATTTGCAATGTAATTTCATGAAAAAAGAAAATTCATTTATGCTGAAAAGCATGTATATCTTTATAATTTATCAATGTTTAACATAAAAATCAGAGTCATCTTTATGGGTAATATGTTAGTATCGTATAATTTCCTGCCATGCCTCTTATTGAGATTATAAACTCTCTTATAAGAGTATGTTATGGAATTGTAAACAAATATGCTAATTTATTGTTTCAAATAGCTGAAACATGATAGATGCTGGTCCTATGAACTCTTTTCAATTTTCCTGTATGGAAGTTTTCAAAATTAGCAATATAATACTTTTGTAGTAATAATATTAGAACAACATTCTCCATGCTGAAATAATTTCTGGCATCTATCCTTAAAAATGTTGAATCTTTTGTACATAATTCAAAACTAAGAAATAACCCTCTAATAATTAAATTAATGACTGTGCACAAATCAAAAATCAAAGGGACTGCTTTGTCTTATATCATGGTGGTTGCATAAGTGTTGCAGTTTTGGGTTGTTATTTATTGTTTTGATGTTAGTAGGATGGAAATGAAAAGAAAAAAAACTATTAGCAGCAAAGGAAAAAGAAAGAAAAGACAGCCTAGTAAATGAAAGAAAGAAGGTACCAACTGATTTTGATGGGTAAAGTTGTATCATAAATGATTATTACAAAGACGCCAGCACCCCGGAAAGGAGGGAGAGAGAGTGTCAGTTTTATCAGTAAAAATAGATGCTTGTTTTAAAGATTCTAAATATTTTTTTGCAACCATTTTGCTATTGTACAATACCCATGCCAATGTATTCACAAAACTAAAGTCCTATTGTGAAGATAATTAGGAAGGAAAAAAATCCAAGTTTATTAATGATACAGAAAGACTTCTGTGTCTTCGTCTAGCAGGTTGCAAGGGGTTACTTCTCTTACAGATCCTAGTTGCTGGAAGAGCAGAAATGCAGGTTGGTGTACCACAGAATTTCTCTCTCAGGCTCCTCCTATCTTGTTGATTTTCATCACCTCCATCCGACCATCTAGATGTAATTTGTTGTTCACCTAATCAGTATGATTGATGCCTGGAAGACTTAACGCAACACTTCTAAGTGCATATGCACAATGCAACAAAAGGCAAGAAGTAACCAGCAAATGATATGTAGAATGGCGTTCATATCTCTCTATCAAAGACATGCTGGCGAAAGAAGGAGAGAGAATCAGCATCAACTTCCTAGCTTCTCAGTATAAATCTTGGCTTTAAAAGAAAGATGCTATTTCATATAGATCAATAATGTCTTGAAGAAAACTGAATTCTTTGAGAAGCTGTTAAGGAACCTGAATTCAGCTTGAATATTCGAAGAAATTATCTTGAACTAACTAACCTACATTTGAAAGATCTTGTGCACAAACACTAAAACAATTTTAGTATCAAGATAAGAATAAAACAAAATTATTACATCTGTTCCACAAGAGTATGAAAGAAGATGTTCTAGTGAGATGGTAGAAATTTTCAGAACACAATCCAGAGAACTTTAAAGAATTATTTTTTCCAAATGTGTTTTGATTTACTTTTCTAAAGTGCAAGTGTATAGTTATCTGTTGTTTTTATTGCATTAGAAATAACTTTAACCATCAAATCCTTTCTGGGTTTTTTCTGTTAAGAATGAACTTGACAAAACCTTTTTAGCAATGATTAATGATTGTGTAATCATTTAAACAAATGGACTTGAATTCATTTACTTGCAATTGGTTATCTTTTCAGAAATGTTTCTAGGTTAGCAGTCTATGTAAATACAATATACATATTTTGGAAAGCTTGTGATAATTCATATTATTTTTTTGAAGATAGCCTGAGATACATCTTTTGAATCATCATGAAAGACTCATAGGAATTCATATTTCTACTTCTTTGTTAACAGTTGACATTTTCTCAGATGATTATATAGGGTAAAATTATTATTTTTATTATTTAGGTCCACAAAAAAAATGTCATTCCGTGATTTATCGGAAGATGTCCACAGTGAGGTCAATTGGAATGTCCTTTTAGAGAGAATAAATCTGAATAATTACAGGATGGTATCAATATAGCAGAATTATATTGAATTAGTCTTGCTCACTATCATTCACATTTCATCTTCCCTAGTCCCACTATTTGTTTGTCCCAAAACATTTATATGTCATTTCTGTATTTTCAACAACAATGGAATAATAACGTGTAAGTAAATGATTAAACAACAAAATAAGGAAACATAGAAAAATGTGATTATACAATTCTATGTTTTGTACAAATCAACACTAACATTGGTCATTAAGAATTAAAATCATTTACTTTTTAACAGATAATATGATTCCTTCATACCTAACATGATGCTGGATATTGTCAGCTGGAGATAATGAGAAAATATATAGTATTAGATAAAAAATGAATAGCCAGAATACATTTTTTTGTATATCTGACATACAGACAAACAAATAGAATATTGAATTTTAGTTACTATCTAATTTTGCTTGAAGAGATAATTGTAGAGGCTCAGAATCTTCCATTTGTCGAGAGAACCTAGGTTACAGATTTTTTTTTTTTTCAAGTCTATGGAACATCACAGTGATATCAAAACAAGTAGAAGAAATAAAAACGAAAAGAATTGAAAAATTGCCAAAGAATTCCTTGTGAACAAATCAATGACAAAATAAAAACAACAGGTTAGAGAAATAATTTGAAAATAATACAAAAGAGGAGATAGTGAGCTTTTGAGAAGTGCCAATTACAAAGTTAATGAGGAATCAGCTACCAAAACATTTTCACAATAGCAGCATTTTTTTCAATTTCACAAAGCAAAATCAAAAAGAATTTCTGTCCAAACATTGCCATTATCACTGTATTTAGCCCAGTAATTTACACTGGAAATAAGGATGTCAATAAATGAAAGAGAAAAATAGGTTGAAGTGACAAAAAAAAAAAAAGAAATAAGGAAACAATGGAGTCTTGGGAATGATGGCACTGATTTGAATAAAAGAAAGTTTTTTTTTCTGTTTTTAGTTTTCAATCATTGCAGTCACTAGGATCAAGTTATTCAAGACTGACCTTTATTGCTATCAAGGGAGCAGAGAATACGTGTTCATTCTTCTGCTTATACAAAACTGACATTCTAAGAGGAAATATTATAAAATCATTTTCAACTTTATTCTTTTTAACATAATGTTTTGGTCAAAACTGTGTCCTGTTAATAGTAAAAGACAAATTGTTGACAGCTCAAGCATTAGGAAAAGGTGTGAGCACCTCAGTGGACAATCTGGTTGAAATGTTGATGGTATGTATACTGATGACATATTTCCAATTTCAAACATAACTAAAAAGTGGAATGCTTGGTTATTATAAGATTGCTTTCACAAATGGCTAACACATCTTTATGGATGATTTTGAGTATTTGTCTGTGAAAACAAACCATTAATACGTCCACTATGCTTCAGACATGTATATAATACTTTTATGCTCTGGCTTTACTAGAAGGATCTACAAACAAAACTACCATTTGCCCTGGAGAAAGAACACAGGGACTACCTAACTTGCTTTCTGAGAAGTCTTAGGGACTTATACAGATTGTTGAATTAAGAGATCAGTATTTAGGTACCAGCACTCACGGCAACAGGCTGGCTGTGCTGCAAAAATGGCAGACAACCAATGGACATCACGATTCACAATGTCAATGCCCAGACATCACATACACAATTGAGGCTGGCAGAATACAAGATGGAGAGACAAAGTAGACAAACTCTGAAAGTATTGGCTCCATGACGTCCATGATAGACAGTTGTGGCAAATCCTGGGGAAGGTCTACATCCAACAATGGATGATAAAAGACTAGTGATGATGATGATGACTCATATATATACTCCAGCTATGCTTTTTTGGGAAAGAAGTAATGTCTTCAATATCAGGTCAAATTTATAAGTAGTGGCCTTTGCCACTGAATTGACCCTATACTGAATGTAGTCAAAATAAACAGGCATAAATTCCCAAGTTATAATATCCCTAACCTAGGTTACAAAAAGATCTGTTATTGATGTTATCATGGTAGCACTTTCACAGTAAAACAATAGTTGGTAATTCAGGTGAGAAAAACATGACCAATGGCAGAATATATTCAGTCCCCATAAAAATCAGAATCGAGGTACATTGGAAAGCTCGGATGAAACAAATGAATTGGGCCTACAAGGATATGTAAAGGGAAAAGAGGGAGTGCTTTTCCCTCTCTAGAAAATGATGAATGCATGAAAATGGGTGATGATGGAAAGTCTGTGAAGTGAAAGAAACCATTTGTATGAGCTTGTCAAAAATGAATATATTTGCAGACTAAATGTAGATTTTAACATCGTATGAAAATCAATACTCAGAAAAACTAATTTTAGCAATTAAAATCTCTTATATCAGTAATCAAGGCATGGTCATTTGAAAAGTATCAGCTATGTCAGTGTGACCTTGTGAGCACTTCCTACAACAGAGGTCAACGAAAGAGCAGATTTAGCCTATACTCAGATGACTACTACTGAAGCAAGACTTAAAATGCAGTCAAGTGATTCTGTTGAACTTTGGTGTTCTAGTTGAAGAGATGAAGAGGAAGAAAACAAGAAAAAAGAAAAAGCACCACGTGAATTACAAAGACTGTATGCAACATACACTTGGAAAAGCAGGAAGAATATACAAGCCAGATTGTGTTAGAAACAACAAAGATGAAAGCAACTGTCCAAAAATATAGAGACAAAGGTATTTGTATTTCTGGTTTGTATATCATGTTAGAAATGCAGAAAGCAACATTGATAACAGACTTTAAAAAGAACAAGAATTTTGATTTCAAAAGGATTTCTTGTTATGGGTCATAATGAGTAACCAACCATGTACTAAGTCATTGGACTGCAACAACATTGTCGTTAAGAGAGTTATCACATTGATTTCTCTCATATCTCTGGTGTATACAGGGAGCAAATATTACATTTGATTACTCTAGTAGATTTTCCAAATCAAAAGTGATATGATTCTGTATATCAGTGTGACATAAAGAAGGCAGTGAATTGTAAAACATCCTTTATACACACACACACATATATATATATATATATATATATATATATATATATATATATATATATATATATATATATATATACATACATATATATATATATACATATATATATATATATACATATATATATATATATACATACATACATACATACATACATATATATATATATATATATATATATATATATATATATATATATATATATAAATATATGTATCTGTTATTAGGAGAATTCAAGAAGTGTTAAATAGATCATGAAAAACTTTGACAACTAGACTTATTGAGTAAATGTATATAAATAATTAGATTTCATCACCTTTAGCAAGGTCTGTATTCATGTTGAACAAATCAGATTTGAGTTTCTTGCTTGTTTGCTTCTATAAAGGCAAAAACGTGAAGATAGAGAAATAAGTTTGTTTGAAAAGTTCTTGTCCTGAGGGAAAATGAAAAAAAAATGTTCCATTTAAGGTAAATTTCATGAAATGTTAGGTTTTATATGCCGAGAAATGTACTTATAGAAGAGTAATCTATTGTTGATTTTTAAAAACTGTTGATACTTTATAGTCATGATTTCAACTATGATAACAGATAATGTTATCCAACATTTCTAACATTTTCTGAAGCCTTTTTTCTTCCAGTGAAGTTCAGGATTATTGAAGTACTAAGGAAATGTATTTATTCTTATAATTTTGAGATGCTTGAAAATGGTCTGTATGTCAGGGTCAACATCTGATTTTCAGGAATGAGACAATTAAGAAAGAGTACATGGCATCATTAATTGAGCTGAATATGATCAAAAGCTGTTTTTGTTTTTGATATCGCGAGATGTATTACCTAAGGTAATATTAAAATGTTTAACTATGAATAATATATCTATAATTATTATTTTATATGTAAAAGGACTATTTCCGCAGACCACAGGAATATAAACATGTAGCAAAAGTCATCAATGATGATGATGATAATAATAATAATAATAATAATAATAATAGATTTATTAGTCTCATTTACTATTGCATGTTATTATAGATGATAAGAGAAGGGAAAAATCTTTGCTATCTCTACTTTTTCTCCTCTCCATTGAATCACCGTAGCCACAATCACCAACCTGACCAAACAATAAGCCAAATGATAAGGTATTCTTCCATGTCTACTTCATTAATTTTGTTGTATCAGCACTGGGGGATAAATCATTTGGCCTAGATACTTGCAAATTTGCATGAGTACTCTGCTAAACATTTCCAAAAAACGTTTTTTTATATTTTCGGAAATTTTCATAAATTTTTAAATGAAATTTTCGGGTTGTTTTTTTCACTCTTGTGTCAGCGCTATTGTACACACTAATTGGCCTAAAACCTTGCAAATGCATGTAAGCACTCCATTAGATATCTAAAAAGTTGTTTAAAAAAATTTCTTGTCATTTTCTAAATGGAATTTAGGGTTTGGGGGGTATATTTAAAAAAATCTTATGTCATCACTTCCAGACTCACTTATTGGACAAGAACCATTCAAATTCACATAAATACTCCCCTAAAGACTGTTATTTGAATTTTTAGAAATGTTTTTGATCTTTTGAATTTAATTTTTGTGGGTATTTTGGACTCTTTTAATCTATTCTCAGCACTACTAGACGGAGGTTTTGGTGTAGAATCCTGAAATGTGCATGAGTAGATTTTTTGGACACCTAAAAATGATTTTTGATCTTTGGAAAAAATGTTTTTCATGCAAAAAGGGGTAGAAGTATAGCTTTTTAGAATTAAATAGTTGCAGTAGAGGGAGGTATAAACACACTTGCATTCTTATTTTCCAGTAAAGTATTGCAAACCAGAGCTTCTCAAAGTTGAGGTCAGGGCATCTCTGGGGGTCCCATAGAGATTATTGAGGTCACAGAAATATTTCATAATTTTTTTTGAGAACGCTTTTTATAATTTGTTTTTATTCACTTAATGGCTGTTTTGAGTCTATCTATATCTATCTATCTATCTATATGAATACATATATATATATATATGTATATACATATATATATATATATATATATATATATATATATATATATGTATATACATATAAATATATGTATATACATATATATATGTATATATATATATATATATATATATATATATATATATATATATATATATATATATATATGTATATATATATTTATATATATATATATACGTATATGCAAATATTCTTGCATATATGCAATACTGTACTTCTATATCAAAGTTGATAACTCTATTTTCCTTTCCTTAACACCATTATTAAAATAATAGAGATGTATAAACTTATACAATGCAAACCCTGAAAATGTTTACATATTAATGATAGAAGTAGAATTCTTTTGTTTTCATAGTATATAGGTTGTGTGAAAAAACAAACCTATGTTATGAGGTAAATGGAAAAATGTATAATGGTGATGATACATGAACATTCATATATACACCTGTCTCTTATATTCTCTCCAAGCAAAAAACCAATTTAATCCAATGAAACTGTCTTCTTCATGTAATGATGGGAATGAGGAAGATAATCAATTAATTACATACAGATCATTCCAGTGGAATTATATAAGACTGTTTGAACGCCGTTTCAACTCTGTTGAACCTATGGCTAAAAAGAATTCTAAACTTTCATGAATACTATATAATTTTTTAGTTACTGAAATGTAGGGACGCAAAGAAAAGCAATTAAAACAGCAGAAAAGAAATCACTACTTCTGATCTTTATACCTATAAAACATATGGCATTTAAAGTCATAAAATGTCATTATTGATATTCAATATAACCTCCAAGTCATGAGATTCTTGACTCAGAAGAATTTTGAGCATCATAGCTGATATCAATTGTACTGAACTGCCTTGAGTCAAAACAAAAATTACAAGTATTTCAAAAAGATTCACTGCACCAAAGCTTTATAAGATAATATTATCAATATTAAAGAAAATGATTTTTTCTTTCATTCAGTTATGAAGCAACATTTTTGATGGGAGGTCTTTTGTACCAGTGATATTCCAGCTGATGAAATATTTGTGGCTTTAATTTTAATGTAACTTCCACAATGATGATAAAATCTGATGCTACATAAATCTTTATCTTACTTTCATGATAATATGAAATATTTCCTGTATTTCTGTTGCCTTTTCCCTACTTAAGGATAGTGTATCTCCAAAAGAGAAAGTTTTCCTAAAATTAAGTAGCTAAACAATAATACAGATTTGTGTCTATTTTGTGTGCCAAGAAATCTTTGCTTGTTTCATTCAGTCTTCTGCTAATATGTATTCTAACTTCAATCAGAAAAGATTCTAGAGCATATTTTGCATGATGGGGCTCTTACGTTTAGTTAGTTGGAACATACATGAAATTGCCCGTACATTTGGAAAATCTTTAGCGTGTAAGTTTTTATGGACCAAAAAGAAACCTTACTCTATATTGATATCATGGATTTCTCTTTCATAAGAATTTGTCTAATATCAGTAAAAGTAGTATAAATCATCATCAATAATTAGAAGTCCACTGCTGGACAAAGGCCTTTCCCATCTTCTTTGCAAACCATAGTTGCGTTAATTCCTGCCATGTCTTCATCCCGTTTGTATCTTCATATAGTCTAACTATTGAAGTACCATTTTCTGATATATTCTGACTGACTTGTACGTAATTCTTAACATGCTGATCTTGCATTGATTCAAAAACTGCTATGCTCTACCGAATCAAATACTTCCTCATGATCTACAAAGGCCAAACAAGATGGTTTGCTGAATTCTTATGACTTTTTGATTAGTTGATTTATTGTATGTAAGTGGTGTATTGATGAATAACCACTTCTGAAGCTTGCCTGATCACGTTGTTGATTTTGATTTACAATGCCTGTTTGTCTCCAATTATTTTTGTGAATTGTTCATAAATGTAGTATAATAGGATGGTAGTTACTGAGGTCGCAATTATCTTCTTTCTTCTGGAGTAGGATCCCCATTCCCATACTGAAATTCTGGGGTATTTTTCTCCCTCATATGCACTGTGTGAATAGCTGTGCCAGGCCTTTGTGAATGATCTCTGCATCTTCTAAAAAGTCTGATGTTATGCCATCCTTGACTGGAACTTTTCTGAATTTCATATTTTGAAGAGAAATCACAACTATGTCTTCTATTATGTCTGGGATATCATTAATATCTATTGACATTAGTTTGGGTTACTCTTAGTTTTGAAGCATTCAAATGAAAAAATAAACATCAGATGTTATTCAAGAGTAGATGTCATAAATCATTTGCCATCAAATTTAAAACTGCATCATCTCATTGTATAAGACTCATATTTGTGACTTCAATTTCTGAAAGACAGTACATTAGAAGTCATCAAAAGATAACTTGAATTATATGGTAAACTGTAAATAAAACTATTTTAATATTTTAAGCCACTTGGACAACCTGACAGAAATTATTTTTCTCTTCTTTTTTTAGTCAAGATAAAATGTAATGATAATCAACATAAAATCGACAAAATGATTCAGAGAAATCAGATCATTTAGTAGAATCAAAAATTGATTCCTTCATGTTGATAATCAAAAGGTTCTGTGTCATATGGAAGATTCTAGGTTAAACATATGTGTAATGTAAAGTCATCCACATTTAGGGATGGTTTTGCTGCCAGTGCCTTCACAATTTGAAGAATCACTTAATTCATGTGAGAAGCTCAAAACCTATTGTACAGCATAATATGCTCTTGCTTTCAAGTAGACCTTCTTGGTGTTCAACTGGAGGCAGCCATTATGAAAGATCGATCAGCAAAATTTGAAAATATCCTAATATTGTACAATGATGCCTCATTTTTAAAAAATGACAACCTATCGGAAAACCAATGGTGACAAAAATATCATTCTTCTGGTAAAAGGGTTAACAATATTCCATTTTAATGTAATATCTGATTTTCATTCTTGTGGATGAATCTTCAACAAAATAAAGATTATAGGAAATAGAATCTCCAAATAAGTCTTGAAATCATCCATAGAATAATAATGCTTCTTTCAACTGAATGAAAAACACTAAATTTTTATAGCTGAAAAAAGTAGTCATGAAAAGAGATAGATCTTTTTTTTTCTCATTCTTATCCCAATGTAGGCAATCTATTCATTCTCATATCACCACTTGTCTCTATCCTTATATGATATACATTATGACACAAAGTTAGTTTTACTGTGATCTTTCCTGGTAATGAATGTGGTTCTTGGTAGAATTCACTCTGAGGGAAGATCCAAGGCTGAACATTTTTTTGCAAATACTCATCCAAATTAAATCACAAGAAAAAGGACATGCTCCACATGATATGCATAAATCACATAAATTCAGTTTTCATATTTATTAAAGCGGTAATTTGTTGGAATAACTTTCTCAAATAATTCACTGATTAGGAAGAACAAAATAAAGATACAAATTTTGTCTTAATCATAAGTTCACGTATAGATAAATGTACAAAATCATAGCTACACCTACACTGACAAAGATAAAATGTTTGCATATATTCTTTTATTTACAGATAAACATATGTAATTATTAATCCTTGTATAAGATCATATGTAAGTAACAACTGAAATTCATAATCATAAAAAAATGGTCATGTTGAACAATGCAGATTTACCTATTGATAAACAAATAAATTTATCTATTATTCTACATGTGTATACACTTAGAGAGTTGTATGGGGAGAAAAAATTGCCTTTTGAAGAAGACGTACATGCTTCCATAATATTTTGCTCCTAACCTGTAGTCTTGCATCACATCCCTCTTGCCTAAGAGTTATTGCACTCAATAATGTCAAGGATCACCTCAGATCTGTCAAGTTAGACAATTCAAGGAAGACAACGAACAATAGAAATATAAATGATAAAGAACAGCTATTTGCAAAATAAAATCCCAGGCAGTTTATTTAAAACCAGAAATATACTTGGTGTAGGGGAAAAATTTTTTTCTCATCATTTTTCTCTAATTCTCAATCAGATCAAAGAGTAGAATATCATTATTTCTTTCTTTCTTTCTTTCTTTCTTTCTTTCTTTCTTTCTCTCTTTCTTTCTTTCTCTCTTTCTTTCTTTCTTTCTTTCTCAATCTCTGTCCTTTCTCTTGATCCTTTTTTCTCTTTTATAAAGTAATATGATTATTTTTATTTTTCCTTTTCTCTCCTTCCTTCCCAGTCTGCGGTCCTTTGTCCTTATTTCTATCTTTCCAACATCCACTTCATTTCTAACATTATTCTCTTCTGTCTTTCTCTCCTTTTAGTCAACCTACAATGCCATAATGCAACCCTCAAAGAAAATGTTATATCTATAAATAAATCACAATATTTTACCATGACACATAGTGTTTCCTATTTTAATGTCTTCTACCTAATAAAAAGTCACAATATAAAAGTTTTCTGTGCAAATCCCTGGTTTTGAGAAACTTTGACTCACAAATGACAATGAAAAAGAAAAAATGTGGCAAAAAGAAACAAAAACACACAGCTTCATTGGAGAATATTGAGAAAAAATGCCCTGGAACATGCTTATGCATAAATTCCAGCATCAAGATTCCACTGAACCATTTTGCTAACACTCTTTTCCGTAAGATAAATATATAATACCATGAAACATTCAACACCTGCATAAAAACATGTATATATGTATTTGCAACATATATATATACACATATATATAAGGAGCCAAACATGAAGACTCATATCATTAGGTGGCATTGGCAAGTGAAAGAAAGTAGGATACAATTCTTCATACTAGCATTCAAAACATTTATCTACATAAAGTAATATTTTCTATGAAATCAAATGAATTATCACATCTTTTATCCAAGTAAATAAGAATACTTGATCTTGCTTATAACCAATCATTTCAAACGTGTTACTGATTGGATTTTCTGAACCTGTATACTTTTTACTATTTACTCTCATTTATAATGAAACTCTAAAAGAACTATCCAGTGTATATATGTTTTTTATTCAAAATAAAAATGTCAAATTTACTTATCAATTGAATTAACACTTGATAAATCTAAAGACACATACATATAAATCAGAAATGTACCTGAAACAGATGATCAGCTTAAAGGACGCATTTGCTTTTTGCAAGTTTTTCATCCCGTGTAAGGTTTTATGAAAAAATGCAAAAAACCAAATTAGAGTTCAGTGTTTTGCAGAGAGCCATAGTAAAGAGTGTGTGTATCCTCTTCTTCTCTCTCCTACACCTTCCACAATTCCTACATCAAATGACTCAGGCTAACATACTTTCATCCCCGTTTTTTGGTTCATGGTAGCCTCAGAAATTTTTCCCACGTAGATTAATGGTTATTCTTCTTTGCTTTATGCCATTTCAGCATACAAAAGTTTTTTATACAGGAAATATCTCTTTTTGGATAACAGAGAAGCCTATATCTGAATACAAATAGATCATATGTTTTCTTCTCGTGGGATTTTAGTTTGGTGATGAGTTTACAAAGCATTGAACCACTTTTGTATATTATCCTAATACTGTATGAACTCTATATCCTAATGCTGTATGAACTGCATATATCCTGGGTCTTCACCATATCTATGCTAGAGTGACTACAACCAGTTTGTAGTTACTTTCTGAGGTTGTATTTCTGTTGGTGAATGTTGTTGGTATAATGCTCACCAAGTAGCTGGTTCATTAGAGGGTGTCATTCAAGCTCGTCATCCGTTCTAGGTACATCTCTGGGTTGCTTCATATATGTTTTGCTTGGTGTTGTAAATAATGGAAAATCTCTTCTGTCATACTCTATAGTTGGTTTGAATTGTAGTTTAGATTACATCTATTGAATGTCAGTTTATGGTATATAGATGTCTTGAACCCACCTTCTGTTTTGGTTAATACTATAATCAGTACATCTTCCTGGTGAATAATGAGTATGTAATTCAGAATATCTCCATGCATGGCTCAGAAAACAATCATAGGCACTGAATGTGAGAGGGGAAGCAAGATTCAACAGAAAACATACCTGAGACAGGCTGATGTGTACACAGCCGAAATGTAATAAAACAAAACAAACATGAGCAAGATAGTCTAAACTAACCTACCACAAGTGCAAAAAATAACGAATACCTTTCAAAAAGTCTATTTCAACATCTTTATACAGCTTCAATTGACAGAATTTGGACCAAACATTTCTGATTTTTCTTGTTCCATAACATTTCAATATTCAAACTTGTTTCAATATTTTTATCTTTATTCTTGCATTTTTTAATCTTGGGCCAACATGAATCTGTATAAGGATGCTAAAACAAACTTTTCTCTGTATGTATGATGACTCATTTGTCTTGTTCAACCAAACCCAAATTAGCAGGAAAAAAGCAAAAAAAGGGCAAGGATTAACTTTTTTGTTTTTATCAGTCAACATCAGAAACCTTTCATCCTGAACTTCCAGACGACCATGTTTTTAAAAAATACTTATGGAGATTAGCATGAAAAATTTGGTTCAAAATATCAAGAATGTTACAGCTTGGGAAAAACAGAATATTTACCGTGAGCCTTGGAAGGTAAATCTTTATCTGATAAACACTTATATAAAAGATTAGAATAACAATCAAGAAAACTGAAAAAAAGATATTCTCAGTAGTAGTTCAAATAACTTGAATACATTTTTACTACTTTTTGATAACTTGAAGAGTATATACACTAAAATGATATCTTTGAAATATTCAAATTTGATCATTTTCTTATATTTTGATTACTTTCATGTATATTTTGAAGTATGTCTGGTTCTCTATAAGTTTGGCTATCTTTTAGATATGAATGAGATATCCCCAACAGCTTTGCGAAATTAGTGGATACTGCGTCAAAGAGAAGACAAATGGAATCATTCCATTATATACAAGATGCCTCTTCACCTGATAGGGACCCAAATCACCCATATTTTGGGTAATGGTACTAAGATTAAAGGAAAACAAATGCTTTTTGTTTTTTTTCCTTTCTAAGTCAGAGCCCAATTTTCTAATTAGTTTTGATGATGTGATAAAATTGGAACTCATTTCAACTTTAATCAAATTAATCCTATTATCTGTCAAGAGATTTATTCAATCAAGAAAAAAAGAGTTAACAGTTGGCAGCACAATGAATACATTCAAATAATTACTGTTAACTGCTAAAGTTGAGGTTTAAAAGAAAAGACAAACTGTTTGCAGAACATTTCTGACACAAACTGTGTTTTTTCTTTAAATCTTAACTTCTTCCAGTTTTGTGCTTGTTTATTTTTCCAGCCCATTAATTCTAAAGTACTAAATATGTAAAAATCATTTTAATAAGGCCAGAAATGCTAAAAGAATGAATCTCTCTTCATTAATCAGTCTTGTTAGTTTTGATTGAGCAACAAGAAAAGAAAATTGAGTGATTTTCCCATCCAAATAAACTGATTACAATAATTCATTTTTGTATGTATATAATGGATTTAAACTGATTTGAATGAGAGAAAAAAAAAGAATTTTTAAAAATATTTCTTTACAAAACAAGACAGAAAAAATATATGCAATCCGAAATTCAATTTATGAGGTTTGTTTAAATATGGTAAAATTATATTTACTGTCTGCAGCTTTTGTTCAAGAGAAGTAAGTATATATTCTACAGGTTATTTGAACTAATAACAAACATTTTTTTAAAATCAGAACAATAGAATATGTCAGAGAATTGAATACTTTACCCAATTTTAAGCTCAGAGGACCAGAAAGACAAAGAATTTTATATCTAATTTCAATTATCTGATTTTGTTTGGTTGAGGGTGAAAGCGATACTTGAAAGTAAACTTCAACAGAATGCAAAGAAACCTTGCTATTTGACTCAAGACTGGAATCTTCTAATTTTCTCTATAAGTTTGGCTATGTTTCAGATATGAATGAGATATCCCCAACAGCTTTGCTAAATTAGTGGATACTGCGTCAAAGAGAAGACAAATGGAATCATTCCATTATATACAAGATGCCTCTTCACCTGATGGGGACCCAAATCACCCATATTTTGGGTAATGGTACTTAGAGAAAACACTTGATATTTTGGTGTATATGCTAAATGAAAAGATGAAATTCATGGTTTCAAAATAGCAAACAATAAATAAATATTGCATGTTGAAGAAAGCCAGCTGCATTCATTTGATATTTGACAAATGTCTGCTTCAATTGCATGAATGATGGCTGATTCAAAGAGCATTGGAGAGAATACAAGACAGCACAGTAAATTAGAGAAAAGACGTGATATACTATAAAACCTATCAGAAAACTCAAATGGCAATAGGCTGATGTTGTAGCAAGCATATCAGACAACTGCCAGACATCACAAGTCACAATATAGATCCCAAGATATCATCAGCAAAACTGTGGCCAACAAAAATAAAGATGACATGGTGAACTATATTATTTCTGAAAGTATTAGCCCCAGGATACTCATGATGAGGTGGTCTGGTGAATCCTAATTAACATGAATATCATTTACATAAACCTACACAAGATGAATATTTTCACTTATCTATCATGATCTGATCAATCTAGCTTATATATTAGTATTCACAAAAAATCTGAAATTTTTGGATTTGACTTGACTTTTTGTTTTTATGTTTATCCATCAGAATCTGTAACCCTACAGGCATTTGTCATCTTCCTTAATGAAAAAAAAATTTATAAAATGTTTTTTTCTATCTTTTGAATCCTCATGGCAATGATCATAGAACAAAATAAACAAGGTGGCAAGGCATCCTTCCTTTTTCATTTAGTTTTGTTTTAATGTACGTTTATGTTTTTTTAAAACTTTCAATAAAACTTATGTCATTGCTACTAGACGTACCATTTGACCAGGAACTTTCAATTGTGTAGAAATACCCTTTGAACAGATCTTTAAAACTGTTTATCTTCATTTTTAGAAATTTTTAGAATTTTTAGGAAAGCCTGGGCTTGCAAAATTTAATCTCAGTACATATTATTGCTTATATAAAAACTATGGCCATCTTCATAGTTTTCTGGCCTAACCCTGCCTAGGCTGGTACAAAATGCAGACATCATCACTGTCGCGTCAACACTAGAAAAAATACTACGGCAATTCATTTAATGGCTGATGTGACATGTTATTTCTATATTGGGGGGGGGGACTTTTTTGCCAAATGTATTTACTTCTTTATTTGAAATCAACTTAAAACATTATTCGAAGTTTACTCTTTTGAACTGTTTTCAAAATTTATATTGAAATTCTATAATATTAGAAAGTTCCTCTCAAAATCAGGATCAATGAGTCATTAAGACAAGTTTTGGTGATGCTTTATCAAGACTTCTCATACTAGATTCTAATATCAAATGTAGTTTGCCATTGAGAGAGTTTTTTTTTTTTCATATAATGATATTTTTGCTTCTTTATTCTTTTGTGATTTTTTGTCAGTTTCCACTCAGCTCTTGATAACTGTGATATCCCTCCTTCTCCAATGCTATGTATAATGAAGTGGGAAGTGGTCAGTGATAACAAGCAGATTTTCTAAATTAACATATTTTACAGAAACCCAGTTTGTATAGTCATAAAATAGAGGAAAGCCAATGGATGCTTCCTAATTTGGGAAAAAATGTACCCAGTTTGTATCAGTTTTTACTGCGAAGAGGAAATAAACATTTTTCTCTGATCAGGGAGAAAAGACAGGATTTCATTAATTTATAATGATTCTATGTTCCAGAAACTAAAAGAATTGAAAATATGACCTGTAATAAATGTGACAGAGAATCAGATATCAATTATTTGTACAAAGGATGACAAGGAATAACACTCATCTAAAAATGATTCATGATTTTAAATTTTCATGATTGGAGAATGATAGATTTAATTAAAACTATCTAATACTGGACATAATGTAATCTTCCACATTTCTTTTTTTTCCTTTCAGATCCTTTGATTTTACCATGTATTTTATCCTCATCCTATTATGTTTGTAATTTATGTTTCATGTTTTTCTTTGTCCGCTTTTGAAAATCTTTTCCCATTTCTCACTGACACCATGATTTATCTGATTTCAAAAGATCACCAATCACTTGACTATATCATCACTTTCCCTTTTTCTTTATAGATTGAATACCATTATATATATATATACATATATATATATATATATATATATATATATATATATATATATATATATATATATATATATATATATATATATATATATATATATATATATATATATATATATATATATATATATATATATATGAATAACCCAAACTGTAGAAAGATTCATTTTCACATTACTTGATATAAATAAAAAATTGTACTGAAAATTATCCGGAATGATTTTAACTAATATTACTGGTCAAAATCATCTGAGGGTCAAATTCAGAATCACACATTAACCATCCATGTTGAGAATAATTTTTAACCATTGATTCAAATCAACATTTCATTCACGGGTTCTCCGACCAGCCCAATACTCTACTCATATAGAAATCACTTCCAAATGAGATAAAATAAGATAGAGTGAAAATGGATGAAATGTTGCTTTTCATGTCTACTTCCTATCCAGAAAATTTACTGAGTGAATATTCAGTGTGTATAGACCTGGATACTTCCTTCAGCAAGGAACCTGATTGAAAAATGTCTGCTGTCCCTACTTCTGCTGAATTATACACATTGGCAAAGATGTGTTGTGAGTTTCCAGTGTTGTCTTCAAAGCAGTTCCTTTGGGCATAGATATTGGAATCTTACAAGTTTGTACTACATTTAGTTCAAATGCATTGTTCTTCAAATTCCATAAACTTTTTTGGTAGTATCTTATACATTACAGTTATGAAAAACTGACATATTTTAATTGAACAATAGTAGCCATCAAAGATGGGGAAGGGTTCTATCATTTTTTCAAGTTTGCACATGTTTTTTAGTGCGTTTTAGCACTCCTGGTCATACCGTTTTGCCTAAAGACTTAAAAATTGGTATCGGTACTTCACTACACCCTTCCTAAAAATGTTTTTCTATTTTTGTGAAAAAAGCTTCTTTTTTTTCTTTTTACCTTTTAGGGCCTTATTTTCACAGATTTATCAATAATGTGTAGATTCTCCAGAATCTAGATGCTTTTTCATCTATTTCAGATGTTTTCCTGTGGAAAACATCAGCCATGTCATGAATATGATTTATTCAAACCTTATTTATTCTTCGATCAAATTTATTTTCATGGCTTCAAATTTTGACACTACGGTTGTTTAACTATTCACTGTGATGGCAAGTTTTTATACTTTTTGCAATTTTTATAATTATTTTTGATGACAATCAATTACAACTTAGTATCTGTAAGATTTCTCTGAAAATGCCTCTCTGGGAAACCGAAACAGGTCAACTGAAAGAAAAAATTCAAATTTCAATAAGTGTAAACTTTGGAGCAAATATCCTTGTTCAGTGCGTTAATTCTATAACATCAAATTCATTCAGTCTTAAACACTTTCTAATTCAAAATAGTTTACTTTTCAATCCATCATTTCATGATAAATGTCATTATTTTCTCACATGCTTGACTGTTTCTTCTATAACAAAAAATCTATAGTGAATATTGAATAATGGATCGGATAGAATTTAGCAAGTATGATTTTCTGTAAAAACTGAGTTTTTTGGGGAATATATTTGTTTCTTAACTCTTGGTGCTAAGTGTTTTTATTTTGTTAGTGGAGAGAGAGGAAAGAAAAGATACATGAGAGTTTGGTAATACATCCCAGAGGACCCCCCGACTCCCTTGCCCAAAATATGGGATAAAGAAAATTGGTACCTGAGCCAGGGGTACAAGCTAGGGTGTCAGAATATGGAGGTAAAAATTAGTATCATCCTGAGTACTCCCTCTGGAAATCTGCTAAGCTGAAAATCTAAGAGTTCAACTAGAAGTTACAGTCAGTTAGTCAATTGTTCTTGAGTCAGTATAGCTGGCTGTCAATTTTTTTGGACACAATTGTGTCTAGACATTCCCCCTTTGGGGACCTTCCAAAGATGTGGCACTTCAATAAAAAAAATACAAGAATTGAGTGCTGCTCGCTGTCAGAAAGTGGAGATATTTCAACCATAACCTAAATGGAAAAAGTCATGAACTTTCCAAAATATTTATGTTTATCAATAGACTGCTGGTAAAAAAAAACAATTTTGCTGAAAATCAAAGCTGTGAAGAAAAGAGGAGAGAGACCGCAAGGTAAAAAAAAGGAAAAAAAGACACACCAATGACATAGACAAAATTATTCTTCAGAAAAAAAAGGAAGAGAAAAGAAACATGATTAAAACATCTATTTAAAGACAAAAAGAAAGAAACAATGAATTGTTGTCACATGAGAAAAGGGTCAAAAGCTAGGCAAGGCTGAAATAATGAGAAAAGTCAGTTTTCTCTCTCTACGGCCACAGTGAAGTTTTTTGTTTTTGAAGAATAAATTTTGATTCTAATAATCAGATAGATCATGATATTTTCTGCACACTGTTATTCAACACAGATCATAAGTATGATTTTGTGACAAATATGGTGCAAGTAAATCAAGCAATTATTTTGTTGGAGCTTACAACTAAATAGTCAAACAATTGCAACTAAGAAGAACAAAGCACAAGCCGTACATGTAATATATACAATTGTCTGTTTTATGCACTATGTTGTGAGCCTGATGGTCTGAGCAATCTATTTACCATAATTTCTTTCCTGTTGGATAACCTTTTTTGTTCTTGGAAGTCTCTTTGATTAAGATGACCCAAGTCTAGATACAATGAATTCTATAACATATTGGCAATGAGAATTCTCTAGTGCAGCACATTTACTGTTTGATGCAGACAGTCTGAATTAGGTTAGGCATGTCTCAGCTGTAAGTGATTTTGTGGATAAAATACCTGAATTGAACTGAAATGTTTAGATAAATGAAATAGTCTATAATCAAAATAAGATAAGTTGAAATTCTAATTTTCTCGTATTCAATACTTGTTGAATATCATTTTGATTTATTTTTATTTGATGAAGCATTGTCAACCAGAATTAATTTTTGACAGGTATTTTCTTTCATCGCAACAACTCAGATTGTTGTAGACTGATGTCGTGAGTAGTTGCAATAGAAAGCAATTAAAATCAAGATGAAAGAAAATATTGGTCAAAAATTAATTATGGTTGATGAATCTCTTCCAAAACGTTTTGACAACAGAAGCAATAACTATTGATTGTCAATTTTTGGTTTGTTTTCCAATTTCTGTTATTGTTACTCTTTGAGGATCTGTCAAATGAAAAACCTAATTAAAAGCCAATTAATTTCTAGACCAATGCTGGTGCCCTGATCAATCTTTTTGCATGCGTGAAAAAAAAGTCTGATAATGAAGACATTCATTTTATTTATTTACCTTCAAAATCTATGGCTGCCTCACAGCCTCTAATTAAACTTGAAAACTTTTGGTGTAAAAGCAAAACTTAACAAAATTTGTATTTTCCTCAAAATGCATTCAATGCCAAACATGAAATATTTTGAATCATTATAAGAGGTTTTATAATTCAGGCTACACTCAACTTCAAATTTCTAGCCATCCAGTGTGCCTGCGAACACCTTCACAGATTTGAACATCTGCATATCATTCTCTCCTTATCAATTTATACATCTCTCTCTCTCTCTCTCTATCTATCTATCATATATATATATATATACATATATATATATATATATATATATATATACATATATATATATATATATATATATATATATATATATATATATATATATATATATGTGTGTATATATATCATGCATACATATCGAATATACCAATTTGGAGAGAGATTTCTGGGCAGTCCACTGATTTGTATTGTCCACTCCTCATTTATGAAAGCAATAAGTCTAAAAGCAGAGAAAATTTTGTCTATCATCATCATCATCATCATCATCATCATCACCATCATCATCATCATCATCACCACCATCATCATCATCATCATCAGCAGCAGCAGCAGCAGCAGCAGCAGTCTGTTTGTGTCTGTTGTTACTTAAAATAAAAGCAGCATATTATTTTTTTAATTTAAGCAACTTTCCTGAGTGAGTGAGTATACATTCCTAAACAAAATAAAAGAATAGAATGCTAAGCTAACATTTCCGATCTATATGATTAAATGAAAATGTCATAACCATTTCCACAGTCTTTATTTCTTATCAGCTTTCATAACCAAGTGGAGGAGAGGCTGAAGTCATAAAAGTACCTTAGGTAGAATTTATTTCCATAAGCAAATATCAGAAAAGAAATAAAGGAAATAAAAGAATTCAGAGTCATCTCAGGCTCATCTCTATGACATTTCAAATCTTTGCCTAAAGTTCGAATCTATCACTTCAACAAATATATTTGTAAAAAAAAGTAGAAAAGCCAAAGAAGTCACTGTCTCTTCCAAAATATTCCAGAGTTGTACCATTCAGAATTCTGGCTCCTTCAGACTCCCATTAAACAAACATTTCTATTCTGTTTTTATGTAAAAACTGAACATCAGTAAAAAAAAATTAACATTTTAAAAAGAATTTCATTATCAGCAGTAAGTATTTTGTAAACAATAAATCATGTGAAAAACTAAAATCTCTTGTTTTCTTTGACTCGTGAATAACCATCGATAACAGACTGTAAACTTTACTTCTTTCTTGTCTATTTAAAAAGCTGAATATATTCATCTGTATTTCATATCACTGAAATCTTTTGATTTATTTAAACAATCTCAATCAATACAGAGTATCAAATAATGAAAAATTGTAATTATTGGTCATATAAACTAAAGAATTAAACATTTTTATAAAAACAATTGACAAATTTCATCAAGCATATTTGTTACCAAGAAACAGATTTGCCTATGGTTTTGCTTTTAAGGAATATGATATCTTCTGGTGTTTAATTTCATGAGGGATTTTGGTGTTAATGACAGTTGAGAGAGTAAGTGAATTTTTGGGTAGAAACTGAAATATCCATTGCATCAAAAATATTTGTGGGATTTTGGAAGGTACACTAAAAACACTTTATTTGAAATAGTTTGATCCCTTTTTTGATATTCAGATCTGAAAAAATCTTAAAAACTGTGAAAAATAATAAAAGGAAAATATTCTCTGTGGTTATTCATTTAAAAGTAAACAAGTAATACAAAGAGGATGGGCCACAAAATGTCTTTTCTATCAATTCATTCAGTTTGCATCTATTTCTAATTGATTCTGGTTATTTCCAATGTTGCCTTTTTTATGAAGACCAAATATAACAAAATTCTCACACAAGCATTAAATAGAGTTTTTTTGCTCTTCTAAAAATCAGTTTTCCTTTTTAGAAAAACTTATAGTAAAGAACCTAATTCATGACAAGGATCCTCAAGAATTTTTGGTAATTCATTAAGCTAACCCTTAACCATGTATACCACACTAAAATGTGGTATCTTTGTTCTTTCTCTGATAAAAATCTACTTGCAAATTTTGCTGAAGAGTTTCATTATTTACAGTTATCAAATAATTTATCATTTCCAAAAAAATTGGTAAGAAAACAAACAAGCATTTTCTCGGTTGCTTTAATGTGCTCCAGTAACTGAGTAGTGTTTTTCCATGTGGTGGAATCAGTCCATTTAGGAGCCAGGAATTTAAACACAAATAAAACTATATATCAATTGTGTCAGAAAAATATTCAGGTGGATTTTGGTTTTGCATCAAATGTCCTATCTTTTCTCTTGCTCTTGGTCATCAGCTTTCATTTACTTCTATCAGAATGCAAGGAATGAAATATCAACTTCATCACAGATCAGACCAAGCAATCTTATCAGCAGCCAGGAGCATCTGAAGGCCAACTTTGGTTGTGATTTTGTTATGAAGAGTTTAGAAGCTTTGCTTGAAGTTCATTCATATCTTCTGACATCTGGCCATATCCAAAAGCTTCATATGATTCCTTATGAAGATATATAGTGATTGATGGATTCTGGTGTCAGTTAATAGAATACTACTACCTAGATTATGGAAAAATAGCTGTTCTACAGTTGTGCAATTTTCAGCAGGAAAAATACTTGATAGTTATTATCAGCTTCAACTATTACCATAACGTCAAATAGCAGAAAGCATCTTATGTACAGGGTTAATGTACTTTGATTTAAATGCTTCATCTTTTTACCCGTCCTTGATCTCTTAAATCCAAATGGGTCAAAAGAATAGTGGTAATAATAATAATATTGTTATAATGTATCCTTGGTGTCAGTATATACTAAATAAATTCTTTAAAGCAAAATTGTTTTAGAAACAGATTTTACTAACTAAACCAAGATTTTGGTCTCTCCATTGACTGTATCATAATAACAACAAGTACTGTCCCATCTACTTAACTAGCTCTACTTTCTGATGTTCAAAAATTATTCATAATATCAATACATATGTCCTTTTGAAGGATTTGAATGTTAAAAGTAATTTTCATTTCTACTTTTAGGATCTTTAAGGTATGCTTAATCAGAATAAAATATACTTCAATTTTTCTACCCAGTGGAGAGGTATAATTTTCAAATGGCATCCGAGAAGGCAATTCTTAAAATACCCATTACTTGTTCATTATTCATCATAGACAAGTTTTTTCAACAACCTTTTATAGTATCAAGTGTGTTTAATAACAAATCAAACTTTTACCACAATTTGAACACTGGAAATGTATAAATTCTGAGATGGTGTCCAAGAGGACCAATTAGTTGGCAGTATTTACGGAAAAAAAACACAATTTAGGCTGGATTTGGATGTTAGAATTGATATTTTTAATTTTCAATGGCTTCAAGATATGCTTAATCAGGAAGAAACTGTTCTTCAAATTTTTTCAAGAATAGCACTATGCCTGCGCAAAAATTGCCCATTTTTCCAGTGGTTTTAAATAGGCTATAGTTGGCTACATTTATGGAAAAAACAACCTTACCCTAACAAAACGTTGCTGCAAAAAGGTTTCTCAAAAGTGATGTCTGATGTGGTCAATAACATTCAAAAATTCTACCAAAGTCTGACCATTGGAAAAATATCATTTTCAAGATGGAGTCAAATCATCAAAATTCCCATTACTACTTTATTATAAATCTTAGCTGAGTTTTTTCCACATTTTTTGTAGTACCTGATGTGCTTGATAGCATATCAAACGTTTACTGCAGTTTAACCACTGGACAGGTAAAATTTCCTGGTTGGCCAGATGGCTACCAATTCCTTTTAATGCCTTTTATCCCTCTATCATAGATAAGTAATTTAGGTGCTTAACCCTATGTTTTGAGGATCTAGGAATTCAATTAGCATATTCAAATCATAGTGAAGTGTTCACAATGAAAGAGTAGTTACAAATTGCATAATATTTATCACTAAAAAATTCAAATTCTAATCTAAGAATGTCCATGTAAATCCAAAAGAGTTTTATGAAAGTCTATATGTCAGTAAAATCCTCTGTATTTTTCAGGGATTTTTGTTCTTGCTGTTATTTGGGAAGCAAAAACTGAAACTAAATTTGCATACAAGTATACAAAACCAAATGAAAGTTCTTGGGCACAAGATGAAAGAGAACCTTTTCACTTTTCTCATTAATCAGAAAAGAATTTTCTCATATACTAATTGCGATTGTTTTACCTTAGGTATCCTAATGACTTTTTCTATGCCATGACAAAGTGCTCTTACTTTTGATATGCCATTGTTCAATCAAGAATTGGTAATGTATGAATTTTAAGCATAATGTTTTTCTCTTTTTTTAGATTTTGATCCTTGCATACCTTGCAAAGATCAGAGATTAGACATTTTTTTCGGATTTTTCCTTCCAACATGTTCAGAAACTTCATTAATTTTACTGCAGATAAAATACTGGATGTAGCAAGTCTGATGAATTTTTGTGGCATTGTGCCATATTTGTACTATCATAGAAACAAGTCTGGTGAATTCCTAGTTTACAATCACCACTGACTGGGTAGTAAATGTTTTATCAAATTGTTTGTTACATTGTTATACAAGGCAACAGGCATAGGAGATATGCAAACTAGTAATAGAATACAATTGATATTCGCTTCTTTTAGAAAAGTAAACAAAATCTGTGAGAGATTGGGAAAGTTGTTTATAGTTTAGTAAAACAAACATTTAATCCTTTGTTATGAAAACATACGTTTGTTTTCATTCATACTGAGATTATAAGACAAGATTTAAAACAAGTCACATTTTGATAACAAACAATTTCATTGGCTTGATGACTTGATATTATCACACTAAATCTAGAATGATTTATGAAATCTGTTTATATATATATATATATATATATATATATATATATATATATATATATATATATATATATATATATATATATACACACATAATTATGAATTGCGTTATATTATATTGAAACTCTAATTTGAAATGATCTCCTTTTATTACATGGTATATGAATCATTTGACCTAGACAGCATAAAATAGAACGAGCAATTTCTTTTTAGCTCAACAGTAAGAGCAACATTAAGTTGAAATGTCCACTCTATTGACTGCAGGTTTGATTCTTGCAGCACCCCTATTTTCTTCAGTTGTTTATTCTATTTACCTGGTCTAGGCCAAATGATATATCAAATGTGTAATGAGGGGAAGATCATTTAATAAATAAGTTCCAATAAAATTCAACACAATCTTTAATCTATAAATATTCTATTTTAGCAGCTGAAATTAACTCTAAAGGAAATATTTTCTAATTATCTGTATAATAAATGAGGTACCTGTCAATGGTGCGTACAATGTTCAAGATGTAAACAAAGAAAAGGGCTAGAGTTTTCTGATGCGTAAAATAGTTTCTCTTCAGGGGGCATAGCAAGAGATTTAGGGGTCCAAGCATTTCAAAATAGCTCCTCCCCCACTTTAACGTATGCCTGATCTTTTATTGGGGAAATGTTTCCCTCCACTTTTAACCCCTTAAAAGTGGAAGACATACCTTCACTTCTGAAACCCTAAAGGAAGGGGAAAACAGTCTCCCTCCACTTTTGATTCCTTAAAGGAGAGAAGAGGTTCTCCACACTTTTGACCTATAAAGGTTGAAAAAGCCCCTCCTCAATTTTGACCCCTTGAAGGAGGGAAAAATCTCCCCTCAATTATGTCCCCTCAGATAATTATATATAAGCAAATAAAATAAGGTGGTATGTGCAGTGGATGAAAAGTGAGGTTCAATTCTGGCATTTTAGTCACACTGTACGGAGAAACCTCCTCTGAAACCATTAAATTTTTTTTTCCTCAGAAGATTTTATTTCAAAACCTTTCCCTAGGTCCATCTAGTATTCATATCAATTTTGATTTGGTTGCAACCTCATTTGGATGTTTTTTTTATAGCATGACGGACAAATAACTGACATATGGTGTGACATCTCCTACCTATATGTGTAAATAGAATGAATATTACATATATAATGTATCATTTTTAAAGTACATTTAATATAATATGAATCTGAAAATGATATTTCAGGAAGTAAGAAAATATCAAAAGATTTATTTGTTAAAATCAAGGAAAGTAGTGCAAGCAAATCTGCTTTGACCGAAGCTTCACTTCACCTTTTGGAAATCTTTGAATTATGATAAAAATTAACTTTCAAAGCGGAAGTGAGTGAATTTCCTCTGAAATGGTTTTTTTTTTTAATCTTTTCAAACAACCAAATTTATGCATAAATATTAAACTTAATATTTCTCAAGAGAATATGTTTCTGGCAATTTTTCAGTTTTAGTTGATTATGTACACAAAGAGGCAACTTTCACAGTTTTTACTTGAAAACTAAATACCAAAACATACATAACATATTGAATAGTCAATAGAACAATTTTTTCTAACGATTTTCTAATAAATCCATATTAGACCTTATAATCTGCTGTCCACACCCTACACATACTAAATTCCAATTCCCAGTTGTGTATAGATGCTCAATTCCAATGCTAGATTGATGAAAGATGCTGCTTTCCCATACCTTGGCATTAAAAGGTGCTAAATTTCAATGTTTAGGTTCTAACAGATGCTAAAACCCAAACATCAGGCACTGAAAGATGCTTATATCCAATACCCATACACTAGAAGATGCTTCCTGAGTGGGTGTGCAAAAAAACATATTTCCCTATAAATGCTGAGATTACCTGCTCATCACATTCAAAGAAGAACTTGAATTATTACAATTATTTGAAATGAAAATTTATTCACAGTATAATTTCTAATGAGTAAATGATTTGAGTTTATATCAGTCATATATTGGTCAGAAAAATCTATCAATAATTTACTAATCTCTTTGGAGAAAACACACTTAAGATTTTCACTGTTTCGCTTTAAAATTTATCTTTTTCTGTAACATGGTTTGTTGTAGTGCTGTTTGTGATATAAAACAGGTGGGTAGTAGACCCCAGCATTTTTATCTATATCATTACTCATTCAATCTAAAAAACTGTGAAAAAAAACAGAATTTCTCCTTGAACCCATTAGCCCAATATTTTGGGCTGAGCACTATTTATAAACCCAATGACAGGGATGACATGGCAGATGAAGTTACAGAGGCATAAAGGTTCGAACAATCATTGATGTAAATGAATACGAAAATATTAGATGAAATTTGGTATACTGTTGTGGTTATTTGGTGGCATTATATAATAATAAACAAACTTCAGAAAATGTCTTTGTTCATTTGTTCAAATCTAACAGTTTTTGTACCAGAGATAATGTTGCTGTCTTTGAACTACAGGTTACCTTTGCATATATCGCCCATAGCCAAGTTATCATGGCTCAGTTATAACAGGGTGGCTTTCTTGGATCCCAAGATCTGCGTTTTATTGGAGGACACCTGTTATATACATTTTTGAAAATGCTGATGCTAAAAGTGAGCCATTACTAAAACTAAATATATTCTTGGCACTTTTATTCAACATAAACTTAGTGATAGATATCACATAATTCAAAATTTACTATCAACATTTAGTGTAAATTCATTCAAAACACAGAAATTCTAAAGCAAGAATTTCTTATTATTTTGATGGGTTATAATCTTAATTTGATACAAGTATGAAGATTCAGAAAACTTCTCTCAAAAGGGAACCCAAGCTTTATTCATCATTTGGTTGAAGCTGAATTAATGAGGGAGAGGTATGAACAGACTCTTACCACTTACCCATCTATTTGTTGATTCAAATATTAAAGTAAGAATTAATGACATTAGGTCCAAGTGGAAGAAGAGGGGCAGGAAGAGAAATTGAGTTTCAATGTTTGAACTGGGTCAGAGGATTCTTTGCAAGTCAACCATACGAGAGAAGAAGGTAAGAAATCAAACTAACTAGTGCTTTTTCAACTTCAACATTTGTTACACATCCTATAATTCCCCATTTTTGGTGCAAATTGATACCTACATATTTTGAAAGGGAAGTATGAACCATAGTTGCAGATTAAAAATTTACCGACATGGTACCACAAGTGAAATATAGAATGAACTGTCATCCTGCTCTCATCCCTCACAACACTATGCAAAATGTAATCAAAAAATCAAATGGAACATTAGTAATTTGGTATTAGCGAAAAGAGAGGATCCAGAGAAGAACTAATCAAACTAAAGAGCAGATTTTTCCTGTACAAATAAAGAAAAGAAATAGGAAAAGAGAGTAAAATTGGCTTTTCTATTCATTAAAAAAACTCAAAGACAGTGTTGTATGATTCAAAACTATCTCATATCACATAACCAGTATCATTGTACAGCTCCGAAAGAGGTATAAACTGAATATCATTCAAGTTGACACTTCCACTTTAAAGTCAACCAAGGATGAGAAAGACAACTCTATAATCTAAGATACTAAAGATACTTCTCAGGTAGGACAAGGCAATGAAAGTTACATCAGCATGTTTGGATACAAAATATGGAACAATTGAAAATGGACTTGGAGGAGACCCAATCACAAAACTGAGAACAAAATCGTCTACTTCCTAGCAGACAAAAGTGACATAATCAAAGATATTCAAGTCCTAAACCAAACCAATGGGAAGCACACAGAGAATGGTAAGATGTAAAATATATATATAGGCAAATGTTCCGCTCCAAACTGCAAAAAATGCATCCACCTGATGGTCACCTGTGGGGCTGAAACATGAAACCTTACCAAAAGATTGAACCATGCAATGTGCACTGGGGAGAATCATGCAAAACATCACAGCGCAATATATTAAAGAAAAAATCAGAGTCAGAGATATAAAATTAATTAGAAAATTCAAATGGCAATGGGCTGGTCATGTTGCAAGAGTGACAACCAATGGACATCACAACTCACAATGTGGATCGCCTGAGATCATATGTGGAACTGTGGCTCCATGATTGGCTCCATGACACCTATGATATAGAAGTCTGATGTATCCTACCCAACAATGATTGCTAAATGGCTGATGATGATGATCAGACTGATAAAGTGCCATATTCTCTTATAGGCTCTCCGTTCTATGAAAGTGCCATCATATTTGGTGAGAGAAAGTGATGTCTTCCATCCATTAGTGCTTATTATACGAGTAGATAACCTCATCCTCTTGACATTACAGATGCCTAAATTCTTAAAGTTATCACAGGAAATTAATCGCACTCCTATTTGTACATACAGTCTTATTACATAGTTTACTAGATACACACACATAAACACATCTATATCAGCAGAGATATCCAATGTTGCCCATGGAAAATAACTTAAATTTTTACAACACAGTTGAAGGTATATATTTCTTCATACACTACACACTAAATTGAAAACAAAGGATTTTTCACTGAGAGCTTATAATTTACTCATTTGACATCTAGATTTAACATTTAATATTCGTTTAACCATAAAAACCAGAAAATTGTGCAGGATTTTTTTTTCAGAAGAAATTCTCGGTGCTTTCAATCAATAAAACCTCCATTATGTTTTGGGAAGTGTCAATTTTGGAACAATGTTTTCTTGAAACAGTTTGTGCCTTTGCATTACTAGTCAGCTCAGTGATAGGAGCAACGTTATGTTGAAGTGACTACCCTATCTATCACTGGCCCGATTCTTGTAGCAACCCCATTCTCCTTAACTATTTATTCTGTTTACCTTGTCTAGGCCAAGTGATGTATTAACCGAATAATGTAGGGAGATAATATTAAATAAGATTTTCAATACAATATAATGCAATTTATGATCATGTACGTGTATATATACATATATATATATATATATGTATAAATATATATGTACATACACATATATATATATATATATATATATATATATATATAGATAGATAGATAGATAGATAGATAGGCAGATAGGCAGATAGGCATATGAACCAGACAGCAGGTTGAGGGTCAACTGCAGCCCTAAATTTGTGCAAATAAGTGTTTAATTTGTGACAAAACAGAGTATCATGGCAAAGCAATGTAAAATCTCAGGCAAATCAAACCCTCTGCATCTTTTACATGTGTTCATATATACACATAATTATTTATGTATGAACATGAACACGCGCATACCCAAGTATAGCATATACATACTTATATCACTATCTGGTTCATGATACTTATGATTTTACAAGAGTGGTTAATCACCATTTTGACTGATCTATGCCTTCTTAAGTCAGCTTCTCCATCAAAATATCAAATGTCAACATTTTATTCACCTTCTTCCTCCCACCCCACTCTTCTTTTTACAGTTAACGGCTACGGAAGGGAAGAAAAAAAGTGAAAGAGAAAAAACAGTATAGAAGTGAATATACACTGACATTATCGGCTATGGAAAGAAAGAAAGAAGAAAAGAAGGAAAAAAAAATAGTCATGAAGAAATGTAGATATCAACAACCATGGAGAGAGAGAGAGAGGGAAAAAGAAAATAGGGAGAGATGATAGAGGGAGAGAAGAGAGGAAGAAAACATGAACGCCTGAATGTTTTCATTTTTTCTATTATTTCATCATTTGTGCTGAAAAAAATTGACACCTCTAATTTTGTTTTACTTTAAGAATAATTGAATTATGATCAAAATTTCAGAAAATTCATTGATTTTTTTCTTTTTTTGTTGGGATTTATTTATGCAATTAAAACTAAACAGAAAATTCCCTCTTCATAAGAGTAAGTAAAGTCTGACGTTTCCTCTTTGATCTGTTCAAATTTTGATTTTATTTTTTGGATGGAAAAAGGAGAACATGATTAATACAATTCTGACATGAAAATATATGACTTATATTAGTGTTTTCCAAATTTTTAAAACTAAAACTTGAATCTAAATCAATCACTTTTTGTTGTAAAATTACTGTTTCACAGAAATTCAAATTGAAATTGTAAAATCCATTTATGATTTTTGAAAAACTTATATACATGTGATTCAAATGACAAAGAACGTTTGTAACAGTCATAAAATGTATTTTTCCAGTTTTTATGGAACTATTAGATCAGGAGGGTCCCGATCAGAATGCGTCTTTTGGAACCTTATTAAAGCATGGTATCTGTTCTCCTCACATAAACGAAAACATTGCATCAATATCCCATATGGAATTTTGAACATTATCGTGATTGTATTCTAATTGTTTCTTTAATAAATTTTTACTTAATCTGATATTTTCTTTCAATTTACAAGACAACAAAAGTCATCATGAATTTTATTTATTGAAGTCATTGAAAACCATGTGACACAGTATTCCCGTTCTCAATTTTCATCATCATCTACTATAAGTCAAATGGACAAAGACCTTCCATAACGACCGTGATTGAGCTAAGCTTTGCCTTTGCATCCCTTCATCTTGTGTCTGGCCTTTTTCTACTGTCCCTTCCTCTCTCTTATAGTAATCCCTTGCATTGCTCTTTCCATTTTGAATTCGTTTTGTTAATTTCTATGTTTTGCATCCATGAATCATAGCTTGTATTATGCATTCATTGTATATTTTACACACATTGGCAAGGTATTCTTCAAGATGTCTCTATTCATACCAAATGATTTCCAGTCAATTGTTATGCATTGTTTTATTTCACTTTCGTTGTCTTTCTCTAACTTTATTACCTGTCCTATATAAATTAATTCATCAACCTCTTGAAGAACTCTGCCCTTTATTCTTATATGGTCTTTAGGGGGATCTTATTGCTGAACATTAGATCTATCTCAGTTCTGTACATAATTAAGGCTGAATTTTAACTTTCCAAATTTAGCTCCGTCAGCATGTTTTGCAATTCTAATGCTTCTAATGCCATGGAAACGTCATCAGCAAATCTGAAGGGGTTTAAATATTCTCCATCTATGTTATCATTTCCTCCCACTCAGTTTTGTGATCAATGTTTTCAAGAATTGCTGTACATGAATTTATTTATCTATGAGTTTTATTCTTACTAGGAACTTATTCTCTGTTCTAATATGTGCTGTTGATTTATTCCCTAACTGAGCTCATATTCATGCAAGGTCATTTCTAAGCAAACCTCAGATTCTGATGACACCTTTTATATTGTTTTTACGTAATGTAATATTCTGATGATATTTTTTTATGAGGTTGGTTGTCATTTGACCTTATATTCTGATAACTTTAGAGGGCATAGGGAGTTAGTTAGGTGTACATAACACAATATCTCCAAATGTTCTCAATGAATTTCAGTGAAATTTTGTGGACTGGTGGGCAATAGTTAACTGAAAGAGTATATACATTTTGAAGTGGATCCAGGGATTTGCATTGTAGCTATATGTACACAGCACAATATCTCCAAAAGTTTTCAATTAATTTCAGTGAGATTTTATGGAAGGGTAAGTAATGTGCAAAGAAAGAGGTATCTAAATTTTGTGGCAGATCCAGGAATGTTTCACAGTCACCTACCTGCTATCGTAGCTATATAAACATAATACCTCCAAAGGTTCTCAATGAATTTCAATGAAATTTTGTTGAATATTGGCCTATATATATATATATATATATATATATATATATATATATAGATAGATAGATAGATATAGATATAGATATAGATATATATAGATATATACATATATATATATATATATACATAAATGTATATATATATATATATATATATATATATATATATATATATATATATATATATATATGTATAAATATAAATATATATGTATTGCAAAAATCAAAGACACATCTTTATTAAAATGGTTCAGGCTTCCTGATACAATGCAGTTCCTTATAACACTATTCGCATATCCTGATATCATGTGATTATACAAAGGAAATGACTGGGCATAAAAGTCTGGCAAAGAGGGCCTTTAAACTAGTAAGAATAAACTCACACCTATCAGATCACAGACAACATGATGTCACTAATGTGCTTATACACTTTGAATAACATCATACAAATGGAAGAAATTTATGGTTTGGTAAATGTAAATTCATTGATTATTCTCAGCGTTTATTTTATCTATTATCGTTACTCGACCAAAACTCACAACATCAGTTTCTTCAGTTCTTAGGCTGGTCTTGCTTGCTAGCTATGTATGCATATATCACAAATACAGGCTGCTTCAAAGGAGGTAGAGGGCTGAAAATTTCAATATTTATATATTTTTCTGTCTAGAAAAAACTTTTTTGTTTTTCGAGATGCCCCAATAGGTTTTTAGTGTGGGGTCAATTTACAATCTGAGTTTTTGCTAAATTGATCACTTTTTTTTTCCAGCAGCATCCATGCTTGTTTTAGGAAAATTATAAATAAAATTATAAAGTCTACACTATTCTTAAGAATCAATATTAATCAAAGAAGGTTTTTATCAATATGAACTAATCATAACTGTGGCATATTTCAACAAATAGTACTGAAGAATATGTCATATTGAATGTTAGACATACAAAAAATAAAATCAGCATCCATTTAATTCAGGAAAATATGCGAATAAGGAAGGAAAAAATTCAGAAACCGTTAATACAGACTCGATGATGTTATGCCATAATAACATTAATACAGTTAACTATACAAGTGCATACTTAAAAAAGGCAGTTTTAACACAATGATCTGTAAAAGTATTCTGAAGTAACAACTACAAAACTTGAGAAAAACAACTGAACAGATCCCATTAAGTGTGAAACTGTAGAAAACAATTTTTTTGGTGCAGAGGTGAAGGAACATATTCTTCAAAATCCGATTTTGAGTTCACAAATGGGAAAGAGTTACATTTCACACTTGGAAAAAAATATTAAAAAAGGCATAACAAGTTAAGAATAAAAAAATCGCTTTGTCTCTCTTACCAAATTTCAAATTACTGAGTGCATGGCAATATACTCAAGTTGCAAAAGATTCTGCACATTTCTTTGGAGCTGTTAAAATCTATACCTCTATAGGTGGAAAGGGACCTATGGTAGATTTACATAAAATGTTATATGAAGCACAACCAGTTACAACCTTTGGTTCTTTTAACACCAATGCACTGTGACATCTTTCTTGCATTTGAAATAAAACTCAGTGGTACACTTAACAAAGATTTAATTCTGTATATTTAGCAGGTGTGGATATTTTTAGAGCATTGGACTGCCATTCTTGAGGCCTATTTTCTATTCAACAATGACAGACTGATATTGATTTTAAATTATGATTCAGCTTAGAATTTGAAAACATGTGAGTAGAGTACTGAACAAGAAACAGAATAAACGCTTGAGTGGAAAATTCAAATAAAAAACATAGAAAGAAGCATGCCATTCTATGATACCCAATATAAGCAACCAAATGAAATGTTGAAAATTTATTTTCTTTAAACATCCTTTACTGAAAGTTATCAGTGGCATCCAAATAGTATTAAAAACTTTTCAGGACATCTATTCAATACAAATTTCATAAAACAGGTTGTGTTAGTCACTCAATTAAAACCGTGACCAATGTCTTTTGACAGCATGTCATGTGGGGATAGGGGTCATTTATAATAAACTTGATTGCAAATTGAATCTCTAACCAGAAACCAATTGAATGGTGATTTTTTTTTTAAGCAATTTTTTTTCTTGACATAACAGTTAGAGGTAGTGGACAATTTAAAATTAACTTGATTGCAAATTAGATCCCTAACCAAAAACCTATTGAAGGGTGAATTTAAAAAAAAAAAAGAAAAAAAAAAGAAAAAAAAAAAGAGAGGCAATTATTTTTCTTGACATAACACAGAATATATGTTTGGATTTTCAGCCCTCTAGTTCTGTTGGTGTTCTATTAAAATGACAGTAATCATTGTTGGTCTTTTAGCAGTTTTCACATTCAAAATTCGAAGAATAATAATTAAGTTACAATAATAATTTTGAGAGAAATTATTTCAAGGAGGAATATCCCAAAGAGATGAAAGGACAAAAGATTTACCAAAAGTTGTTTTCACCTTTATTGGCAAATTATGAATTCAGTTGCTGAATATCTGTAATGGAAGATTTTTTTCGAATAACAAAAAAGGTGTAAAAACTTTAGTTATTTATAGAATAATTTGATGACTTTAAAATTTATATAGTGATAATCTCTACTTTTGTAAAATGAGATCAGGGAAAGCAGGAGGTTTTGAAATTGCCAAATGACTATTCTCATCTATTTAACAGCCTTTTGCAGCTCAGATAGTCATGTATTTATAAAAAAATTGAAAATTTGTAATAATTGATCCTTTTATATGTGCAATAAATGGTGCTGAAATTTGTTATGCAGAAATAACCTTCCAGAGACATTCAGTGTAAAGAGGCAAGTTTTCTTTATTTGTCCTCACAGCACTTAACATTTTGGCTAGCCATAAACTCACCACACTTTTGAGGTTGTCATGTGATAAGGAAATCCTGACTGTTATTTTTATTACATTTTTATGCTTCAGTATCTTCACTTTATTTAATGCTGGCAAATACTCGAGCAAAAGAAAAAAAAAGTTCCACGTTTATGTAAATAACTATATTTCCCATCCTGGGTAATTTTATTTTTGTGCTTCTTCATTTCCTTCCTTTCACCTGTCTGTTTCAAGAGTAATTTTTATGCTCTGGTTTATGACTTGGAAATAATCTATTTATTATGGAGTGTAGAAATAAGAGTCATGAAACCAGCTTCATATGATTTGAAGATGTCAACAAAACAAGCAAACCAATCTCTCAACTCACATATAATCAGAATTATAAATCAAATTTACTACATAAATTCACTGGATAAATCAAATTTATTGTGTTCAATAAAAAGAAGTCTACAATAAGCATTAAACTAACCTTACATTTACCAGCATCTTCAAATAAAAGTCATAAGGTTCCTTACACAGAAAAACTGACAAATTTCATTAATATTTCTATAGCTATACAAGATGGATGGATTCAGTTTATGATGCAGTATAGCAAAGATATGCAAAGAGCCAAACCTATAAGAAAATGTCAAGCAAAACTATTAACTCCTTATTATATCAAGAAAAAACGTTTGATTTTTTGTCTTTTGACCCCCTTCCGGTTTTTAGTGAGGGTTCAATTCGCAATGCAAGTTTAAGCTAAATTGGCCACTCAGTTTGTGTATGGCAGCATTCATGCTTGCTTTTTTGAAAATAAAGACATTTTAGTGATCACTGCCTAACAAAAGAAAGAAAGAAATACATTATTTATGGATGATCTTTTTTACCAAAATGAGAATTGATTGTTCCAAACACAGCATGCTATAAAAAGACATTGGTCATGTGATGATTTCAAATGAGTGACTATCCAGACCCATGTTTTCTGTTATTTATTGAAAAATTATATTTTGTTTTCCATGTTTTAAATAAGCCTTTCTTACATAAAATGCTACGTGGAATATTTCTTGAAAAAGAAAATTATTTTCATTTTATTGAATTTTATGGTTGCTACTGAACATTGGTAGCCATTAAAGAGGGCAAAGAGCTCTTTTTTTTAACATATGTACATATTTGTACATGTTTTTGTATTCCAGCGCTCCTGGATATTTAGCCTACAGACTGGAAAATTGACATGAGTTCTCCATTGAAGCACTTCTGAAAAAAAAAAGGTTTATTTAACCTTTTAGCTGGGGCTTAATATCATGTTTTCTCCAGAATCTAGATGCTTTAAGATGTCTTTTAACTCTATTCTAGATGTTTTTCCTTAGAAATGCTTGTGATGTCATAAATGTAATTTTTTCTGACCATATTTATTCGTTGAGGGAATTTTTTTCCATGACTTCAAATTTTGATGCTATATTATTTCCAATTATTGACTGTGATGGCCAGTTGTTGATATTATCATTATTATCATTTTTATAATTAACTCTATCTTATCATTGTTGCTTGTAAATGAAGAAGCAGTTTGCTACAAAATTGGAGTCTGCATCACACCTTTTAGAAACCTTTCTATCATAGAGTTTGCTTTAACAACTTTGGACAAGAAAACATTGATATTTAAACATTAAAAAAACCCTGAAAGTTTCAATTCCTTTGCATCTTCAATTTGCTATTATGTATCATTGAAAGTAGACATGTTTTACTGATGTGTCATAAAAATCGGTAGTTTAAGAACTGAGTAATGCATCAGTTTGAAATCTCGGGTGAAATTGAACAAAATGGCTACCAAATCATTTTATATGCCAACAGAAATCAATGGAGAAACAAACATTTCTCAGTAATCCCCTTTTGAAAAAACAGGCAAGTTCAGAGAAAAATGCAAGATCTATTTCATCATATCCATTATCTTATTTGTAAGGGAGGTAATAACCATTTCTAGGTTTAGGACTGAGATCAATCAATTACCTTACACTGACTAAAGTGACTAAAGTGATCAGGCAATCAGTGCAGAATTAGGTTGGAATTGCTCACTTTGTGATAAAAGTATAAAACTGCGTATAGTGATACTTTAGGATGTACTTTATAATTTCAGATATGGAGACATTCTGAAATGGACTTTCTATAGCAATGATTATTAAGTAATAAATCTAACCCAGCAGGCCCCCAAATATCTCCCAATGAAACACAAATTCCTGTATCCATCCCAAAATTTGATCACACTTTTTTCATCTTGTGGGCAACCTTTCACAAATTTCATTGAGATCTTTTGGAGATATAGTATGGAAAGACATGAGTGAATACAAAAATGTGTCAATAAAACAGAAAACAGGAAAAAAATTTTCTCATAAATTTCTAACTCCGCTCCTGTAAGTACAGTATTTTCAATAATTTCAATAAATGAGTTTTGAACATTTCATTAAAATTGAATGATATGCTGATTTTTGGAAGACCTTGAAATTTTTCAGGTGTTGATTTTCTGGTGAAAATCAAATCCATATTGTTCATACCTAATATAAAACAATATAAAAACCATTCATAAAATTTTCACTTAAAACATAATTGATTAATCCTTTATAAATAATTCTTGATCAAACAGAAGAAATTATTATTACAGTTTAGAAATTTCAAAGAAAATTATTTCTATTACTGTAAATTTGGGTATCATCTCTGATATCATTCTGACAATCTACACATTAAGGCTTGTATGAAGTATGCTTTGTAAAGTATCAAGAGGCTTTTGCCTCTTGACTTCAAAATAACTTCTAGACAACTCTCAAAGCAAACACGATTGCTTGAAGCTCCATGAAAAGGAAGATCTTTGCAAACATGGTTATGTTTGAATCTGTATCTTCAGAGAATGAAAAATAAGTGCTTTTGCATAAGGAGTACTTTGCAAGCAGGAAAATGAATTCAAAGACTTATTGATAAACTTGATGCAACGTATCTTTTGAGCTGAGAATTTCCTGCTGGAATACTCTGGCAGTAGAAGTAAAAGGTTGCCACTTTTGCTTAACTCTTTCCATGGGACAGAGTAGGGCATCATTGTAACAACAAAAGGAAATCAAAATACATTTAGAGTCTGCAACACTTATTTTCATTGCTATGAAAGGTTTCTTATTTAACCTTTGCTCAAGAGTTTATTAAAGTAAGAAGATAAAATACCAAAGCAAAGAACAATGATCTCTGCTTTTGACTTTCAAGTTGGGAGATTCTCTACTTTTAATGGTTGTTGCAGAAAGATGAACAATGCAAAAATTCCTGCCACACAGATATTTTCTCCGTGGAGATGTAATCTATCCACAATACTTGGATATCAGAAACATGTCATTGCTTATTGAATCACTTCATTTGAACTAAGCTTTCTTTTATAGTAAATCATATCACTGAATTGAAAATGAAAGTATAAAAAATGAGCAAATGTTTGTATGTAGAAAGCTAATTGCACAAAGTAAAATATTTTGGTCTACATGAAGTTGAGGTCAAACTATATAGATATTTTAAACATTTATATTTGTATAATAAAACTGAATTTTATATATATATTAAACTGAATAGAACTGACATTTTAGATGGCTGAGCAAACAGCTTTTAGGTGCCAAGGCAATTTATCTCATTCATTTTGGCTTTTTTTCATTCTACAGAGGTGCCAGAGCAGTATTGTATCCCTGATTAGAGCAGTTTTATTGAGATTCAAAGTTCTCATTAATTTAACTTAAATGAAAGAAAAGAATCTATTGCAGTTGTATTTTTTCATGTCATGCAGTCATAGACTAGAAATTTGATGAAGAAATTTTTTCTCAGACTCAAAACTCAGGAAACTTTATTGCAATTGTTTATGCTTTTTATTTCTATTTTGATTTAGATCTGTAGCTGATTATTGAAAGAAAAATTGAAATTAAGCAGAGAAAGAAGCTGATCACGCAATCAGAATGAATTTTGATTAAATGAACACAATTATATGAATATGCATGTATGCACAAAAGATGTGTGTGTGTGTGTGCATGAGTTCGTGTGTGTAAAAAAAAGATTAAAAATGAAACTGATTTTCTTATTTAGCTTCACAAAATCTTTAATCGCAATCCTTGAAATCGATACACAGTGGTCTCCATTGTTTCTCATTGAGAATGAAATAATTTGAAATAAAAATATAATTCGACTGCAAACAATTTTTGTTATCAAACTGCTCTCTAATGTCATACCCTGCTTCATGTATACAAAATGTCTTCAATGGAATAAATATTTTTTCAAGATCAAAATTTAACCACATTTTGTGTATTTAAGTGTTAAAAAATGTTGGAGATTGTCCGCCAGTTTTTGATATACTGATATTTGATGAATCATAAAATGTATATCTATAGATTTTATACATTTGAAAATATCATAATAGAATTTTCCTTCCATAACCACAGTGGTAATAATATCTACCTATCCAGTATTCATCACATGATAGGATCAACAAGGAAGAAATTAGTCTTCGGAGGGAAGGAACAAAGAAAAAGTGAAAGAACAGATGAAATTATTTCCTAGATTCACATTAAACAAATATTCATATATACCAAATTTTCAAAATATGTTCAATTTTTTTTAAAAAAAAGTCGAAAAAAGTATCATCTGATCATTAACTATTGCACTTCGAGCATATGGAGTGCATAAAAAATGAAGTCTTTGCAAACATGATGGATGTGTATCTTAAATATTTGCATGTCCCCTGTTTATCAACATATCTGCTTTACCGTAGTTTGCTTAAACGAGTGCAATTTTTTTATTTCTAATTTCCAATTTATATGGAAATCACCACTTTTCTGAAGACATGCCAAAAATTGTTGGGGCAAATGCAATTTTGTAGGAACAAAACATATATTTTTATTGCCAGAATGGGTTAATTTACATCTACTTTACCCCCGACATTTGCCCCTGTCCTCACTTTAAAGAAAATTATAGCATTAATGCCAACACCCTTTCATATGTCACAACAAAAATTAAAGAACAATTTAATGGTCATACGACACAATATTTCCCCTTCCGCTACGCTTACCAAAAGAATCAACAATAACGTCAAAATCATTTTGAAATACTTCATTAGAAATATTGGGAATACAGTGGATCATGACCCAGTTTTTCTACTATCATAGTGAAATCTATATAAGTGAGAATTTGCCATAGACTGCTGAAACTGAGCTTAACAGAGGTTTTTATCTGGGTTGTCAAAAAAATGGTTTAAGTTGAAAATGTCATGCCTATGGAGCCATTAGAGAGTTTCAGTGAAGTTTCATCATTCAAAAATTCCATACCCATGATGAATCTCTGAGGAATAATGAAAAATAATGAAAATATTTTTTGTGTCCTTACTGGGTATCAAGGGTGATATGATATGGAACATCACAAAAGACAATGTCACAATTCATGTCAATGAGCAGTTTCTTTTTTTTTTCATTATCTTGTTGTAGTAATCAAACAGAATTACAGATGTTCCAAGTTTTGTACAACTTCAAAGTTTTTGATTAGAGAAGATGTTGTGCTTCATGCAGTGTCAAGATCAAGGAATTTTGATTGCAAATAGGATGATAAACCATTAACTTGAAAAAAGGATCTTTTTGAGGAGTTGCATACAAAAATCCGAAGTTCAAACAGTTGATGAGGAGAGCATTATGAACTGATTCATCATTTGTATTTTCATTTTGAGTTATGCCAAGAAAGAGTTTTGATGATTGAAAGAGTTTTTTAAACAGCTTTTAATGCTGTATAACATGAAGAGTGCTATACATCCTTTTCAATGTTTTCAATGTTGTTGGGTCTAAGTTGTCATCTTCTTGCACGACCATGACTTTGCCATGATTGTGAGAAAACCTTTCTAAAAAATTTTACATTGCATTGATAGTGTTCACACAGTTCCATAATACTGGAAAAAATTTGTTGGCTTTTTGAAGAGCCAGATTAAGACGACATTCATTGCAATGAACGTTAATTGCATCCTTAGTTTTTTCTTTCATGAAACCAACAACTCCTTTTTCTTCCTTTCAGATAGCAGGCGAGCCATCAAATTCATATCATATTCCACAAGATTGTTGAAATCAAATTCATGCTTCACTATCACGATGCAAAACTAACTTGTCAAAGCTACTCCTATGATAGAAACGATATCATAAAACCCAGAAGAAACTTTCATTGATGATTCCATCCAACAAAAACTGCAAACAAAAATGAATTTGTTCTCACTTGAAAATGTTACTGGTTCCATCAGCAAATAGTACACTGTTTTTTAGGGTTGATTCTTTTAGATGGAAGATTGTGTACAGGTGACCATAAGTATTAAAAATTTCATCATTGACATCTTCCCATCATTCCATCAGACCAGAAGGGTAAAAGGACATACTGCTTGCTCTGTGGTACATCAAATACTCAAATGCAGATTGTTATTAAATTGGTGAAATGTAACAAAACTTACAATTTGATACAACGTTTTACTTTATTTATTTTCTGAAATATCTCTGCTTCTATAGGCAGCACAGATTAATTTTCTTTTCTTACTAAATGCACAAAGCTTTTGACGATAAAATTATAATAAATTCAATGAGTTGGGTGTTTTTGTTGTCAGGTAGCTCAACGCAGTGAGCAGCACGCCTACAAACATATTACAATGGTAAAATATGGAGGTTGATTGAAAATGAAAGTGTTTTTTTTCAGTCTCAGTGTTATTTCTTAGAATTAAATTGAATTCACATTCATGCAGTGAGAGATGAAATGAAAATAGACAAAAAAATCCAAGAAAATGATCAAATTAATTTGCTTTGAGGTATTATTTCCTGCCTTCTTTCTCTTATTTTTTCATTCCTTTTTTTCCTTCCTTTCTTCTTTCTTTCATTGCCCGGACTTTGCTTGATGCCATTAGTTTGTTATGGGTTCGGTAGGCTCAGCAGTAGCTGTGGGCCTACTTTTTGTCATACATAAGTTGAAGGTTAACACCAAAATGAAAATCAGCGGTTAAAAGGTATAACCTTAAAGATGATCTTGGAGTGCTAGCTAACACTGTATATGTTGACATATGTAGTTATATCAATAATGTAAAAGATTTGAACACAACTTTCTTCCAGTATGTATGTCCTTGTATATTTATGATCATCTACGTAGACACTTTTCAACCAGAAGCTTTCATATGGAAAGAAGCCACTCTAGTTCATCACTGATCCGCTTAAGGTGCTGACTTTACAAATGTCATAAAAATTGGACTTTAGCCAAACCTTATATGCTCACTGATTCCCCTTCTATTCTTTCAAGCAGAACCAAATATCAACAATCCTAAAAGCTACACATGATTTCACCAGAATGTTCTATCATGGTTCCCTTCTCCCTTGTTCATCAACCAAACAAAACGATAAAGTATTTATTTGTCTAAAATTAAATTTCCAATAATGACTCTTTTATGCAATTTCTTAATCATTCAATTAGACATTCTTAATCAATATGCAGAATTAACTATGTCCTAAGGATAGGATGTACTTTAATCATGTTTTATATGACATAACTTTTATCTTTACACTTCAAATAAGTGTAGCTCTTTTAAATATCTTGAGTACCTCACACTTGCTTCTAAGTAGGATTCCATACATCAAAATGCTGATATTGTGTATTATCAAGAAATTAAATGGAAAGGTCCAGGAAAGGTTTTTCGACCAGTATGGAAAATTGTGTTTGTTAGACATGGAAATACGTATGCGTGCATACCTACTAGTCATTTAGTTGAAGTCGAATATATATAGGAAAAGTTTTAGGGACTAAATTTTGCTCAAACTGAATTATTCACAGCAGTGAGTGAAACAACGGCAAAGATCCGAAAATAAAGAAATGAGCCCCAGTTGGGATTTGAACCCGCACTCAATACCAAAGGGACACCCGTTTAGCCAAGGTATGAGTCAAACAACTGAGCCACTGGGACTCTGATGGTAGACAGAGGTCGAAATAACACCCTCAACTCATTCCTTCTCTTCACCAACTGCTTTTGTTTATGTGTTCTGTTAATATGGGATTATGGAAAGTCTATAGCCACACTGAAGAGTTGTAATACAACAAAAGAGCTGTCTGTGGATGACACAATAATTAACGCTCCTCTATTCAGAGTTGAGCATTCTTTATGGAGGTAACTCATCCATTGTAAGCTTATGCAATGCTCTTCCATAGGAATAAAGCACTCTGGGGAATGGGGAATTTAACCTCTAATAAATATATCGCTTAAATTCAGCCTTACTGACCGTCCAGTTCCGTAGCTCAGAGGTAGGATATCAGCCTCCAGGTCTGAAACGAAGGTTTCAATCCTGCCTCATGGAAAGTCTGTAGCAACACTGTAGAGTTGTAATGCAACAAAATAGCTGTCTGTGGATGATACTGTAATATATATATATATATATATATATATATATATATATTGCAGTGATGTAATCTGCCATGACATTCTTGTAGCACAGCCAATGAAAGCAGTGTCGAACGAGCAAACATACCCTCTTGCATTTTTCTGCTTGCAAACCATCCAATTTCTTCCATTTCGACACATACTCGGAAAATCGTACCCATGTCTTGACAGGAAATAGTTGCCCTTTGCAGGCTCTAGATGGGAAAATGCCCATACTTTTCCGTGTGTATTTACTTCGCTCGCGTGTTTACTGGGGAGCGGTTATCTTGGTTGTCATACACATTTGCTACGGGTGATTGACAATTATTAATTAATAACGGCCAATCAAACACGTGTTTTAATTGGCTACTCTTTTGTTTGAAACTATGTTAATGCTTTTATACGTAAATAGCGAAGTAAGATTTAAATTACTTATTACTGAACCAGAATTTTGCTTGAGACAAGTCAGTGAATATTTCTTGTATTATCATTTAAATCGTCGCGCAAAAATCATGCCCACCCTTTAAGTAAGACATTAAAGTAAGCTTTCTCGAGATGAGCTATTTGCCTATTCTGATCGTGGTGATTTTGCTATGAAGCAAGTGAAAGGTCTTTTAGAGGCCACTTATTTGAAATGCAAAGATAAAAGTTTGATTTGATAAAACATGTTTAAAATGCATCATATCCTAGAGGTAGACATCGCTATCCTCGAGCTAACTCAGCATATTAATTAAGAATATCTATTAATTGAATAATAAAGGAAATACGTTAAGGTTTTTTTAATCAAAATTTGATTTCAGACAATTTAATACTTTGATGTTTTGATTGATTGAGAAAAAAGAGCCAGTATGAAATATAGTAAAATCATATGCAATTTTTATTTGATAATGAAGTGTTTCTTAACTCTTGTAGAACATTCGGCCTGAATAGACGTTTTCCTGCTGGCAGAAAGGGTATTCAAATGTTTTGCAGAAAACTCACTCTCTGTTTTGCCGTGTACAGCTAGATGTTGGGCGATTAATACTAATAGTAAATTTGGATTTTCCCCAAATGCTGATTGATATGATGACCCTTTGTAATGAGTTCTGCGCATTGACTGCTCACACAAGAACAATTTCAAGACCGAGGTTTTTGACGTAATTAAAAATTCTCTATACACAGTCATCTATAACTGCGTGATTTTGTTTCACATGTTTATTTACTTTGGACCGAATCCGTCTCAGTTCAACACTTCGATGATCAGGTTTTTTGCCATATGAAAGATAATGGCGTGGGGACATATTTCGACGATGCACCGTTCTGGTGGCACTGCAGCTGCGAAGACCAAAAAAAATTCTCACTCACATAGAGAGGGGGAGAGGTTGATCAGTCCTTCTACTGCCAGTGGCAAGGGGCTGGCAGCCCGTAGACCGTCCGTTTACTACTCCTCTACTCCGATGCTCTGATGCTCTGCTGACCGACCTTGGATATTCTTTTTAAGGGCAATCGTTTTTTTTTTTTCAATACTATCTATTTTACTTAAGTAATTACTCTCTTCTTTTGCCTGACACAGGAACGAAATGATCATATACCCTTTTATCTTCTATTTTCCTCCTGCTTTCTTTCGTTTCTCGAGCCACTAAACTTACAATCTTTCTTACATCTGCCGTTAGAATCATTATATGTCGTTCCTTTTTTTCATCAACTTCTTTCCGCTTTTTTTCCTAATGTCTTTTTAATTAAGTGGCTGTGACTGGTTATCTATCTGCAGGGGTTCCAAGCGACCACTCTTTATCTTGTCGATAAATTTACTTGAGATGTCCCTTTCGTTGTTTTGGCGCCTGAAAATGGTTACTCTGTAATTTATCTAATCTTTGGCCAAGTATCTAAGCGTGCTTCACTTGTACCTTCGCCAAAAGTATCTTCAAGAAAATAAAGGCTATTTAAAAATAAAATGAAATATTTAAGAGTAAAATCATATTCGATTAAAGAGTCCCACATGTCACAATGTTTTATTAGCAAATTAACCACCATTGTCAGCAAAAAATTGGATGTGAGATCATGATCTTAGTAACAGTAGATGACTCCATGTTATATATAACAGCTGATAGATATTGCCACTCAATTCAGTCTATCAGATGTCAAAAAAAGAATGTTTCTTGTATCCATTCTTTGAGATTCATGGAAAGAACTGCATTAAACTCTGTAGCGGGATGAATGCACGTTACTTGATTGTCAGGTGTTTTCTTTTTCCTCCAACAGACATTAGTTTTTTGTAACTTCCTCTCACAGATTCTTAGTAGGAACATTGTACACATCTGCATCTGGTAACAAATTCAGTTGACGCTGACTATTGTGGGGGAGGGGGTGTTTAAGTAGTTTGTGAATAACCCATTTTTGTTCAGGTGTAGATTATCGATGTATGCTTAACATGACATAAGTTAGTATTTCATTTGATATCTTATCAATAGGAATACGATGATTATCTGATGTAATACATTGTAAGTCGATAACCCGTCCGAAAATTGATGCTCTGTCATCTAATTCTAGGATTACTTTCGCTTTTTTCAGGGATGGTTTACTTGATAAAAGTGGGATGTAACAATCAATCACACCAGAAATTATAGTACATATAATTCGTGCAATTTTAAACCAAAGGGTTACTTTGTCAATTGACTTTAAACTTGCTCCTCCTATAAATCTGAAAAGCGTATCTCTTTCATATCTTTCAACTTGATTTAAGTATCCAGAACTCAAACTATCCAAAATTGATCTACTCTCACCAACCACCATTGAGCTATAGCATCAAGAACTGCTGCGTTCTTTGATTTATTTAGCAAAGTTTGTTGTTCTTCTGCTTCACTTACCGTGAATAATACTACCTTTTATTTGCTTTTTTTTTTTTAGAGATTATCATATGATGCTAGGCAGAGACGGGTGAAGTGAAATATGACCTTGCATTTTAGTGGGCGACTATCAGGTCCACTAGGATTCAGTGATTGTTTCTCGTAGTTGAACAATCTTTTTTTTCTGAATAACCACGGTGTATCTAATTACCAACCCGGTACTTCTACTGACCTGTTGGTCAATTCGGTCTGAAATATCACCATGATTGGGTTTGCAATATCGGCGTCTAGCTCAAACATAATATGTGCATCTCTCTTTGGGGAATATCTTACTGTTTTAGTTGATTTACCAAATGTGTATGATCCATATTAGAGTAGTTTCTTCTGAAGTCCGCCTGTTCCCTTGGTTGATTCTCATCTTGTGATTCGGTTAGTGATCACTTTGATGAGAAGTTTGTAGATGCAGTTTGGCAGGCTTTTTGGCCTATAGTTGTTTAAATTTTTCTGGTTCCCTTTCTCATTTAATAGCATAATGATCGCAGTGTTCTAATCTTCTGGGACTTTGCTCTCTTTGGGGCATTGGTTGAATAGATTGGCTAGTTTTGCTAGTGATGACGTTACCAGTTTTTTTTAGTAAGTCAATGGTTATGTTATCTGGTCCAAGTGCCTTCCGTTTTTGTTTATTATTTGAAGGCTTGCTTCACCTCCGATGGAGTAACTTCTGATCACTTGACTTTATATCTGATTCATTGCTTTTTGTAAATTTCTACGGTTCGTTCGACAATTCGGTCCTTGACCGTTGTTCGATCTCGATTTTTTTCGAGCACACAGGCTATTTGAATTCTTTTTGAACTGAGAGCCTTTTTAATAGCTTCAAAAGCCCTAGCCTTTTTATAGAATGCTTTCGATGACTACTGTTGGGTACTTTTTACTTCTCTTCGTTTCTTTAGGATAATTTTGTTTAACTCGGTTGCTTCACTCTTTTCTCTTGTTGTCGGTGGCTCAAGGTATCTACTTTTTACTTGAGATTGTCCACTGATAACGATTCGACACTGAACATGTGTCTCCAAAACGAAATAGGTCACGTGTTGATTTCAACTTTCTTGCTTCATCCTTTTCCTTCCGCGTCTACGTTTTTTTCTTCTTTTTTCTCTCATCTACGATCTGCAACCATGATGTGTGGGACTCTCTCCGAACCGGAAGCTTTTACACTAGAGGAAGTCACTCTAGTTTGTCATTGATTGGCTCATAGTGCTAACTTTACAAATGTTATCTGTATTGGAAATTAGCCCTGCTTTACATGTTCACAAATGTCCTCGGCTTTCTAGATATTTATTTTTCAGCATAATCTCCCACCTTTTCAAAACACAGGACCAATTGCTTCTCCATGATCCACATACATGGGATATTATACAATGAACATTCCAGATCAAAACTTAGCTAATAACTGAGTCAGGCCACAAACAGTGATACAACTTGGTGTATATTGATACTCCTGTATGCATGTTTCACTTGTAGCTTGTTCTTTAAACTTGCACATTAGAACTAGGACATGTCTTACTCTCTCACAACATGATCTTTTCCAAACTTCCTTTTAGTCCTTGTGATGTTTAAATAGCGATAAAAAAGGACTGAAGTTCATTTATCTACAGTTCAAATGTTTTCAACCCTAAAACTGATTTTGAATATCTTTTGACATAATCAAATATTTTGTTTCATCTTACAGTTCTTGTGTATATCATCAGTTGGAATCACCTTATCCTTATTTTTATAAACTAATCAACCTGTGCCACCAAAAATGATGACACATATGAAATATGTAGATACACATTGTATTTTATTCATATAATAAAGATCTTCATTGCAGTGAGCTTGGAGAATAGTATTCTTTTGACCACAAACAGATTATTATTGTTTCATAAACGCTTATATTATGTGGCTTGTGCTCAATTTGTTTAACCATAATCAAAATCAGTATTTGCATTCAGATACAGATTTATAAAAGCTTAGTTCATTGTGCTATCACTTGATTGCAGCATAAATTTTGATATTCTACAAAGTTGTAAGAGACGTGACTTATATGTAGTACGTATATACAGAGATAAAACTAACCAGAAGAAATTTTATCAAGAATAAATCAGAAGGCCATGAAGAATAAATAGAATGAATTTATAAAGCAAGAAAATTGATATTCTATTGAACATAAAAAGGAAATTTGATGCACTGTGACAAAGAGTCTGTTGTTCACTTTGTTTTCCGATTGTAACAAGAACAATGATCTTTGCCAAAATGAGGCATGTAATCAGCTACGTAAAATTCACATTTACCAACCATTATTTGAACTCACAACCAAATGATTCCTGGGAGGTTATCTTACCAATTGAGCTAAATTGACAAGGCTTAAATATTAACAGAAATTATCATATTGATATGCACAGCCTTATTTCATTCTAATAAATGTATATTTTCATATATAAAAATTTATAATTTTGAAATTTTTTTTATTTGTTATATATCTACGATACAACAATTTTTGTTATCAGCTTCAGTTGGAATAGAAATTGGATTGTAGTTTGACCATGCAGCAGCCAGTTTTGTTAAAAAATAAATGTAAATGTGATTAACGTGCCATTCATTTGATAAAATGATTTATATCAATAAAAACATTGCACAAAACTTTTCGTTATAAAATGACCAAACAAAATCAAAATAAGATACTGATTGTATGAGAAAAAATCAAACTGACTTTTACTGGTTAAAAACTATATTATTTTTCATTATCTTTCTGTTTTTTTTTCTGTTCTTTCTCGTGAATGCATGATTTCCTCAGCCAAACACCAAGGATGGAAATAAAGCCTTCAGTCCACTTCATTTATGAACAATATTTGCAAGTTTTGTTTTTTCCATTACACCTTGTAATTGCTATCTTGTCTGGTATTTACGAATTTGAAAACCTGAAAAATGTGACTATAGGAATTTATACATGGTATAAAGGCATTAGTTTTCATGCTAAAGCTTAACTTAGCCAATTGCATTCATTGACCTAGTTTTAAATTATTTTGTTTTTTTACCACGATTGTATATTTACAGTGAACACTACACTTACATCCCCAAACCAGTTTCTTCAGGAAAGAAAACCTATTCAAATTTTCTTCTGAGATATACATTGTGTTCCAGAGAATAGGAGATTGAAATGATGAAAGGGTAAATAAAGAAATAAGAATCCAATGGAATGAGAGTTACACAGTTATTAATGACTCATTCCCAATTCCAACAATTTGTCTGAAACTAGTTGGAAAGTTATTGTAGGGACAACAAAAAAAAATGGGAAGAGATTTTATTTTCATACTTTTAGTAGAAAACAATGAGAGAGACATTGACAAAGGACATTGCTTTAGGCTATCATAAGGTAGGGATAAGTATTTTAAACAAATGAGGAAGATAAGTTGTTGTTAGCTAAATTCAGTAGAAGAAAAACAACCATTGCACTTGATGAAGAATATATTATTTCCAGGATACAAATGTTTACTTACCAATGACTTCAAGGACTCACTTAAAGGCAGTTCTTCTCATCCTGCACAAGCATGCAACATTCACCTACCTTTCAACTTTCACATCTGATGTCAATTATTTTTCCTTTAAATTAAGCAATCAGCTGATCTGAAGTAGTTCATTTGGGCACTCAAAGTAGATGGTAACGCAGTGCCCACTTTTTAGCACTGAATAATTGACTTATTTGGAATTATCTGCCCTTGGCAGAGATCTACCTGCAATTCCTAACACAAGTTAGGAAAACTTTAAAGGAATGGTAAATTCTTTGTTGCTTCCTCCTTGATGTCACACAGAACTACCAATAAGATAACCGACTGTTATCTTTATCGTATCTAAGCTTTAGCGGTAAAACTTCCTACCTCTTTCTGTTCTGATTGCCTTGAGGTAAGCTCTTATTTTTTTCTCCCTCTTTAGTTAGGATAGTTTTTACACATACCAACTTTTAACACACACACACACCTTTATATGTTAAAAGTAATCCATCTTTTTTCTCTAAAGAACTTTTCTTCTTCACCACAAAGAACACATCCATACAAAGCTAAGCGCTCTCTATATAGTTTGGACAGACTTTCAAAGACAACGTCATAGTGGCTATAATTCAGATGACCAAAACTGACGGACATTTTAAGACTCCATCTCACATTTTGTAAGTGACGTACCTTTTACTTTATTTTTCCCTTCACCTCATCCTTATCACAGTCGATCTCTCCAAACAACTTTGTGCTGGCAGAAAACTTCAGTCTTTCCTTTTTTTGATACCTAAGAGAATTAAAACTTGTTATAATTGTTAATCCATTCGTTTGTCCTTTTTTCCACCTCTCTTAACAATCAAACTAAATGTGTACTAACCTCGTTTCTGCGTTTAAGCAATGAGCACTTTATCATCTAGAATTTATCTTCCTAGATCTATTCTGGTAATTTATTCGGTGCCTAATATGATTAGCAACCCAAAAGTACTAAATGACACCCTAACACATAATCTCTCCTCTAAAAGACGTGGTCCTGTTCATCAGCCAATCATTTTCAAAATGGAGGCTGTTCCTGAATCAGACACTAAGTATCATACACAATTTTCACCAAGTGAAAGGATCAAATCTCTCCACGTATCCAAATATTTTGGTCTTAGCATTTTATACATTCTAAATTTCTAGGTGACCTCCTCTATGTCAGTATTGCTTATTACAAGCATTTAGATGTTTTCAGTGTAGGTTGTAAGCTTAACTGGATTTAATTGCTCTCTTCTTTTGATCAATTCATTCTGTAAATTGATTTTTTTTATAAGTAAACATGATATTTTTCATCAATTTTCTTGAGAAACTAACTAATGAATTCAATATTTTCTCTCTTTTTGAATGTACTGAATAAATGATTTTATATTGAACCTGAATAGTTGAAGAAAAAAGTGAAATGTTTAATTCCCTAACGAAAGTCTCCTGATAATCATTCTCAGGTGGGAGAACAAAGACAGGAAAAATTTTGAAATTTCTCATTTTTTCAAACTATAACAAGCAAAATTCATGCAACAATGTGTGAAAAATGAAAATAAGAACACCCTTATACTAACCTTTCATTTAAGAAAAAAAAATTGAAAACTATTCAGTACATTTCTTATATTTGTTTTTCCTTATCATAAACAGTTCCTTGATCTTAGAAAAATTCTCAAGTATTCTATGTTTTCTCTCTCTGGTTAAAATAATGAATGAAATAATGATTCTTCAAAAAATGAACTTTTGCCTTCAAATAGATGCATTCCTTCTTGCTGAAATATTATTTAAACTTTATGATTAAAATAAATAAAACTATCTACATTTAACACTGCTGATCTATAACAAATTGAATCTGAATTGAATTTTTGGAATATTTAGTATGATGCTGTTTTCAAATTATTTATTTCAAACCATTTTTAGAGGGTATTTGAATCAACAACTGAAGATTTGAAAACTAGCAAGATCAATGTTTTCAAATATTTAGTAATAACACATACAACCCATACCCATTAACAGTTTTTGTTGACAAAAGTGTTCTATATATAGTTACTTCGTAAGTAGAAATCTTTAATATAATGTTACAATAAAACATGAAATATCATATACTGCACATCTTACTTTTTCTGTTGATGCAGACGTTTTTTGCTCAAATATGAAGACAGCTCCATTTTTTATAATGATGAGTCTAGCCACCATTTAATAAATAAAATATTAGTCCATCAGGATACAATTAAAAAAATGATTATTGCTTAAGAAAATCATATCTGTTATGATTGTAAAATGGTTTTGGAAGGGAAAAATATTGTCCAAAATGCAATATAATTCATTGCCAAATGAAAAAGCATATATATATATATATATATATATATATATATATATATATACATATATACATATATACATATATATATATATACATATATATATATATATATATATATATATATATATATATATATATATATATATATATATATATATATATATATATATATATACATATATACATATATACATATATACATATATATATATATACATATATATATATATAAACATATATGGAGTGTATACATTGATTATAAACACTACATAGTCTACTTTCTCTCTCCCTCCCTATCTGATTTCTTTCTTTTTTGAACTTTCTATTTTTTTCAACTTGAGAATTGATATAAAGAAGGAATAATATAATGTAGTGTGATGCAAAAGAGAAAAAAATATTCCTCTTTCTTTGTCCACTCTCTATATTGTATCTTTCTATCTTTACCAATGCTATGAACGGATTAATAAAAAAGAATGCTGTCTATCTCTTTTTAACCGCTCTCTCTTTGCTTTACTTTATTCTTCACAAACGCCTTTATGAAAATTGATCTCATTACCATAGATAACAAATACTTCTCCCTCAAAAAGGTGGTGAAGGGATATAAGACCCTATAAAGGCAATGGGACCCCTAAAATCAAATTCTGCTGAGTGCACCAAAAGTCTTCGGCAAGCCCTCAGGAAATAATCAGAGAGATGTCAAAAAATCTTCCATTCCTCTCCCTAAAATGATTTGAAAGGCAAAAGTGGAAGTAAATAGCAATGGACCTAATATTGATGATACTAATAATTTGTTCAGAAAGAATTTGGGAAATGATTCAACATTATCATCAATATCAAATATATACCTTTAATTTCATATTCTCAAGAGATTACTTAACACAGGGGTAAGACTCAATTGCTTGACATAAAGGTATACATACTTTTTTGAATAGTGAAAGTCTTAAAGTGTGCTATGTAGTACTACCTAAGAACAAGTTAAATACTGAAAAAAATCTTAGAAATCAATTTAAAAAACGATAAAACGAATCAAAAGAAGAAAGAATTCAATCATACCAAGTACATAGTTTTAAAATGTAAAAATATGAAAACACTAGAATCATTACCATATCAGGTGTGTATCCTGATGCTGGGCTCAGGGGGTCTCGATCCTAATCTGCTTGGACAGAGCACAATGAAATCTTTTTTTTAATATAAATAAGTATTAATTATACAAATAAAAACAAGTCGAATTAATCCTAATTAATCATAATAGCCCCCCACTCTCTGCTCAAAATCCTGGTGCATCAACAGGGGGTAGTTGGGGTAGTCGGTCCTCGGTCACGCCATTCGTGGGATGACAACATCATGATTGCTTAATTTTTTTCATCTTTCAATTAATATACGTGTTAATTTGATGAATCAAAATGACCTTCTTTATTCTGAAGTGATCTGCGATAATTTGCTTTGTCCTCCACAAACTTTCAATTTAAGGTTTTGTGGGTTCTCCAAAACTTTTACAAGGGATCGTATTGGTACTGCGTCCCCCTAATGAGATATCTCATCAGTGAAATGGTAAGAATCATCGCCAATCAAAGCCCTGGTTAGGAGAAAGGGACATGTCGGGGGGTGAAAGGCGTTCGGTAAGTAAATTATTTCGTTTATCTTTCGCATTTAATGTACATCGTTTAGAAAATCCAACTGCAGTTCGATTAATCATAGAGTAATATTTGTTCTTACGTCAACGAAACATAACATTACCTTCCTGTTTGCAACCTTCAAACGTTATTACAGTTGCATTTTAATTGTTTTTCTTCATGAATGTTGATTTAATTTGATTTTTATTGAATTGAACAAAAGTTATACCATGGTTATATAGTTTACATAAGGAACACACAATAATTTGATTACAAAAATAAAAAATCAGTATGTTGTTCTAATAAAACATTAACCATAAATAATGAATAAAAGAGAATAATTGATACTTATGATAAGTAGAAATGATTTAGTGAAATCAAATTACTTGACTTTTTTTCCATAATTTAAAACAGTCACTTCATTCTAAGTGACGGCAATTTATTAGATTCATAACTTTTCTTTTTGCCAAAGTTGAATTAACATTTATGCAAAAACAAATGAAATGATACCATAATAACGTTTAAAATCGAAAACAGGAAATAAGAGGTATGTTTTGTTGAGGTGAGAAGAACAAATACTACATTTTGATCTTGATCTAAAGGCTGCAAAAGACTGGACCATGAAACTATTAAAATGCCAAGTTCGCAATGATCTGAGTTCGCCGCATTTATCAAACTTTGTTCGATAGATTAGAAGAAAGTTCGTTATAGTTCAAGTGCTCATTCGAACCGAGGTTCGTTATAGTAAGAGTTCACTATTGACATCAATGAATATGGTACCTCTAACGATAAAAAGACATTTATTGTTCTATTGTTTGTCAAAACTTTCATTGAATTGAAAACTGATTGTTCTTCCTATTCACAGTATTCATTTCTCTCTGGAAAACTGCTAGCAATATCATTTCTCCATCATCTTTTAACGTCAGTCGTTGGACATAAACCTTCCCTCGGATTCGCCAAACTTCCTTATCGTGGGCGTCGCTGAGCCAATACTTTCTGAATTTGTCAAGTTCGTCTTTCCATGTAGTCTTCTCCCAGCCTCAGTTGCGCATGTGATCTCTGGGGATCCATGATGTGAGTTGTGATCTCCATCAATTGTCTGCCGTTCTTCTAACATGATCAGCCCATTGCCATTTCAGTTTTCTAATGGATTCTATGATATCTTGGACTCCTGTATTCTCCGAGATGAATTGTTGGTCTTGTGATCTCTCCATGATTCTTTAATGTGCCCGTTGCATGCTTCACAGTTTGTAGGTAGTGTTTGTATATTCTTCTTTTTAGAATTAATGGGATCTTCTTGTTTTTGAAGGTTGCTCTGCTGAAGGTTTGCTCTCCTAGAATGATTCTTCACTTGATTTCTTCTTTTGAGGGTTTCATGGAGATTCGTTGTCCTAGGACAGCAGTCTACTTTACCCGGTTTTGCGTTTTCAAATTTGATTGTCGTGTTCATATTGCTAACTTTATTGTCGCACATGACCTTTGTTTTGCTGAAGATCATATATAGGACGACTTTCTTGCTCTCTCCATTTAGTTCATCTATCATCAGTTGGAGATTGTATAGGTTCTCTGCAAAAAGGGCGACGTCATCTTCAAATCTGAGGTTGCTTAGATATTCGGCCTCTACTTTGATTCCTTTATCTTCCCAGTCAACGTTTCTGAAGATCATCTCGAGGCATGCTGTAAGGAGTTTGGATGAGCTGTTTTCATCTTGTTGTTCCCCTTTTTAGAGCTGAAAGGGCTCAGTCTTTCTCCATACTCTTTTGCAACTGGGAAATGGTAATTTTTGGTCGGCGATAACAATACAATTTTTCACGTTACTGCTCCTAAGATTTATGGACATGGATTTAGGTTTGCATGTTTAATATTTTATAAGGGGTAAATGTCCCATACTTGCTACTTTAAACAGACAATCTGCACAGAAACTCATAATACAAAATAATTCAATGGTACCAATAAAGGGTGCTGTCTTTGTATCTTTTGTGGTAGACAAAAAACCATTACCAGTGAAAAGGTCCAATTTCTAAAATGACTGATTTATAAAAAGTCCAATGAGAAGAAGGCCAATGCAACATTGGCCAATGTTAAAACCGGGCAATGTACATGTACATGTCCACGTGCCTTACACCATCCCTCATGGACCATACCTTCGCAATCATTGTATGATATGAAACGTTGATATCTACTGTCACTGGTCTCACTTTTTAAAACCCCCCAATTGGCGTACATGCACACCCAGGCCACATATGCATGCATGTGCTTTCATGCATATAAGTACATATACATATACAACATACATGGCATAAATACATACACATCAAAGATTAGAAAGAATTACTTTACTTGCACTACCCATGCTTACACCAAAACACAACCAATTTATATATATGTAGTGCCCACACATACATGTACCACATACACAAGTACATGCCCATACAATTGCCATTCACTCATTCATACATGGAACATACTTATATGCACACGTACACACAACTGACGCAGATGTAGATGCACACGCATCCCTAATGTCCAACAACGGATGCTAAATGATGATGATGATGATGATGATGATGATGATGATGATGATGATGATGATGATGATGATGATGATGATGGTGGTGGTGGTCATTATAGTTTCTCATTGACTTGATGGTGAGAGAAAATATAGTCCTTGTTTACCTTTGTTTCAACACAAAATGAAAAGGAAAAGTTTCCACATTAATTTCCTCTAATTAGCTTTGTTCTATTGTTTGGCAAATGTACTAATTGGACTGAGGCAATCCGGATATACTATTCCATTCAAAGTAGAGACTGGTACCAAAACATGAACCAAAACATCAGAATTTCACCAAAGTCATGGCATCACTACACTTCTCCCCGTGTGCATATTATTTTTTATACTACCTGACTCTTTGATTAGAATTGTTTTACATTTTCAGTTGGGTGTTAAAATATTACAAGTAGGATATTTGTTTAGTTTAGCAAACAAAAAGAATAAGAAAGAATATATTTCTTCATGGGAGTTGTTGAGGTAAGTATTAATTGAAAAATTGAATATTTATTTCTTTATTCTTTCTTTGCAGTTTATTAGAATAAGGAAACATTTGGCTTAATAAAACTTGGATTCAACAATTTTAAAAGCAAAAAAATTGAAAATTACCTTCTGTACTGCATATCAAATGACTATATAAATTCACTGAGAATTCAACTAAACACTGATATCTCAAATAATATTGTTGATATAAAAATCATGGATTTTATGAAAACTTGATCAATTAAAAACCAATTTCCTTTCTCAAAAGATCTTACTCGGGAAGAGTGGAAGCCAAAACATCCATATCAAAATAAGACATGTGATTATGAATAAATATGGGTATGGATTTGGGTTAATTCAACAATATGAAAAAGGGATGACAAAATATATGGATCATATATGTAGCGCCCCCTATACTTTTAGTTAAGAATTAGATACAAAACCCTTCTTTCAGCTAAATATCAAATATGTCACTTTTGACGACGTCTCCCTATTAATACTCTGAACACACGTTGTCAAACTCTCACTGGCGACGGCATCTCTGGCCAGTTACTCTATCCCTCTCTTTTCTTCTCCCTGAGATCAGTATCGTTCCTTTGTCCTCCCGGCCGTTCCGAACTCAACCATTTTTCCACCGCAACCAATCTCTTTGCTGTTGTTGCTCACTTCAGTTCACCGATGTTGAGGCATCTTATTACTTAACATCATTTGCTTTGTGAAAAAGTCCAGAAAATGGACCAAATGTCAGGAATAAAATTTCAATAATTTGAAATAAAACTTCCAATATTGTCATTCATTTCTCATACTTACATGTCTTGGTTACACATAAACACACATACATATACACAGGTGGTATGTGTCTGAATATAGTGAGTGTTTGTGGCATGTACGTACATGTGTGTCTATGGTTTCTATGTGCATATGTTGCAGTCATCTACATACAGTGTGTGCATATGTTTATGTGCAAGTGTTTATGGCATTTGTGCATGTGTGTGTTTATGGTATTTATGTACACATTCCTCACATACTTAAGCATATGTGTGTGAGAATTTGTGTGTATGTATGTATGTGTATACATCCGCATTAGTTGTATGCACATATGTGTGTGTGTGGTATGTGCATGCATGTGTTTGTGTGGCATGTACTTATATGTACGTGTATATACAATTTGCGCTGAGTGCGCATGTATGCATATATGTAGTTTCTGAATCTGTAAGTGTGTGTATATATAGGGTGTGTATATATATAGTATTCATATGTACATATGTGGTTTATACATGCATGGATACATGAGATGTAACATGTGTGTGTGTGTGCGCGAGTGGGATGTATATCTGCAAATAGCGTGTATGGGTATGTGTGCATGAGGTATGTGCGCATGTGTGTATGTAATGGGTGTGCAGCATGTAGAGAGTGTGTATGTATATGCATATATTTATGTGTATATGGGTGCATATGTGACATATGTCTTTGAACATGTACATTTGAGTAAGTAGCATCAGCCCGTATACTTATGAATTGGTTGCATTTGGGTTTGAGATTACGTTGTGTGAGTAAAGCAATTCTCTTTTATCTTTGATGTGTATGTGTGTGGCATGCAGAGCTTGTGTATGTGTATGTATACATATGTGGCCTGGGTGTGCATGTACGCCAATTGGGGGTTTTAAAAAGTGAGACCAGTGACAGTAGATATCAACGTTTCATATCATACAATGATTGCGAAGGTATGGTCCATGAGGGATGGTGTAAGGCACGTGGACATATACATGTACATTGCCCAGTTTTAGCATTGGCCAATGTTGCATTGGCCTTCTTCTCATTGGACTTTTTATAAATCAGTCATTTTAGAAATTGGACCTTTTGACTGGTAATGGTTTTTTATCTACCACAAAAGATACAAAGACAGCACCCTTTATTGGTACCATTGAATTATTTTGTATTATGAGTTTCTGTGCAGATTGTCTGTTTAAAGTAGCAAGTATGCGATATTTACTTCTTTTAGATTATTGCGTTCTATATAGATTTTCTGTTTAAATTAGCTAGGATGGAATATTCACCTCTAAAAGAATACCAAACATGCAAACTTAAATCCATGATTGGGGCAACATTGGCTGCATTGACCTTGAGGCTCTTTCCCTTCCCTTCTGAGGCCAAGGTGTGCTAAGTTCATTGCAACTATGTTGGTTTTCTGCATCTGTTGCTGGGTATTCAAAAGAAGGGCTAGGCAGTTGGCAAAGTCAGGGTCATCCAAGACCTTTCACTGGATGCAGATTTTCCTCTGAATTGTAGATGTCACAATGATTCGGTACATGGAGAACAGGAATAGAAAAGGTGACATTCTTTGTCTAAATTCCTAAAGAACAGAAATCAAGGGAGATTATCTATGGAAACTAAGGAGAAAGATCTATTCTATTAGATTTTGCAAGAATCCCTGAGCCAAGAAAACTTGACACTGCACTGCCTTGTGTACCTGCCTATATGACAGGCAAATGTCACTTGTTGAGTAATCGTAGTGTATACCCACGCAGACATTTCTTCAGTTGTTGTTAAATGTGAAAATTTCTTTCATTTGAACAGCTTCAGGTCATAAGAGTCGTTCCAAATTGAACAGAGGTAAATAATCTGACCATACCTCCACTTCAATGAAAAAAAAGGAACTGCTACTCTACATTAATCGTATACTAAAGTAGGTAAAATGATTGACTGAATACAAACAGGTCTTTTTCTCTAATTTTCTTCATAATTCTTAGAAAAAAAAAAGTCTTCATAAATTTTGATATCACATAAAAGTTTGAGAGTATTAATTGGAATTTTAGAAAACAAATAAAAAAGGAGAAAATAGTGCAACAGACAAGAATTTTGCACAAATGTGTTTTTCAATAAGTCCAAAGTTTTGCTTACAAACTTTTCAGTTGTTCAACTTGTATCATTATACTTAGTTAATCTGATATAGAAATGATTCAAATATTAAGAAAATAATATTAATACCAGATGCACTGGCTTTTATTTCTGATTGAAGATGTCTTCACTTTCTTAGCAACCCAGCCTTTCCTACTATAGCATCAACACTTGCGGAAATCCAAGTGTACTAAACCTAATATAGATATAACTCCAATATGATTACCTCCAATTCAGAAGCCAATATCAGAATCCCATGTCATTCCTCAAGATGGTTTATATAAGAAAGTTCTCACAAGCCAGAATAAGAATAGAAGAAAAATTGTAAAATGAAACACACTGGTGAAAAGGGTTTATTTTTCTTTCTCACTTCTTTTTGCTGAATAACAATCTGAAAGATAAGGATTGATCAGCCATTCATGAAAATGCTGGAAAAAATGATCTTAGGAAACCTGATCTCAGTTGCTTTGAATGGCATGAGATTTATTCATTTGAGAGAAGACACTGTAAGTCATGAGATATTAATGAATTATAATTATGCCCAATTATTTTCCAACAGTTCTTTCCTTTACCTGCATTTTGGAAAGATCAGCAAAACTGATTTTAAAAGATGAAGTTTTAATCCTTGATTTTAAATTTAATGGGGATGCCTCTGTTCATCATTCGTAGATCAATTCTGCACAAAGTAAATAGTCCATTAATGCAAAATAAATAATCATACTGACATGATATTAAAAGCAATTGTTAGTCTTAACAATCCTCATCCGTAGTCATTTCACATTAAATCCTCTATTTTAGATGTCCTTGACCAACATCAAGATTTTCACACCCAAATATCTTTTGTTTTTTCTGAAATCCAATTTTTTCCCCCTTATTTCTGAAAACACCTTTCATTCAAATATGTTCATTCAATAGATTATCAGTTAATTTCAGAATAAAAATTAAGAAGTTATTGCAGATAAGATGCTTCTCAAAGCATACTAATTAAAAAAAAAAAAAAATGCCAAGTCATTTTTCTCAAAGCTTTGAAAGGAATACAATTACACGATGGTAAAACATGATGCAAGTCTGACCTTGAATGTATAATGTATAAAACATCTTAAGATAATAATTAGTAGAGATGCTCCATCTTTAAAAAAATACAATGCTTAAAGCTGATCATTGATTATTCACATTAAAAAAATAGAAACAATAGATGAACAAATTTCTTCCAATTATTAAAGATTATGCTGAGAAAAAATTTCTCAATATAGAAAAAATAATCAAAGCCTAATACTCAATTCACACCATAAAGAGGTTTTTTATGTAACATTCCAAAATGCAACAATTTTTAATTATCTTTATTTTTTCTCTCTCAATTTTTTGTTCATAGCAAGATGAAATTTCTGAGTTATTTTGACAATAAATTTTTTTTGGACTTTCTTTACCCAAACAAAATATATGTCATCCTTACAGTTCACATGACCAAGGAAAAGTAAGTTTTGAAAGACATACGAACTTATACTCAATTTTACCAGGTACACACAAAAGCATCTTGACGTACAGTTTGGAAAGCTCTGATGTATCAGTTAATATCAAAATAAAAAATCAAGAAGTCAGAGCAAACTGAATACAAGGAAAATGCTCGGTCATTTCTTCAAAGTTTCAAAAATGATATGATTTCATGATGGCAAAACATGATGCAAGTCTGATGAACAAATTTTCTTGTTTTCTCTTTGCAATTCTGTGCCACAGAAGGACAATCTTCTGCAATTGGGTCAGTGTTTTTGAAAGTCACCACCACAACATATATCTGTGAATGCACGAATCTCAGAAATTGCTTGTTTGCATGAAATAGAGATAAAATAGTTTCTTTGCAGATTTTCCTATTTTTCAAATGAAGTGATATTGATTTGGAGACTTGGCTCATGTCATAATCTTCTGCTTCACTTTTTTCATTTGTAACACTGACCAGACCAAATATTTCTTCAAATCAATGTCTCTAATAAAATGATTCGAAACGTTTGCAAAATATGAATATCTTGATCCGAATAGTTTTCTATAACAGTTCCACAGTTGGTAATGGCAACTTTTCATATTTCTGTTTATCCAAGCTACCAAGATCTAAGCTCTTGAACAGTTGTTTTTTAAAAAATTGCTTTTTAATTTGATTATCTAGCAGTAGGAACAAGATAGTTACTTAGAATACTTGATTTAGATGAATCAGATTGTAAAAGTGGTTTGTTTTCTTGCTTATAGTTTCCAAAAGCTACATCTGAATTACGTAGTTAAAAGGAACTCGTGACTCAGTGAGATAAGCTGTAGTTCTATGCAAAAACGATTTCAGCAGAATTTTCAAAATATTTTCTTGTTGCTTCTGCTGTCAAGATACATTTATACAAGATATATATGTATAGTTTTATGAAAAATAGATTCCAAAGCTCATTTTTTTTTTACCATGTAGCAAGCACCATATATATATTTGATATTGTGATGCGGTATCCTGAATCCAAGGCCAATTTGACATCATGCTTAGTGAAGATTTTAATGGTAAAAGAAACCAATCTAATAATATGATAAGCCTCAGTGGGCAACTTTAGAACTTGTACAAGGGGATGTAGTATTCTTTGTAAAGCATGGTTTTTAATCAAGTCCTATTTGCTGCTTCAATTAACATTGATGCCAAGTTGTTACTGAATCATATCTTTAGATAATAAGCAAAACAAGAATTTTATGAAGTCCTCCAAGTTCATAGAATTTACCTTACGCAAACTGATGAATCATTCTCAGGCAACTGTCAGTGACCCCAGTTATCATTCTATTCAAGGTAATTTCCAAATTTGGACCATGTAGCTGAAGACTAATTTTCAGAATGTCAAAGCAGACCAATATTAGATTGATTGAGAATCATTTGATCGGTCAGGGAAGGTCAGTGTTGAATCACTGGCAAATCTAATGATGCTTAATGAAAGAAAGCAGACATTGATATTTATCCTGGATTGTATACCAAAGAAGAAGAGAATATTAAGATAATCAGTCTGACTCCACCTTTGACATCCTATTGAGCGCTTTTATCACTATTTCATTATCCCAACCAACTTGAGAAATTCTCAGTTTGCATTTAAAATATCACTGTCTTACTATTGGTGCTGATGTTGTGTTCTCACTATCATTACAAAAGAATTGTGATTTTGAAAACCATCCTCAAACTATTGTATTAATTCTTCACATTAATATCATTGTCTAAAAAGAAAACTATCTTTTCTTTCTAATTGTTATCAGTAATATAACATTTTGAAGTATTTTCAATTATCCCACTAATAACTTGATGCTTGTGCAATTTTCCAAAATTGTATTTTTCTTTTCACGTTATACAATTGACAATTTTCCCTATTCAAATGTTTGTTAAAGGTCAATAAGAATCCTAAAGTTGCACGTGTTATTTTTATCTCAGAAGAACTTTTTTTAAAAAGAGACACTGAGGATTAATGGTTTATTACTGAGTTATCTAAGCCATCATCTTTTGCAAAGTAGCTGAAAGCTTTTCTCCACCAGATGATGACATCAAAACATTTTGCCATTTTAATATAGCCAACATTGCAAAACAAAAATTTGCTAGAAAGAAAACTTTGATGTTTGAATATTCATTTTTTACATAAAAACTTTAAGCAGCTGATTTATAAGTCTACTTTGGTTCATTTTTCAATCAGCCATACCGATTGTTCCTAAATTTTGAGTTTGGAATATCATAGGAAAAAAAAACAACCCCTAAAACCAAAATTGTCATTTAAAGAGAAAACTTATCTTTGGTAATCTGTAAGCTCATGATGAGCCACAAAAGGCAAGCAACATCAATCATGTAATAAAACTGACAACAAAAGCCAATGCATTGTCATTGGTCAAAGTTTATTAATACATGTCTAAATTTTCACTTTTATTTCTGCTAATTATTTGATATGTTCCATGAGATCAAAAAGTAATCATGTTCACATAAAAGACTTGTTAGCATGATTGCTAATCCTCAAACATGATAGAGAACAGAAATAATTATAATATCAGTGATTAATTGCAATCAAGGAAAAGTTAATGATGAAAATTCTTATTGACCTCTGGTGAAAATCATTCTCTTGTATATCAATGATATGAATATATTTATTAGCAGCATTTGTTCATTTTTTGAGTCTTGTGTGATATTTTGCTATTTAGTAATTAATGTCCCAGTAATTAACTATAATTTCAATTGAATGTGACTCAACTGTAGTAGTAATGCAGATATATTATGGTGGGAATATGTAAGAAAATAAAAGACTGAGCAAATGTAGAGAATACAAATAGATTGATTAATGTAAAAGCAAAGAGAAAATTTACATTCAGTGTGAACCTGCATAATTATGACCAGAAAATCAGATGCCTTATTGGATTTCTGAATCAGTTACTGAATAATAATGTTGACCTGAAAAATATAAAACTAAAAGTGTCACAAATTTTGTAAGCATGTAGAATTTATTTGGCATCTTAAAAATACTACATACCAGAAATTCAAGATTGAGATTTTAAATCTCCAAATTTTGTCAAATCAGTATCAAACAAAAACAATTATAGCCTAATGGATGGCTTTTACGGTAACTTGCCAATCAAAGACATCTGCTGACTCCAGGTTTCCCCTGAAGCTTTACTTGTCATTGACAATATACTTTCTATGCTGACATAAAAAAAAACATTCCAGATTTTGCAATGTTTTCATGCTTAGAATATGATAGTCGACTTGTTCAATTTTGATTGGTTTATTACATCAACATAAAAAGAACATTCCAAACTTTGTAACATTTTATGTTTTGTCAGCAAAAGTAATATTATTGTCAACTTGTTCAATTTCTGAGAGTCAATGCAAGATCTCTTGTTCCCATAAATAAAGCCTAGATTCTATGGATGACAGTATTCATGTTGCATGCAGTGAGATGGGCCTCTATGGTTCCTTAGCCTCAGACTGCTGAGTAGCAGACCTGGAAAGGGATACCTAAGGCCATAAAAATTCAATTAGAACCCTGGAGATAAGTCATATATCTTCCTCAACACCAAGTAAACAAGAATTATAAGAACTTGTGAAAGACTTTAGAGAAAACATTGTAGTTTGTCGAAGACTATGTACTTCATCAATAAATTTCATGACAAATTGAACTGTTTCATTGAGTGTCCCCTCAATCTTTGAAGCAACCAACAACCTTGTTGACTTTGCTTTGTGACAGGACAAGCTCAGCCCTAGGAAGTTTTAACCAACTTCACCCACATCCTTTCTGCAAGTCTTTGAATACAGCATGGATATAGATGTTTGCAGAGCCAATGCAGGGCCAGGATATATTGTTACAATAATTAGAAAATAGTTGATACAAATGCAAGTATGTAGCTGTTCGAGGAAGCTTCTATAAACCGAGTCCACAAATGAAGTGATAATGTATCATTTCAATAGAATGTAACATCATTATGAAGAATTGTTTTTTAATCCCCAATACTTTGATGAGTTTTTTTATTACGCTCTATTTTCAACATTAACATAGCAAACAGTCAAACAATGCCGAAAACAGTTTCCTTTTTGATCACTCCACTTAAGCAGCATTGAGTCAACAGTTCTTAGAGAGATGACCACTTGGGAACATTAAGTACTACAAGTGACTGGTGGCCTTGTGCAAGACTAAGCTTTGTAAATAGCTTGATAGCTACATGCTTCCCCGATGTAACATTCATTATATCATAGTTTGCAATGACATAATTGCCAATGGACTTCAACATTTTCACCTATATTGTCACTCACAAAACCGCAAATAAAAATAAAATTTCCCCTTTAACCCTGTAAACCTGATATTTTGGACTGACTGGAAGACTACACAATCCTAATGTGGATGGTCTGCTTAATCTTACACGGATAAAAATCTGAACAGTTAGAATCTGGCGTTGATTCCTGGGCCCCAAAAATTAGAAATATATCTGATTCGATTGTAAATCCGTTATATTGGGACTCGAGTGTTTTTATATTCACACACACACACAAACACAAGCATTCATAACATATATTTATATTCCTTTGAAATTAGCAAAAGCTTATACCACGAGGTGTTATTTCCCTTGAGTCCTAAAAAGAATGGTATACAACCATTGCATCCTCCTGATAATCACCTCTGGAATTGAAACGTGAAACCAAACCAAAAGATTGACCCTTAAACTGAGAACCATTCAATGTGCACCTGACAGAATCATGCTAAACCTCACATGGAGAGATCACAAGACAGTTTAGTATATTAGAGAAAAGATAGGAGTCCGAGGTATCATAGAAACAGAAAACTCAAATGGTAATGGCCTGGACATGTTGCAAGAATGTCAGACATCACAACTCACAATCCCTGGAGATCATATGCAAAATTGTGGCTGACAGCAAGCAAGATGGCATAATAAGCTAGATAACTTCAGAAAGTACTGGCTCCATGATGACCATAATAGAGAGGTCTGACTGATCTTGAAGAAGGTCTATGTCCACTGATTGATGCTAACAGGGTGATGATGATGATGATAGAATCATACTTGATTTTTTAATAAAAAAAAATGATTTTGCTTGTTTGATTAATTTATTTTGAAAGTTGACAGAAAATTCTTGAAATTAGCAATTAGCATTGTTCTGACAATGAAAAAAATTATAAAAGCAATGAAAAAAAAGAAAAAGATGAAACCAATGCAATTGTAAATATTCAAATGTACATATTTTGCCATCTATATCAGAAAATGCACAATCACATTTATAGTTAAAACTTACATGACAGCATTGCCGTGGGATAATGTTTAGCAAACTAGTCAAGTAGAATATTAATGCTGTGTAATGAGTTTGATTCTAACTGTATCTGACACTTAGTTGAGCTTAGTATCTACCTATACATACTTGAATTAACATTTTTCACACTATCAATATTCTACCCCCCTTCCCTCTCTCGCTCTCTCTTTATATATATATATATGTTTATGCACATACATAAATATTGTTTTAATGAAAGAAAAATGATAATTTATTCATTCAGATAGAAGGTAGACTAGTGTAACAATATATTTTTCAAGGTTAAACAAATTTATTAGCATCAAATACTCTTTACCAGTGTGAATGAAAACTTCATCTTAACCAGCAGTTTATACGACATTGATAAGATCAAGATTTAAAGGATTGTAAATGCTCATTAAATGAGCATTTTCTGTGAAATTATTAAATGTCTCCTTTGATATGCAGAGCAAAGGTTATTTGTTAAGTTTCTACATCCAATCTGGACATTACCACTTGAAGAATATCACACTAAATGAAATTGAGTTTTGAAACTGTAGCTGGCCTCAAAAGCACAGCAGTACCTAATTGTCAAAGTTACCATTGTGGGAATTGAAAAATTTCCTAAAAACACAATAGTGCTATTTTTATAAGGAAGCAAATTCCAAGCTCAATTGAAGGGCGCAACATGATATTAACAGTCAGACATAGAGACATCAAACACAAAAATGTCTCATCATCAAAACGTGTCTAGGTAATAAAACAAAATTTTTTTTATTATGGATTTAATAAGAATTTAATTATAAACATGAACAAAATCGAAATGAGTATTTTTCCTTCTATGATTGTTAGAAAGACATAAGCTTTGTGATGTTTGTGCATATAGAATTGTGTGTGTATGTGTGCAGTCAAGAGATTTGAATATTTACAATATAAGAATAATTTTTTTCTTCAAGGTTCATTCAAGCATAGATAGATTATATTTCACACACATATACACAGATAGGATACTTGTTATTAATCAGGATGAAATAGTTTCCAACATTTCTTAAAAAACAAAAGAGACACTCTTAGAGTTCATCAGAAAGCCTCCACATCCAAGCCAAGCAGTTTTTATTCTGTTTCAAGTAATACTTTTTTCTTATTGAAACATCATATCATAAATAATGAACAATAACACATGAAAATACATTTTTTATATTATTTTTAGCAAAAATGAATTTCTCAATTTGTGTTTGCTTTTTCTAAAGGAATATTGATACATGAAAATATAGTATACTGTCCAAACTGATTCAGAAAAAAAAAAACAAAGTTAATTTATGATTTGAAATGCTTTGTCTCCTCAAAGATTAAAGTCATCATGCCCAGAACTGAACCGGTGGTTAAAACTGGTTGCATGATAAATTTTGCTCTAAAATTGAGACCCTCTAACTGTGACATTCACCTGATAGATACATGAGAAAATAATATATAATAATAAATCAACATGACAATATTCTAAATGATAAACTTTGAACATAGATAGATAAAATGAAATGAAATCATGGAGTGCTCTTTGATATTCAAGACAAATTACTAACCCATCTCTAGATTTGGTTTTTTTAGTTAATCTTATGCAACTTGAAATCAAAGAAAAGAAAATAGCAATCACTGAAAATAAGATAAGCATCTGTAAAAACAGTGGCAGAAAAATCTGCAGCTTAAACTTCTAAGTAATGGCAAAAACATTGAAAGTTTTTGATAAGGAAGTTTAATATTTTCATTGAAAATGAATAAAGCACCAATGTTTAGATCAAATTCATACACTCTTTTACTCAGAAGAGATTCTGTTTTGGTTCACACAATTGTTAATCTCTTCTTATTACCATTCTGACATGCATTCAACGCTGCTCAGGATTATTAGCACCTTGATCTCATTTGCATAAATTGTACAATGTGTTCAGAAATAAATGGAAATCTATCAAATTTTTGTCTTCAGAACATTTTAGTAAAATGTCAAAAGTAATATCACAAAAAATCAATTTCGTTTCGACTGATGCATAGTAATTTCAAAGAAAATTAAAAAAAAATCTAACCTGGACAGTAACATCGGCACCCTTCCTTCATATCTTATTAGACCCCCCCCCACCGCTTGGACAACAATGACTGCCCCTTAATTTTATTTCAGCCATTTATGAGCTTCTCTTAATGAAAATAAATATGATTCCCTGGAAGACTGCAAAAGTTACCTAGAGCCATTCATTGTTGAGAAAGATAGTAAAATACTGGAGGAATCAAATTATGAAGTTGCCTGAAAGATGGCTGAAGATAAAGGGACCAAATGGTAAATATGTTGTACAATAAAGTCAAGTTTGAAAATAAAATGATCATTTTAATTTTATTCCATAAATCAATATCCTTGAAGACCTAAATGGATTTTCTTAATTTTAATCTTTTTTACTAAATAGAAATCAACCACCAAAACTGTCAACATCAGCATAGGTTTTGTCAGTTTTTTAATGAGTCTGGTTGCATATTTGAAACTGTCAACAAAAACTGTCGACACCAGTTTCTCCAGTTTTCAAGTTTGATGGTCTATTTGCAAGTGGCCGTTCATGCTTGTTTTTTGAAACTTATTCATTGATCACCCCTGACATGGCATGCTGACAAAAGAGGTTATTCACATGATTTCTATCGAGTGAGTAATCAGACCTGTTTATTTAGGATTTTGATAATTTCTTGATGATTTTTACAGTTATTTTGTCTTTATGAAAATTGTTCATTGCTTTGGTACAACGGCAGTAACTCCAAATCTATGGTTACCTACAAAAAATCACAAGTAAATTTTTAAGTAAATGAGGTGGAAGGAAAGAGTCAATCATTTGTATCGATGTATTATTTGCTGCATAACATCTCATATGATGGTAAATTCTATCATAAATCAATATCAAAACTAGTAAAACTTAGTTGTCTTCAGGCTTAGCTTGTTTGTAAATCTCTTATGTTTTTTATTTGCACATTATTTAAAAAGCCTTTAACCCAATACTCCAGCTTTTCAACTTTTCAAATAATCATTTAATATATCTTCTATTACAACTTCAATTGAAACATTTGAGATATAAATTGTGGCCTAAACAGTAATGTTTATGTTTTTCTATTGCTGGAAAAGTAATTTAGGAAAAAAATTTGCTTATTCCAATAAAGCCAGCTAAATCTGTTTTACTAGTTTTGATTATAACTTAGATGTGCTCTATTGTGTCACATACAAGCAAATCAATATTGCCTTTTCCTCTTGGTTTACAATTATTTGATGTCCTCATTTACAGCCTTCGTATTATTATTCTATATAGAAAACTTCATATTCTCCAGAATTTCCCTATATATTTCATCATATAAAAGATTAAAGACCTGACATACAGTTTCAATTAAGAAGAAGACAAGTTTGATTTTGACAGGGAATGAAGTGAAAAACGAAAAAAATTCAGCTTTTTGAGGTTCACTAAATATAAAACAATCAAAAAGAAATGGAGAGAAGACAAAAGAAGACACATGACAGCAATTATCGGAACAACTCTCAAAAAAAGTTGGGTTTCAAAGTAATAAACAAAGTTCTCCATAAAAGGTGGAAACAAATATCTAGCATATTCGAGTTTAATACAGACCCAGCAAATAGACAGAGATAGATTGTCAAACGTGCCCAAGAAATCTACCCAAAACTCTACTCCTCCAAACAAGGACCACAAAACAATGAATAGGATACACAAGACACAAGCAATCAATTTGAGAATTTCCCAGAAGTTACACCATGGGAGGTGAAGCAAGCCATCAAATAAATAAAAAAAAAGAAAGAATCCTGGACCAGATTAAATGACCATGGACTTATTCAAAAAAGCAGGGAAACTAGGGAACTACCTATTCTTTTCAACTTATGCCTAAAACAAAGTTCCAGAAAATTGGAATATGGCAATCATAATGCTTTTATATAAAAAAGAGAAATCGAAAGACCTCAGATTTGCAAACAACATCTTTTTAGCAGAGAACCTCCGCAACCTCCAGCAAATGCTAGGTGAACTGAATGAAGAAAGCCAGGAAGTTGGTACATACATGAACTTGAGCAAAACAAAGGTCATGTGCTACAATCAAGTCAGAAATGTGGCTGATCCTAGGGAAAGTCTATATCCAATGATGGATGTTAAAAGACTGATGATGATAATGACATACACACACAAACATTATATGTATATTATTGTGTACAAGTATAGAAATTGAAGTATTTTCAAATGAATACACTTATCACTACATCTGTATAATAATATCCTTCCATTCATCTTTACTTTTCATTTCTTAGAAATATTTTATAAACTGCATTATAGCTCCGTAATTTCCCTTCCACACCAAGTCAAAAGAATGAAGCACAATACTTTATTCATATTATTTAACCACCAAATAAAAAAAAACAGCATAAAAGAATTAAATTGAGAAGCAATATTTTGCTAAATGATCTTCCTCCTTCGACATAAAAGAATTATAAAATGCAATTCATATTTATGTTCTATAAAATATTAGATAGGAATGTGATCTGCACAGAGTCTTCTCAGTCCATACAACTAAAACAGAAATATGCATCCCAGCAAGAATGGTGCTTATTGCACACATCTCATAAACAAACAAACCTTCCAGCTCCAACTGAACGTGTTAGTTTTTCTTTTGGAGTAAAAAAGAATTGAGGCACCTTGCTGTCTCAGACTTCATTTAGGAATTAGATGTACTGTCTGTAATGGTGAAGATAAGAATATTTCTAGAACAAGTAGTGTGCTTGGTAAAATCGATTGAAAAGGGAATAATGAAAAGTTTGAGGTTTCATCAGAGAGATATGATACCAGAGGATATAACATGGATTAGAAGAATGAAGTTGGAAGCAGGATATGTATTTGAATGTATAATACAATGAGAATTGTTCATTATTATCATAAATTTCTAGGAGTATATTTTACATTCATTCCAATTTATTTGTTGCATTGAAAAAATTTTCATTGCAATTTTTTGCACTGGCCTATTTTCCTCCAGCAGTGACTAAATAGCATTGATCAGGAAAATGAAGGATAAGCCCTGGTAGGATTCAAACCCATATCTAACTCAAAAGCATTGTTTAACCAGGTCTGCTCTACCAATTGAGCTACCAAGACTCAACTGGAAGACAAATGTCCAAATAACACTCTTGAACCCATTCTTCATTTTGATTGGCACTCATGCCTGTTTACATTCTAGTAGTTTCAATATTTGATACATTTTTCTTTTTTTTCAAATTTTTATTTGATGAAGTATTACAAATCATAATTATTTAAAATTTTTATGGATACTTTTTATCTTTATCGTAATTTATCAGTTGTTTTTTTATCACACCTTTTTTCTCAAGCTGAAAAAAAAGCCACAAATAAATTAAGATGAAGGTAAAAAGTAGTGAATAAAAATTCAAAACAATAATGATTTATAAACATCATCAGTCTTTCAGCCTTGCTAGACCTCTCTATCATGGTTGTCACGATGCCAATTTTTTCTGACATTGTCAACTTAATTTCATCATCTTATGCAGATTGCATACCTCAAATTTAAAAAAACAGAAAAATGTATGAACAGTTCACTGAAAGTCAAAAGCTCTCTAAGAGACCTGAATCCCTATTTCAAGCAAATGATACGAAAAAAATGTGCTCAGCTTTTAATTTTTAGATATTAGCTTTTACAAAAATGTCATCTTATTTGATATTCAGTTCATGTTAGCCATGTTTGAAATGTCTTGAACCTTATTTTTTGTAACTTCAATTTCAAATTTAGAATATGATTGTCAACATTATTTTCCACATAATACAACGATTAGGGTTCGGTATGTTTTGGAGCAGCCATTTGGTGTGGGCATTTTAGCAAAGCTGTTTTGGCGACGAGTTTATTTTGGCAACAGCATATTTGGCAACGTTTTAGCACTAAAAAATATTTTAGTAAGAGGGAAAATAAGAAAATCAGATGGATACATAGACATACGTGCCACAATTATATACATATTCACTCAGGCACACATACACTATATACCATACATAAACATACAAGCACATTCACTACATGCAGACACATTCCACACACATACTGCCTATATGCACATAAACATACATGCACTATACATTACACAAGTATGCCTCATATGCACACACATGCACTACACACACATAAAGATGTGAGTATGTGTATATGTGGTATGAATGTGTACGTAGCATGTTCATATATGTGTGCATATATGGCCCGTGTGTATGCGTATATTTGTGGCATGTATATGTATGTGTGCATGAATGCGGCATATGTGAGTGCACATATATAGAATGTGAATATGATGTATGCATATATGTGTGACATGTACTGTGTGTGTGTATGTCTGCATATATGTCATGTGTATATTGTGTATGTGCATGCACATGTTGATATGTATAAGTATGTATTTGTGATGTGTATGTGTTAATGTGCATTTAGATTCACAATGGACCAGCCAATATTTTTTTCCCTAGTGCCCAAAAGTCTAGCACCAAATGAGATAGTTCCTAAATAACTGCGTCAAAATGCTTGTGCCAAATGATTGTGCCTAATCTTCACATTGCAAGCTATTAAACTTGCACAGTGGTCTTGAGTTACCATCTCAAAGAGTTATGCAGGAGGGAAATGTAATCCAAAATATAAATGAATATTGGATTAAAGGAATGAATAAAGGTGCAATGCACAATATAAAAGAGTGGAAAATGATATCCAAGGACTCAGTTTAGCTTTCAATCTATGAATCATGATTAATGATTCACCAATATATTGATATGCTTGTTTTTTTCCAACTACTAACCCACAATGTATATAATACTTCCTATACTCTACCAAAACTCTGACTCTGCTGTTACTATTTTTATTTGCTACTAACAGATCCATTTATAGTTTTTATGTATCGCAAAAATGCTTTCAGTGTACATGTGGAAGAATAGTTTCCAAAATATATATATAAGTATACAAGTTTTTGCTGCATCCATCTATTGCATTTTAACTGATTCTCAGGGCACATAAAAACAATATTTATGCAATTTAGTAATAATAAATATAGCCCAAGGACAAACTTTTCTCGATTGGAAGAAAGTTGCTCTAATAGGTATTTACTACACACAACTTTAATGTAGATTATATATACTGAAGAGTAATAGGAAATGACAATGTGACCAGTTTGTTTTTCAATGGCCCAGAATAGAATAGAAATCATTGTGAGAATAGGAGAGCAAATGGAAATAAAGGGAAAACAAGTGCAAATAAAGGGAGAGCAAGAGGAAATAAGGATAGAGCAAATTAAAATAAGGGGAGAGTAAGTGGAAATAGGTAGACAGCAAGTGGAAATAGGTGGACAGCGAGTGGAAATAGGTGGACAGTGAGTGGAAATAGGTGGACAGCGAGTGGAAATAGTTGGAAAACAAGTGGAAATAAGGGGAGAGCAACTGAAAATAGGTAGACAGCAAGTGGAAATAGGTGGACAGCAAGTGGAAATAGGTGGACAGCGAGTGGAAATAAGGCTGATGTCATACATCCACCAATTTGTTTTTTTCCCTTCACTACTTGAAATTTTGATCATTAGCCACCAAGTACCTGTTATTAACTTGTTGATCTTGTCAACAAGCAGCATTTTTTGTTTTTAAACAAATAGCCCAAGTTGTAACATTAAATAAAGATATTTTTACAATGGTGTGCTGTTTACAGATAGTTCTACATCAAATGAAGATTTTCTTTATGGATATAAGCCATGTTAGTCAGCATAGCACGGTCTGGAGAGGGAAGTTTTACTTTATATCATTTAACCATGGCCAAGTGCCTGACCAATCACCAATGAACAAGAAGGCTAAACCATCATTAAATTTGAAAAATAAACTTGCTCCAACACAATTTCATTTCATATGCAGGTTTGTGTCCTCCAGTGATAATCAACTTTAAACAATACTTTTCAAATATTCTTAATATTTTATCAACAAAATCTAACTTTCATAAAGATAGCTGTTATCAGTAAAATTGACTAAGTTATTTTCCATCATAAATCTCAAAGAAATCCATCACCTTTATGGCTCTAAGTTCTAATGGATGAATTGAAAGAATATCAAATAATATTTCAATATCCAAGAATAATCTGTGATATGGAAATTTGGAAGAATGATAAAAAAGATCCTTGGTGTATGACTCATGAAAGAAAATTGAGACAACTTGAAGCCCATTCCACTTCATTGAAACATTATCAAAACTTATTAAAAACAGGTTATGCATCTGTGATTATCAGGGGCATATCAACCAAAAGTAGCACCTATGAAAAGCATCGGGAGCATGCATTGGTTGTGGACCCTTCTTTTTAGAACCTCTAAAATCTCAGTTTTAACTAATAAAGCACGTAAAGCAGATAACACCACGATCGATCTACTCAAAAAGGTTGGTAAAGTCATCATTAGGAAGAAAAAACCATTTATTCAGTATGCCTCTAACAGAGTAGAATCCAGGGAGATTGTAACACTGCAATCATGAAGCTGTCATATGAGAAAGGGAGCACAAAAGATCTTAATAATTACTGTTCAATAAGCCAACTCAACAGCATCTACAAACTTCTTACCAAAGTGATCACCAACTGAATCTCCAAGACACTAGATAAAAGCCCACCACAGGAACAGGCTGGCTACATAAGAAGCTACTTTATCATTGACCATATCAATTCAGTAAATTATGAGAGAATACAAAATGCCACTTCATTTCCATACTGGACAATAAATTCAAAAAGTTGTTCAGGTCTTAATATTTCACATTAACCTGACAATAGTGTCATTCCATAATCCAAAATTTCTTCAGATAACTGATGTCTATAAGAGCTAGAAAATTCAGCCAAATTTTTGCTATCTACTCAGATGGTATAATGAGTGTGGAAAACTCTTTGTAGGTAAAATTTGCCTGTGCACTTAGTGGAAAAATAAGTTCTCTTTAAGCTGTGTGATTATGGTGGAAGGTATGTATTGGCCATCCTACAAATGGTTGCATCTCCCCAGGACAAAAGCAAGTGTGCCCTTTCCCACTGCAGATGATATCAGTAATGTAAAAAAAAGATAAATTTTTGCTCTCTTTGTTCAGGTTGTCACTGTCAGAGCTAAAACAGTATCATGCAAATGAGGAAACCTTTTGACTAGTTCTTTAAGAAGAGAGTCAAGTGTTACCTTCATGACTTGTTCCATTTCCTCCCAAGCTGTTAACACAGCGTCTTTTAACTGTTAAGCCATTCATTTCTTTCATCAGTGACATCTTTTAACTTCAACATTCCTTTCTTGAGAGATACCAAGCCTTTTTTTTTAGTGACTCACTGACCAACACTTCTCTCTGATCATCAGAATGATCATGGGCAGCATCATGAAAGTTCGTATTGAGATTCTGCAGTCTCTTTGTATGCTGTCAATGTGAATGAGTTCCCAAATCCCAGCAAAGTCAGAAAATCATTACTCAACATGTGGTTATACAGCTGTCTTGCATCACTTCTTGTTTCTCTGATCTCGTTTTTCATGGTCTATGATGTCATGGAGAACTAGAAGTTTCACTGCTTCTACAACCCTCCTAATTTTTCACTGCAACTTGACAACCTCTGGGACAGCTTTTTTTTTTAGCTTTTTCCTGTGCTGTATTGAATGAGAGAAGAACACAGAGATCTTTGTTCATTCAAAAAAACATGACCATCATTTCATCCTGTTTGACTGCATTAACAATGCTGAGCCCCCTCCCCCCCAAAGACGTGCACCCATTCTCTCAATAAGAACATGAAATTCCATAGATTTTGCACAAAACTTTAGACTTCCTCCTTGCACAGGAGGATGGTCTTTCTACCATTTGGTTCTGAGCAGTGGTATTGTGAGTTGAGTAGTCATGGAGCTCCTAGCACTGTATCTTTACCAAATAATTTATTAAAGTGGTTTAATAATCTGGTTATCCTGACGCTTTGCACTGATGATGATCAAAGACAGATCAGACATTTGGTGAAAATTCTTTTTCCCTCTCCAAGGATAGACTGTCAGACTTTAATAGAACCTGCTCAGTGGTATGTCCTTTAATTTGCACCCAGGGCACATGCCATACTTGCAACACCTTAAATATGCTACTGGTGATAATGATTGTTCGATCTGATATGGGCAAAAATCCCGCAAAGGAACAAAGATTTCAACCCTACTTATATTTATCTCATCGTATATACAAATTGGGGAAAATTTTCCTCTAATGCCACTGAGGCTTTAGAGAAGTATTTTAAGTGCACATTTAAATTTCAACAGAAATGAAATTTTCGTTGTCTTTCGAATGAGTAATTGTTTTTATTTATTTTAGAAGGAAGATTAATATTTATATTACATAGTTATAAGTCTTTTTAATTTTCATGCAAATCATGTTGCATTGATGTATTATGATAACAATGATTTTGCACAATGGCATATTAGATTAACTAGGTTGATTTACTGAACTTTACAGGCAATAAGTGCAGCTATTTCAATTTTTGAAAAAAGTCAAATTTCTGAAAAACATTCATGAAATGAGATTAGAAAAAGAATTATAGCTGTTCAGCATCTCCCTCTCAACGTAAGTTTATAAATCCAAATTTTGGGGGGAAAGGAGTGAGGACAACTTTGGGCAGATCAGTGTGAGATTTGGGGCAAATTAAGCCTTTTGCCTCCCTTAACAAAACAGTCCCCATATGCCTATGCTTATTCCTATATGCAATATATAAAGTCATACACAAAATACATTTATCAAATGCAAATTCAACTTATGTAATCTTCAGGAAAACAACCAGAATATTTTAGTGAATTATTATGATATGCTAAATGATCTGAGAAAATAGATACAAAACTTACGGCCAATCCGACTGTGACTTGTATCAGTAGGGAATCATTCTTCTTCACAAGTCGATGCTCTAGGTGAGGAATTCTGGACCGCCGTCTGTCTGCAGACGTGGCTAGGTCAAAGGTGATCTCACGGCTATATGTTGGTCGTTCTTTAATGATCAGTTTAGTCTGGAAAAGAATCAAAGAGGAATTAAAATCATGAATCCATCAGAGCTTTTTGAAAAGCAATGCAATCAAGTATGGACAAAAAATGTTACCCCCCCCCCCCCTACAATCATCTTCCTGATTTGAAATAAAATAAATAATGCTGAGAAATACGCATCCATCATAACCAAGTCAAAATACATTGAATTTTGCAGTAAATTACTTTGTATTTCATTAGTCTTTTGCTTGAAAACGTATAGTCAGGCTTTTGCACTTAAAAGAATTCCTGCCAGCTATGGCAAACCTGTGATCATTTATATTGACCATTTGCCATCATTAATAATCCTGTATAATTGTGAGACATATTCAAATGTTTTGAGAGAGATGAATGGCTGAATTTTTTGTTTTTTTGTTGAGTCAATCTATTTTTTTCTGATGTAGTGAATTCAAACCTATTTGGAAAATGAGTCAGTGATGTTCAAATGAAGATCTGTATCAACATTTGTTTATAACCATGAATAATTTTAGAATTGTTTTAGCAAAATTTAAGACTGAAATCAATTTTATTGAAAATTTTGTGCATTAAAACAAGGTTTCAAATGAAATTAATGAATGAACCAGGTATTTTGACGATTTTATTTTTATATGAAAAGATTATTATCAAAATTTATGCCTTGAAAAAAAAAAAAATCTCCGGTATATACTGTATGTATTGAAAAAAAGTTATTCTTTATTTCTGTTTGTCTAAACTTTTGTTCCGTGTCAGCTGAAGGTTGTAAATTGATTTTTACAAAAAAAAATTGCAAGGATTTTTGTGCTTAAGATAAAAGAGAAGTCACATTTGTTGCTATCAGTGATTTATATCCAGGTCTAGATCCAGCTCAATAGGGGCCTTATATCAGTGCATTTTTTGATAAACTGACAATATTCATATTGATTTCTTATAAGTCTGATGGTTACAATGAATTGCTATCAAATATAAAAATTTCATTATTCATTTAGGCTTTGTTTTGTGAGTTTTGATGGGTATTCCTCAATGAATAGACCTTTTACCTATGTAGATAAGTAGTCGTTATAACAACTGCCAGAAAATCTTTATATCTCACTCTCAATATTCAACAATCAAAAATACATATATACCCTATTTATTTACTTTATATAGGATGAATTAATATAAAATCTTAAAAGAAAAACCAGACATTAGCAATTATTTGCAAACTCTGCACTTGTTTTAAAAAATCTCTGTTCATTCCTCGTTTAAATAACTTTGCTGGAAATTTTGATGATAGAAAAATTATTTGGGAAATTTTGATTCCTTCAATTAGTTTTGCTACAGATTGCTGTAAGGGTTCAATCACAAGAAGCTTTTAATATCCAAAGAGGAATATATTTTGGACAAAATGTTTCCTGAAATGGTATCATTTCAAAATCTTTTAGAAATTTAAAAATGTCTGCAAATATCTAAACTCTTCAGTCTTGGTGTAAAGATTTTGTTGGGTACTTCCACCACTGCAGTGACTTCACCTCCTACTACCACTTTTTAGGCAGTATTATGTCTCACTCAAGTGTTAATCTTATCTTTGAAAGAAGCACATTTTTATGACAGCCTTGTTCAGGATGCAACATGCAGGAAGCCATATTGAAAACAAGAGTGATAAATAATTCCAAGGGATTGCCATGTTCTAATCATGCCAATCATAGTGTTTTTATATAAAAAAGAAAACCCAAAATACCACAATAACTACAGACTTATAAACTTACTCAACTGCATCTACAAACTTTTTACAAAAATCATCACCAACTGAATTTCAGAAGCATTGAATGAAAACCAACCATGAGAGCAAGGTGGCTTTAGAAGAAACTACTCCACCATGGACCATCTCCATTCAATAAATCAGCGGAATACAAAATGCCATTCACTGTAGCATTTATAGACTTCAAGAAAGCGTTCGACTGTGTGGAAATTTCCGAAATGATACCAGATAACCCAAACTATTCACAGCCTGCTTTTAGATGATCTTCTGAAACCTCTACTGGGAAAATAAAAGAATCAAAATAACGGAAAATATCTGAGCAACCTCAGATTTGTGGATGACATTGCTTTTTTGGCAGAGACCTACATGAACTCCAACAAATGTATGATGAAATAAATGAAGAAAGCAAGAAAGTCAGCCTGCATATGAACCTCAGCTAAACAAAGGTCATGTGCAACAATCATGTAAAAAATGAGAACACAATGATCGAAATCGAAAATGCAGAGCTGGGAAAAGTAGACCACTACATTTAATGAGGACAACAAATCTGTATGAAATCCTTAAAAGCAGAAGAAATCAAGTGAAGAATCAAACTAGAATAGCAAGCCTTAGATAGAGCAAGCTAAACCTTAAAAAACAAGAAGATTAGGACATTAGACCTCAATAGAAGTGTATACAACCAATGCATCCTCCTGATAGTCTCCTATGGAGCTGAAGGATAGAACCTAATCAAAAGATTGACCCAAGAAGCATGCAATGTGTGCAGGGAAGAATCATGCTCAAACTCACTTGGAGATATCACAAGACAGCACAGTATATCAGGGAAAAAACAAGAATCCGAGTCATCATAGAATTCTAAAGAAAACTCAAATGGCAATGGGCTGGTCATGTTGCAAGAATGGCAGACAAGTGATGGACATCACAACTTACAATGTTAATCCCTAGAGATCAAATGCACCACTGAAGCCAGCAGGATACACAATGGAGAGACAAACTAGATAAATTCAGATAGTATTGGTTATGCGACGCTCACAACAGAAAGGTAAGCAGTAGTGTCCCATTGAACTAAAGGGGATGGGTCGGGCTTACCCTGACGCATTTGCAACACTAGTTGCGGTGACGAGCAATTTTTGAAGCTTTCCCGTAACTGGAACCCTTCATTAAAATGACCTTATGTCACATCTTGCTCTTGTGGGGAAATGAGTGAATAGGGAAGTGTAGTATTTGTTCTGATGTCAATGAAATATAACATCAACTTCCTATTTTCAATTTTAAACATTATCATAGCTGTACTTGATGAATTTTGATTTGATTTAATTATATCATTAAAGTATTCTAATTGTTTTCTTGAATTTTATAAAGCAACAATTTACATACAAAACATACGATTTGACTATGAAAATACAAAACAATGATTCATTTGGATAATTTTTTTATAACAATTAATGGGTTAAAAAAGAATTATGAAAAATTGAAGGATTTAAAGAAATCAAATAATTTTTTCACTGTGTGAAATATGAGTGGGGTTAATAACAAAAATTTAAAATGGGAATAATAAGTTTTTCTGGAGATAACAATAAATAAGATCCACTGTACTTAAATACCATCATCACTATGAATTTCTACTTCTGAATTATTTCTTAATTCTGGGTACACAAGTTTCATTAGGATAATTAAAAAAAGGAGGAAAAGGAAGAAAAAAATTTCCATTTTTTTCCCCTGAATTTTCAAATAATGATAATTGAAACCCTATTTTAAAGGTTATACATATTAAATCTTTAGAAAGTATTTCTTTGACTGTAGGACAGCTTCTGACATTTAGGAATATATTGGGAGGTATAATTTTATAACTTTATATCTAAATGTGTATGAAGTACTCACATATACATAAATAGGATGATATGCACAAGCTGGAGTGGATGAATCTCACTCTCCCTTTCACTCTGTACATGGATGTCTTTCATTAATATAAATTTGTTTAAAGATCATAGACAATGTTTTTTAGTCAACTTATCTTGTTTACATATTTAAAGAATGCATATCTGGATCCAATGAATGTAAATATTGTCCAAACGTTTGTGGTCTAGCTCTTTTAACCATAGTTGTGGCTATCATCAAAATCAGAGAAAAACTGTGGATCTTATTTTTTTTTTAGTGTTTGCCATTTACTGCTCATGTGATATGATAGCGACCTGCTTTATATATATATACACAAGCATATGTTAAAAGGAAATGGATATATGTTCCTACAGAATAATTATTATTTGCGTTATATTATATAGAAACTCTTAGTTGAAATGATCACCAGTTATTACAAGGGGAATACACCATTTGGCAGAGACAATGGGCCTTTGCATTACTGGCAGCTGTGTTTCAATGGTAAGAGCAATGCTATATTGCAGAGGCTACCCTATTCCATTCCTGCAGCAGCGTCATTTTCTTTAATTGTTTATTCTACTTACATTGTCTAAGCCAAATGATACATTCACCAAATAGTAACTTGGAAACTAAACTTTTGCTTGGAACTAATTATTTACAGAAATAAGCAAACAGCATTGTATGGAAAATGAAGAAATTTTATGAGAGTGCATTAAGCTACTCCAACCGATTGAGCTGCCAGAACTCATAGATTGAATACAACCTATCCATTGTTCATATATCATACTGTTGACATGGTAACAATATAAAAAATGAATATAACTTCATTATAAAAATATCAGTAGTTCTGATGCGAACAGAACATAAACAAAGGCTGATGATTGGAGAGTGAATCTGGGTAACTCAATTGGTTTGAGTTGGCTTAAAATCCCATAAAGTGTGTGAGTTTGGATCCCACCTGGGGCTTATTTCTGTATTTTCCATTCAACACTATTTGCTAATTACCTTGGGTAATTCGGTCTAAGGGAAAAGCGCCATCTACGCCAAGTGACACGCTTTCCTTGTAATAATGGGAGGTCATACAGTTTAAAGAATATAATGCATTCATAATCATTCTTTCAGTTTATACATCCATTTCTTTATATGTATATATACATATATATGTCTATATATATACATATACATATATATATATATATATATATATATACACACACACACAAACATATATATATATATATATATATATATATATATATATATATACTAATGTACCAGTGCTGTCAAAGATGACAGCATATATGAAATCAATATCTAGTTGAGACCTTGCTTACAATGTAAATATAATCATAAAATGGGCAGATATTATCTACCACTGCCATGAAAATACGGAAAGAAGTGTCAAAATTTTAATTCTTTTAATAATTTTAGATATTTTTAGGTCCCAGGTTACGGTTATTGCTAGGGTTGGGATAAAGGCATAAAGAAACTGTACCTGATTGTATAGTTTCACAGACTCACTCACAAGAATTATCATTAAAAATAGAGCGCAAATAAAAAAGAATTAATTTAATGACAATATAATTCAGGTATTTACTTTTGTTTTTTTTTCATTAATTTTCTTATTTCTTTATATTTGTGTGCCTATTCTAACATTGACTGAGAAACTTTACTGTTTAGAATCGAGGCCATGTTTCATAAATTGTGACATGGATACTGGAAGAAGGGAAGATAATTCATGTAATCTATGCCACCATAAAAATTGAAGAAAGTATGCACCTACTTTATTATAATAGTTTCATTGCAAATGGCATCCCCTAAAACAAATTATTTTCCTAAAAGCTAACAAGATTGTAGTGTCAACGAATTGAAAGCACCAGATATCGAAAAAAAATTTGTGCTGCCAAAAAACAAATCTTGACTGTTTTCTTTATTGATGACTGAAATGTTTGCGTTTAATCAAACACAAAGCTTGTGGTAGAAATTGTCAAGTTACGTCACTTATTGCTTTTTTTCTTCTAGCATGTAGAGTGCAGTAAAAATTCTCAATTACTCTGTAACTATTATGTAAAACTCGTCCATTATTTTAGAATTAAAATTAGGATGTGAAAAAAAACTATTGCTTGACATTCTGCTGGTTAAGAGTCCCATACTTTTGAAAGGTATGACAAACACAAATGAAGAATTACAATTCATATAACAACATGAAAAAAGATAATACAAAATTGCGGAAAATTTCAAAAATACTATGTATATGTATTGTTGTTTAACTAAACAAGATGGGAAAACTCAAGTTTGAAAATCTTTTATTCATTTTTTTCTTTTTGTTTGTCATAATTATCATCATCATCAGTCTTTTATCATCTGTTGTTGAACATAGACCTTCCCCAGGATTTGTCACACCTCTCTATTACGGGCATATCAGAGCCAACACTTTCAGAATTTGTCTAGTTTGTCTCTCCATCAGGTATTTAGCTGGCCTCGGTTGTGCTTGTTATTTCTGGGGATCCATGTTGTGAGTTATGATGCCCATTAGTTGTCTGCCATTCTTGCAACATGACCAGCCCATTGCCATTTGAGTTTTCTGGAGGATTCTATGATGTCTCGGATTCTTGTTTTCTCCCTGATATACTGTGCTGACTAGCAATCTCTCCATGTGAGGTTAAGCATGATTCTTCCACGTGCATGTTGCTTGCTCCTCAGTCTGCGGGTCTGTCTCTTGGTTATGTTTCATTTTTCAGCTCTGTAGGTGACTATCAGGAGGATGCATTGGTTGTATACTCCTCTTTTTACAATAAATAGGATCTTCTTATTTTTGAAAGTTGAGCTTGCTCCGCCAAAGGCTTGCCATCCTTGAGTGATTCTTTGCTTGATTTTTTCTTTTGATGTTTTCATAGACATTTTGTTGTACTATGAAGATGTAACGTACTTTCTCCAGTTTTCCATTTCGATTGATGGGTTTTTATTTTTCAATATGGTTGTTGCATCTGACCTATGTTTTGCTGAAGTGCATGTGTAAGCCGACTTTCTAGCTTTCTTCATTTAGTTCATCTAGCATTAGAATTGAATAGCTGTTTTTTTAGTGACAATTCTATCAGCCTTTTTTGTGTAGATTGATGGTGACGTTATCTGATCCAGGAGCTTTTCCTTTTTTTTGCTTGTTTGATGACTTGATTTACTTTTTAGTGGGAGGCAAATTGGAGTATGTATGTATGCTGGGCATAATTTCTTGTACTGATCCTCACCTAATTCAGAGAGGATGCGTATTTTTAATACATCTCATGATAGTGTTTTTGCGAATTCAGCCCAAAATACATTTTTAGTGGGGGGGGGGGGGTTCTATGTGCAATATGAGTTTATGCTAAATTGGTTCCTTGCTTTCAGTCCATACTTCTCTTTAGAAAATTTGGACTCTTTTTTGATCTCTATATTCAATATGTTATCATCTTACTGTCCCTCCACTGCCAATCAATTAAAAATGCTCTTAAGGCCATCAAGGATTATTTCCTCTTGTGGCAAAAAAACACTTGTTTTGGAGGCATCCTTCTTTTGGTTAGAGAAATGAAAATACTAACAAAGCCGAAGAATCTCTAACCATGAAAGTTCAAATGCAGTGCAAAATCATGAAATTTCAGGAATCTACAAGAGTTTAAACTTTACTAGTACTTTTAACCTGCACCAACCTAAAATCATATCCTTCAACATTTGACTATAATCACCAGAGTCATCCATGGTGACTTTAACTTTGACATAACAAAAGGCATTCAGGGGAAACATGGAGTGCATAATTTGAAGAACATCAGATAGTTCCTCCTTGAGTGCAGTGCAGAATATAAGCTATGCATCACCAATACTCCCTTCCAACAGGATGATAAGCTGAAGACCACATGGATGCACCCTCACTCAAAACTCTGGAACACTATAGACCTTTGGAGTCATGTAAAATCCAACATCCCAGAAATCTCAGAAAGTGTTTTCAACCTCTCCTCAAGGGGGAAAAAAAGAAACTGGTTTGATGAGAACAACCAACGGATCCAAGATATCTGTCTGCCAAGGAAACTACTCACTATGCACACCTTCCTTAACCACTATGTCTGCATGAGAAAACAACCTTCTGCCTAGCAGGCCACACTCTTCAGCATTGTAGAATGAGTAGTAGAAAAATATTAGAGACAGCCTGACTCTGCACAGACAATTGCAACGTCAAAGGCTTTTAGCCAATCTGGAAGGCTTTGCATGATCCGACCTACCAAGCCTAGAATCAGTTGTGTAATGCTCCACACCAATTTAAACATGCTAGTCGTAGCATTTCACACACTGTTCAATAGAAATCATAAAATACAGGAGGATGGTCTTACCCGCATCCAGCAACAATTGACTGAACAAGAAATAGACTCACTACAAGAAACTGCAAAAGCAATTAAGCAGCTGAAGAGAGCAAAAGCTGCTGGCATTGCCCTGGAGATTTGGAAACAAATTTTCCCTTCAAAGACTTCAAAGGACTTCAAAGATGCAGTATATAGAACTCTCTAAAAAAACAAAGGAGACCAATCAGACTAGTACTAATGGGGGTATCTCAATGCTTTTGATCGCAGACAAAATCCTTGTAAGAAAACTAGTGAACAGACTGGTGGACCAAATTGCTGAGTAACACCTCCAAGAGAGTCAATGTGATTTCAGAGCAAACTAAACTGATATGGTTTTCACCCTGAGAGAGAAATCCAGGAAAACTGCCATGAAGAAAATAAGTGGCTGTATATCACTTTTATTAACCTGACAGGGGTATTTGGCATGGTAAGTAGATTATGTATCAGGAAAATCTTGGAAAAACTAAGGTGGCCCTAAAGTTTATCAAACATACAAAGCACAGCTAGAGTGAGTCATTTATGATAGCAATTACACTGAGCTGTTCCCAATCAAAACCAGTTTTGGAATTTTAAAAAGCTTTCTAAAAACAGGTTCCATTGTCTGATTTGTACACACAGAACATTTCATGGGGATAGGTTGTGTGATTCTTAAGTTTTGTGTTGGCAGACTGATTGGCAGACAGACATTCGGTGAATTGAAGTAATGCTGAATCTTTTCAAAATGAACCGTAATACAAACTAATGGGCAACTTTAAAACAAACTTTTATTGTAAATTGAACCCTCTCACTGAAAATTTATTTTTAGGGGATACTTTGAAAAACAAATTTGCTAAGAGCCTGCTCCAGACTCTAATTATGACTATAGCAAATTTGGTGGCTACGTCTGTGACCATACTTTAGCTATGTGATGACAGATAGGCAGACATTTGGTGAGTTATAGTTCCTGCTAGTTCCCATGGAAGTCCAAAATAGAGCGTTCAGCACCAACTGCAAATCACAACATCATTATACGGGTAACTTGATTCATTACTGCCCGATACAATGTAAACGAGATATCAAAACATCGATCGGCTCCTAAAATTGAATCACCCTCTCCTTAGCACAACTTTCCATGAAATTTAATTGAATTTCATTGGAAACTTTTAAGATGTGACGTGGCATGGCATAGGGTGGACATATAGCTACAATCTAGGGGTGCTAACTGCACCTGAATTCACTCCACCCCAAAGTTTACATTTGTGCTCCCCTTGTGATACTTGATATCCATGCCAAGTTTGATTCAGATCAGCCAAGTAGTTTCTGAGTTTAAATTTTTGGAAAATATGATAGCTGTATATATTTATAAGAAAACTTATACTGGATGCTCAATTGCTGTCAGATTCTTCCTGAAATAGCATATCAGGTTTTCTCATCAGTCAAAGATTACAGAATATAAACATATTTTCTATAAAATATGACATTAAATAACACATTAAGCTAATCTTAGATTCTCTATTATAAAATATAAAAACAATTTCGTAAATTTTTGCACAAAATGTGCATTAAATCATGCTGAAGAATGTAAAATATAATCAGTTAATATATATCTATTGATGTTTACACACTCACATACTATATATATATATATATATATATATATATATATATATATATATATATATATATATATATATATATATATATATATATATATGTATGAATATATATATCAAATTGCTTAGGATAAAATTTTGCATTATATTGTCAGTTTAAAGAGGGTAGAGAATGAGAAAAAAACTAAATTTCATTAACTATCTAATGATAAAAATAGTTGATAAATCTTCTATATTTCAAAAAACAATGCTTTTTCCATATTGTTATCATATATGTGTATGCCTATGAATAAGTATTGAATTGAATTTTGGACATGGTGACTTTGGAAATGTTACATCATCACATTGTTTTCACTATAGCTCATTCACATATTTCCTGCCAAATTTTGTTTGTATTAAGATTTATGAATGTATAAATTGACTGTATTGATTCCTGTTATCTTATTAGAAATTACAACACAAAAGAACAGACTGGAGGTACAAATGTAAGTTCATCATCATCAAGCTTACATCAGGGGCGTCATGGAGCCTGTACTTTCTGAACTTATCTAGTTGTCTCTCTATCTTATATTCTGCTGGCCTCGGTTTTGCGTGTATCCCTGTGGATCCATGTCGTGAGTTGTAATGTCCATCAATTGTCTGCATTCTTGCAACATGACCAGCCCACTGCCATTTGAGTTTTCCAGAGGATTCTTTGATGTCTTGAATTCCTGTTTTCTTCCTGATAAACTGTGCAGTCTTGTGATATCTCCATGTGAGGATGGGCATGATTCTTTCATTTGCACACTGAAATGTTTTCAGTTTGTGGGTCAGTCTCTTACTTATATTCCATGTTTCAGCTTCATAGGTGACTATCAAGATGATTCATTGGTTGTTTGCTCTTCTTTTTAGGATTGATAGGACTTTCTTGTTCTTGAAGGTTGAACTTCTGCCAAAGGAGTGATTCTTTGGTTGATTTCTTCTTTTGAGGATTTCATGGAGATTCATTGTCCAAGGTAGATGTAGTGATTTTGCTCCATTTTATATCATTGTTTATATTTATTTAGTTTCAGACATTATTTTTGTTTATCTATGAGGGCCAAGCCAGGTTCAAAGATGGGCATGATTGTGAAACATTCTGCAAGGATCAAATTTGATATTAGTGATTTCTTTCTCATAAGATGTAATAAAATGCTATCAGTGCTCTTAGACTTTTTTGTTTTTAATTATTGCTATAATTGTTCCAGCACAAACACAATTATACTTCAGTGTCATTTTACACTATACTGTTATACATGCCAAATTGGACTAGTTACAGTAGTAAAATTGAAATAAAGTTGGTGCAAGTATGACTGATGAGATGATGTAGATAATTTTTCACAAGCTCAATAAGAGTTTATTCAGATAGATGATTAAGCATGTAAAACCAGTCCCTGATAGCAGTTCAAGGGCAGAGAGTCTCACTGAATTCTTTACTGGTTGATTGATTTTAGATTCTAATTGAAACAATGTTAAAAATTTGTGCCATGACCAAAATTTTAGCATCAATATTTTGGAGGTATAATTGGTCTGAATTCAATGTTACAAGGCACAAAATTACTCATTGTTAAGATCATATTTCGAAAATATTTACACCGACAGTGACTCCATGATTTTTACTTAAAACCATGTAGAAAAATTAATCAGTATTAGCTTTAGATTCATAATCTTAAATCAAACCACATTTGCAAAGTGTCACTTCCTTTATCTGTTGTCTATTAAAGCCCTGAATATAATTGTCCACTCACTCATTTGGAGCCCCAACTTTCTCAATCATTTGAAATTCTCTCTCTGTCTCTTTCCCTTTCTTGCTGATTTGAATTTTACTGTGTTTCAGATGTAACCAATCACTATTCTTGCCAATTTCATTTTCACCAACGTTGAAATCTCTCTCATGTTCTCAGCTACAGAATAGCAGGTCCTTTAGCTCTAACATGAATTCACATCTCTGTCCATTGTGAATAAAGTGGCAATGCTTTTACTGCATAACAGTCACAATTTTTTTTCTTTACTCTAATTCACTTTACTTCAGGAAGCACATGTGGGTTAAACCTCATGTGTTTTTTCTACGACTTAAGTATTCTGTTTTGTGTTTTTCAGCGTCTGAGAAGTTGCTCTCAGGGATCATAAATTCAGATGCAATACATCACCCCCAATTTGGCAGTAAGGCATATAAAACTAATAACCCAGTTTCAATAATTATTCTTTGGTCTTCAAAATACCAAACCTTATGAATTCGAAGCATTTCAGTTATCTCTGCTTCATTAACTCATGGCTACTACAACTACTAGCACAGAGCTCCTACCTTTCACTTGAGCACTAACTATCTTTCTCTTCTACCTACCTACTAGCTGTCACTATGTACACCTTCAATCATGGATGCAAGTTCTTCCCTTGATTACCTAGTAATCTATTCTAAATTGGTCTCCTCTATCATAATCACTCTTTTCTAAATGTTTATATTTCCTTTCAGCTTTATATGTATTGTTTAAAAATCTTTCATTTGTTGAATCATTAAATTCATTTCCTATTTGTTTGTCTAAACATTTGTATTTGTCCTTATTCCAATTATGAACAATGTTTAATCTATGCGTCCATATTCATACATGACGCGTATAGAATTTCTCTTCTAATAAAGAAACAAGAATGGCTACCAGATGTTTACATCTAAACAAGATTGCCACTTCTACCTTCTCCAAGAGTTATTGTGACATCACTGCATATGGTGGTAAACTCAAAGTTTGTGGAGACAAACTGTCCACAGCAACTGCAACAATCCCATTGCTAATAATAACCAACTACCATTATTACTCTCCCTCATATACTATAGGAATTATCATACCTAAACATCCACAATAAAAGAATACACATACAAGTATATAAGTACCTATACATATATTCTGGTAGATATGGAATATTGATTGTGCAAATTTAAATCCAGAATGATGAAAATATTTAACGCACGAAAACAGAGTATACATAAGATCACACAATGCTTTTTAATAGAACTCACAGGTACGAATTCAGAGTGTGGATTCCATAAGTATTTGTTACACTTGTTCTAATTTATTAGAAATATTGAACAGTTTCATAATAAACACAACTTCATATCATTATTATCAATATATGCATAGATATATATAGCTAAAACAAGATCTAAAACCATTCTTAAGAGAATGAAAATAAAAGCATATCTCAGTAAATTGGAAAACCATGAACTTATTTTTCTAGAATCATTTGAAGCATCTAATAAATCATTCACCTCAAATAATAAAGACATAACGATACAAACATTCAAAATTGCTATTGAAGCTGACATTATAATCCACATGAAACTAAGCCTATCACATGACAACTTGACCAAAAATCAATGTGAAATACTCAAAAAACTCACAGAGCGAGAGGATCTAATCATAACTCAAGCAGATAAAGGTGGGGCTACAGTCATTTGGGGCATTGAAAAATACCTTGAAGAAGACATCAAGCTACTAGACCAAACAGAATCCTACCAAAAATATCTATATGACCCTCACAAGGAATATCAAGAGGTTACATGAAATGCATACAAATAATACAATTGACAAAAAAACCAAAAGAAACAATAAAACCCATGAACACCAAAGCTACTCGTTTCCACTTACTCCCCAAAATACTCAAAAAGAATAATCCTGGTCAACCAGTAATCTCCTCGATTAACTTCCATGCAACCAAACTATCAAAATACGCTGATCACTGCATGAAACCCATTGCCAAAAATGTAAAATCTTACATATGAGACACAAGAGACCGATTAGGCAAAATAGATAACATTGAAGCAGTACCACATAATGCAATTCTGGCCACATTGAATATAAGATCAGTATATTTGATCAATCATGACAAAGATATATCAGCGCACAAAGAATGACTAAACAACAGAACACTAATGAGCCATATATCATCTGCCTCATCTACGCTAGATAAATAGACAATGTTTTTTTTTAAATGTACAGATGGAGAAACAAAACTTGACAAATTCCTCTCAAACTTCAATATGAAACATGACTATATCAAATTTGATCATCAAAACTTAACACAACATCATTTCTAGATACCCTAATATACATAAAACATATAACTACAAACAACACCTAACACTAATCCTTAGACACACATAACTCCACTTTAAATTCTCACCCCAAACACCCCAAAGAAAAGCTACCCTACTCATGAGCTCTAAGACTTAGGCAGACATGTTTTAGGAATGAAAAATAAAATAAACAGAGTGACAGACACAAACAACAATCCATTGATAGAAGATTGATTGATGATAGAGCCATGATAGAATTGATAAACAAATATACCAAGGAAAATGGTCCAGAGAGAAAATATCCTGAAATCAACTATAAAAGGAAAAATCAAATCGCATCCCATCCAGGACAATATTAAACAATACTCTTCACCCACTATATCAAATAATCAAGAACTGCAGGGATATTCTTAAACTAAAACTTGATTTAAGAAATATTTTTTATAAAATATGAATCCTGGAATAGAAAGAATAGAAAAAAAAATTAACTTATAACACCTCACAGACTCTTCAAAAACATGAAGATAGATGGATTCTTAGACTTGAAACCGTATACCCTAATGGTCTCAAAAACAAACTGAACCAACCTGAAAATATTACAGAAAACAACTATGTCAACTATAAACAACAAATTACATCTACAGAATAAAACATGCACATTGTATATATGCATTCATTTAATCATAACAATCCATTTAAACACAACTAACATCATCAACTTCAACATGAATATGAAATGTTAACTTTCATAAAGCAAGCAAACATCTTATATAGGGGTTCAGTGCAAACCTAATACACATTTGAATTTGAATTTAAATGAATTTAAATTATCAAACGTTTTAACATATGTAACAGATGTCTTCTAAGGGTCAAGACCATCTCACCCTCCTCACACGAAAAAAACTTAAAATATGGGTTAAATAAGAATCCATACTGGTCCACCTGTGTGTGTTGTCAACAACTATCTCCAAGATAACCTCTTTTGAGCCCCCCCAAAAAACAGAAGTAAAAAAGATTAGTTCAACTGATCAAAATGGTAAAATGAAACATGAAATACAAAAGATAAATAAGAGAAAGCCAGACAAAGGAATACTTTAAATTAGATTCACAATGGAAAAAAAAAACATTCATTCATCTTCTCTCCTTTTGACGATGACCAAATGGTAAAAACCAATGAGGAAAAATATATGTATAAAAGGAAATAAAGTCATTTTTACACCTTTTATCTATGTCTCTTCCATATTTTCACATACACACTCACACACACACACCTATTTATATATATATATATATATATATATATATATATATATATATATATATATATATCATCATTTCCCCTCAGGTAATTTAATGAAGAGAGGGAAATAGAAAATTACATCCTTGGAGTATTATACACACACACACACACATATATATATATATATACGAAAATAGGTAGGTGAATTCCGCAATAAGGGTTGAACGAATTTAAGAAGAGTATAAAAAAGGAAAGCCAAACTTTTTCTTATGGTTTTTTAGTTAAGTGTTTTTTAATAAGCCTTAAGCTGTTTCTTACATGTCTTCAGAAGGCTGATGTGATACTGTTCCTGGTCATCTTTTTCCATTCTCCAGTAGAGGGGGTTAAACTCAGGTCATTCTTATATCAATCTCTATTTAGATTCAAATTTCATAGGTGTAATAAAATTTGAGTTATTGGTGAGTTTTTTTGTGAAGAAGGGGGCTGATACTGGAACTCCTTTTAAGGAGAAAGATAAAGGGGGTGATGTATCAATGGATGTGAATGTGTGAGTTTACAGTATGGTTGAACTGTATTTTGATATGGTAGCTGATATGTGTTGTATATGATAATATGAATGAGTATAAGAGAGAGAGGGCTGAAGCATCGATATGTGTGAATACGTGTTCACAGTATAGTTGAATTCAATTAGAATTGAAATTAGGGATTATCAGTAGGATACATTGGTTATATTT